>JAVLUZ010000175.1:231580-335516 GCA_036768485.1 Mermis nigrescens
ATATGAATTCACTTGTTTTTTCGGTAGCCGTTTCAGCAAAGAAGATTTTCAACTATTATTTGTAATAATGACAATTAAGCTACACGCGCTTGTGTTTCGGAGATCCCATAAGACGCAGAAAAAGTGCTAGTGGAAAATAAGGCAAAATTTAGCGCTATAAATGTGCAAACGTAAATCTTTTACCATGTTGCTATTGCCAAGTGCAAATCGTGGATTGCATGTGGATTTAATGCTGTGTAACGAATATTAATTTAATAATTTACAAAATATAGTTTTGTGCATGCTTCGGTAAAAGGGTATTCCTTTTATTTATTCATTAGCAATTATACTCTCCTTATTCCACTTCGTATTCTTCGTAAAATAGTATAGAGCCGAAAAGGTAGTTCTATTCACGTCATCATCAGCTCGAAATAATAGTTTTTATAAGTGGGTTGACCACGTACAACTTCATCCTACTCGAACGTCTTCGAACAATCTCTAGCAATAATATAAGAAGCAGCTTAGTGAATAGTCACATGATCTTACTTTCGTTCGTATTCACCTGATTCATTTATTAGTATTTAATCTCATGCTCACATCAAAAGTGGCATTCGTTACGTTCGTAAAGTTGGCTTTGGTGCTGTCAGTTGTGTTTGCCTATCTTAATAATAATATTAGCTACAGTAATCGTATACACGTCGAGAGCAGCCTTACATTTGGCGAGCGCGTAGATTGGAACGAGCTTGGCCTTCCTGTTGGCCAACTGATTTACGTCGGAGATAGTCGACTTTTATTTTTTCAAACGAGCGGTCATCGCTGCATTTTGTTTTCAACAAAAAAAATTATTGCTTCGTATATTGTGGAAATCACATAATTCGGTTAACGAAAATTCGTATTCGTTTCTAGTTTGAATAGCTAGCTAACTTGACGTGAATTTTGTTATTCGGATTATTTTGCGATAATTCGTTTATTGGGCTTCCAATTCTTAGCGATTTCGACGAGTATTTCTTAGATAAGACGGATATTCGTCATATAGAATTAAAAAAATATATTTAGCGATAATTGCTCTTGCGGAAGAATTTAACGCAATTTGTAAGAGCGCGGAATCGTTGAATTTAGAACAGTTTATTCGTCGAACGCGTGGATCGAGCTACATAAATCCGGCGATGGCGGATCAATTAAATGCAATTCAAAATTTATTAGAGGAGACAGTTACGCAGGTACGTGAGTTATATACAGGACGTCCTATCTCACAAATAAGTTTTTCGCTTAATCATTTTACAGGTGAACCAAATGACATAAATTGGTCTGAATGGGAAAAACGTTTTTCACGAATTTCTGTCCTTTCTGGGGCAAATGAATTAATTAGAAAAATAGCATTGCTTTCAGTTTATTTAAAAGGGTCAGCCTTATCATTTTTTAATTCATTAGAACAAAGAAATCCACCTTTAAATGATTGGGATTCATGGTCCAATGAATTTTTAAACCGATTTCCTGATAATAGACAAATTGATATTAAATATGAGGAAATGGTAGGACGCTCACAACGTGTCGGTGAAACTGTAGCGGAATTCGCATCTGCAATACGTTATTTAGGTAAACGTGCATTTCCTGCGTGGAATGGAGTTGATAGCACGGATGTTATAATGAAAAATCATTTTATAACTCGCTTATTACCTAATATCAGACGTTGGGTGCAAAATGCTGAACCAAATTCTTTCGAAAATGCTGTAAATGAAGCTCAAAAACAGGAATTACGTTAAAAGCAAGCAGCTGAGAGTAATTTACCTGTGCGTAGTTTGCGCTTAGGGAGTGATAACGATTTTGTTGATAATTTTTCGCAGCACGTTAACGTGGCGAGTATCAGAGATGAATTTCCACCCGTAAATAGAGACCGTTTTGACCACTTTTCGCGTTCAAATAATGTGGGATCGTTTCGGACAAGAAATTTTCGAAATGAAAGATTTAATAATAGGGGGTAAGTAGAAATTATTCAGCGGATGAACGCGCTAATTGGAATTTTCGGCCTCAACGAGGTAGTTCAGGTTATGCACAGCCGGCATTTCGAAACAACTATACGTATAATTCTGAACGAACTCATGATGGGGTTATTATCTGTGATTACTGTGGTCGTGTCGGGCACCACCGCATGACTTGCCACCGAAGGTACAACGATAGTCAGCAAACACAGCAGTACTCGAGTGCCACGCGTTTCGGCCGACGCGGAGGCCCACCGGGAGGATCGGTGCATCCTCGGCAGGGTGTTTCGAGAGGGCGTGGTCGTGGGGACATTCAGCCCACATCACGTTCCGCCAATAGCTATTTTTCTTCTTTTTTTAAAGGCTCTGCGGAGACTGAATGCCCTGCAGGTAGCTTCGATTTGCAAAATTTTGAGAGTCGTACTAAAAGTAACGGAAATTTTGAGAAAGTGCAAATTGAAAATGTGGATTTTGATCCATTAAATTGCGACGATGCAGAGGTTGCCAATTTTTATGCGGATGTCCCTACCCCCAGCAGTCAAGTACGCATAGCCCAAATTAATTACGATTATGTAAAATCGCGCCTTAATTTACGACGGACGGAAGGGGCATCCAAAAATACAAAAATTAAAGTGAAGAACTTAATTAATAAAAAGGGATCGGGAAAATTTTACGGTTATTCATGGCTTTCGGCGCAAGGAATTTCGTCCACCATGGGGTCGAACCTTGTTTTAAAACGTTATTATACCCGATACCCATATTTTAAATTTGGGGCATTGCGAAATTTTAGAGCTGCAGCATCTTTAAAAAAGGCGCGTCTTATTAATTTATCAAAATCAAAATCGCGATTAAAATTGTCTGTGATGAATAAGCCGAAAAGCCAAAATTTATCGACTAATCTATTATGCTCATTACAGGGTTTGCAACTAAGCGATAAAGTTGAGTCGGATTCGATGAACTTTATCGATGACGAGGGAAAGCGACCTGTTAGTCAAAGTGAGCTCGACCATATGGACATGGACTTCTATAGTAAATTAATTTACGAGACGGGCGACACCGCTTCTAAAAAATCTAGTGACGGCATAACGGTTACGAGCCTGAAAAGTTCAAAACCTAGTTCTATGTTAAAAGGTATGATGCGATTAATTTTTTGTATCATATTTGCAATTGTGTGCGGAACCACTTTTTCGGCAAATGTTAAAAGTAGCGATTCTTATTTCTTGTGCGGAGCTTCACGCAGTAGTCGAGCTTTATCTCTTCCGAAAAAAGTAATTTGTAATCCACCAATTTCGATGTACCCGGAAAAAGCTATTAGTTTCACAATCTGGAATTCAAAAGCTTCGTTAAATACAATTAAAGCTATTAGATGTGTTTTACGAAAACGTAAAATTTGTACAAATATGGGTTTCTTTGGCTCAAAAGGAATACCCTTTTACCGAAGCATGCACAAAACTATATTTTGTAAATTATTAAATTAATATTCGTTACAGCTGTTTGAACGTTTGTATTTAATGAAAAATGCGGAAATCATTACGTTTCCACTGATTTCTTGAAAAAAAACTTGTTACATTTTCAAATGTAAAATTGTACAGATTTAGCACTGTATAAGTAACGGGCAATTATCAACAGGAGATAGAATTTTCATTCGAATGATACATAATTTGTTTCACATGATCGCTCCTACAGTAAATCATTGCTTGATAAACACACCGTGAAGTGAAACCACATAGATCCAGTAGTGACGCTAGAGTGACAATGTAGTTTTTTGACTTAACATCAATAACCGCTGGACCGCTTTAAAAAGAGTAATGTTTTCTGAATAGAGAACATAAATAAAGTCCGGAAAAAATTTGATTTTTATTGCTAAAATAGCTGAATTTACAACACTGCGTAATTTTTTCAAAATTTTGAAATATGTCACAAACCCAGAAAATAATAGCTGAAAACATCAGAAGATACAGTAGCACAGTCTTCCTGTCGGTCAGATTAGAAGACTTAAATTCATTATTAAATAAGGCAAATAGGACATCATTCAAAAGAAGTTTTTTGGGGATTTCTAAAATGTGAACAAACATTAAAAAATATCAAATCTAGAGCGAATAAAATGCATACCTTCTGGTAGCAGCCATATTAGAAAAAGAATAAATTGAAATTGACGGACGAATCATTAGGAAACAGCAGAAACTATACCATATATAGTTTAGAGCGCTAAAATATCTAGCTATTTTTCTACTTTAAAAAAAATTAAATGTGAGAGCTGTTGGTTTTTTCAGCAAAATAGTTTTATTTGAAAATTATCAATTTAAAAGACTTCGTTTCATATGCAGCAGTTGTTTAGTTAATCCCGAAAATGGCTGTTTCAGTAAAAACAATCTTCAATGGAATAGGAGGCGTACTTGGTTCGCTTGCAATTAGACTGTAGGCGCATAATATCATTTCTGTTGCCCTAATTTTTTTTGAAAGCCGACTGAATTCCGATCATTCATAGCATTTCTTTTTCATTATTGGAAACATACTGCACTTCTAGAATTTTAGTTTCCAATGTTTTCTCAGTATATAGCTTTACACTTTCATACTCTTTTCGGAGAATGATATCTCTAAGTCTGATTTCCTGTGGTTCTTTCAGATAAGTAAAATAAGCTATGTTGTACGCTAGAAACAACATGATGCTACAATAAAATTTTCGCACTTTTGGAAAATTTTCGCCTTATTTATACCTATCACGTTTTGAATTCAATATCTTTTGGTAGATGTCATTCACCTTTTTTATTGAGTTACGATAAAAATTTTACATAGGCACATAGACCGTATATTATACATTGTTGCCTTCCATTTTTCTGTGTCTATTCTGTTTTCATTTTTCATTTTTTCGAGCTTATTTATTGAGCTAGTATAATTATGTTAGTTGGGTATACACAGGAAGATTTTTCAGGCGCAGAAAGTCCATTTTTTATATTTATTAATAAATATATGTTATATGTACATTACTATAGTATCAAGTCATAAAAATTTTATCATGAACGGCTTACTTAATCATAATTTGTCGATTTCGCCTGGCGTATCAGCTTTTCCCTTGGGTGTTTACGATCCAACCTTTTTTTACATATTTTGCATCATTGCTTTTTCAAACCTCCCCATTTTCCATAATTATATGTTTTTCCTAAGAATTAATATCTTTTTAAGAAGATTTTGTATCTAAACTGACATTTTTCATACTTTCTTCAGCACAAGCGCAGTTGTCGTAATATTATCAGAGATTTTGATGATCTTGATAAATTTTTGAAAAGGAAACACACCGTTGTGTATTATGACCAAAACCGTATTTAAGGCAGGCTAGAGTGAATGCCCACTCTCCCTAACCTAAAAAATGGTTTTGAAATATCAGATACTGCGCGAACGAAAAAACTGGAAAAATTGTTCCTTTTCTATTAGGAAAACTGTAAATTTTAGGCATTGCGCGCCATTTCAATCTTTTTCATAATTTAGCTTCAAGTGCGGCAAACGACACCTTTAATTTTACAATCTGCTGAAAGAAAAATACCCCTCAAAAAATTTGAATTTTGAGATTTAAGCGAATATCTATGTACTTCATGTTGAAAAAGTCTTAAAATGCGGTATATAATAATTGTCTCAAGAGTGTTTGCGAGGTATGTACTATAAACCATTTAATCTCGGGGCCCCCAACGATCACCTGAACATGTACATACCTGATCACAACTGATTTTTTTGGAATACTTATTTGATAAAATTCAACTATCTACCTGGCATTGAAATTATGTTATAGCCATTACATTAATTCAATAAAGCAAGTTTTACAATCGACATTTATTTCGTGAAGTTTTAAAACCAAATAAGCATCCCCAAATATACGCGTGAAGGGATATCAGAAGATATATCTCTTCAAAATTCAGCTGAGACCAGAGATTTTTAGATTATTGGAAAAATCATAAGAGTATGCTATTATGAGTCCTAATACAATTTTTTCAAGTTTTTTTTTGGCGTTTTTACAAACATTGTATTATCTCACACATCGCCTGTTGCCAATCTTTTTTGAATTTCATCATCATTTTTTATTTTGAGAATAAAAAGAATCGTCGGAACGATACATAGAATTATATCAAACCTTCCGACGCCTGAAGGAACCAACAATTAAACCTTTATTTGCCCTGAACTCCACATTCATTTGGCCGTAAGATCACAGCACATAGGCATGGCAGGTGAAGGGGAATCCGAGTTGGGCCTGAAATTTTTCCCAACAATATAGTAAACAACCCTGCCCAGATCGATTCAACATCAGAATTAACTTTTTGATGCTATCTTCGGCACATTGGCCCCATTGAACCCCCCATAATTTTGCTGCTGCCCACCTAAGACCGTTTGATAGCAAAATTCGGAGAAACAACTTTGACGAATTTATTGCAACATATAGGGCGTAGATTACTAAATAATCAATTAAGTCTGCAGCAATAAAGTCGACCTTCGCACCAACAGCGGGGTTTGCACTCAACATGTGTCCCGTTGCAAGTTTGGGAAATTACACAATCAGTGTTGTTCTTCCGAACACACATTTTATTCCTGTCTGGCGTCAACAGGGTTGACTTTGATCTTGGCGTCCTCCGCAGCGGCGTCGGCGTCGGTCGCGGCGATGCTGGCCATATTAAAATATTTTAGAAAAACTAGTCGCTTCTTTGAACAAAAGATTAGCTTTATCTTTTATTACAAGGGACTCGGACTGAGAATTTTTTTAAGTAAAGCGTCGGGCCGTTTCTCGAATTATTTTTAGCCGGAACAGGCATATATAGGCTCGTAATGTAGCCTGAGGGGTTCTGGTATACATGGGCAGCAATAAGGTATTGGATAGTAGTCCGATAGGACCAAGTTGCCAAAAGTATCATTAAATATTTAATTTTAAGGGCCTATTTAAGTGTTTTTCAATTTCAATAGGGTCCGGAACCGCCACACCTCATCTCGCTTTTGTGTGGACCAGAGCTATTTTATGAGGGATGGAGTAAGTACATGAATCTAGTTTTAGCTGAACATAGCAAATGTATAAAAGCTGAGAGGCCGACGTATTCGCTAAAAAATTGGGTAGGATATTAAGAAGTTTTCTGCCCTTGAAGCATTAGTAGTCCAACTTTGAGTGGTTGGTCCGTCTGAACTCATAACATTACTTGTTTGCGCCTTACCCTGAATTCAAGGTAGAGAATTGAATTCAAGCACTTTTTGTGATTTTCTGCATCAAGCTTCTACTTGCTCACTCGGAGAAAGAAACTCGTATAGAGCATGGCCGGTTTGTTAGTGCAGTCGGTCTAGAGTCAACTTAAAAAATTGTTTCAAACAAATTGGTCTCAAAAGCAAGCACAATGCTGAAATAGCGTGAAAACTACGTAAATTCAAAGATTCTGATCAATTTAATACAATACATTTGCAGAAAAGTGGTGATTCGTCCCATTTTTGGGCTTATATCCGTACTTAGTCCACAAACTATTCCATCTGTACTTTCGAAGGGTGTCCCCTAATTCGCATGGCTATCAATGATTAATTAAGTTGAATCAGAATCAAGTTTACCTTCTATGGAGTGCATCGAGACGCAAATGACCAGTAGGTATATGTAAGTGTAGCAATTCATTCTGAGCCACAAATGCAACAAAACTGGTACGAATGACATGTTTAGCTTAAAGCGGAATACCTAATTTCAGATGCGCTTGCATTCCACAAAACTTTCATGGACCAGTGAAAATGAAAAGATGTTGGCGATAGAACGTGAATGCATAATTTTCCATTGAAATTTACTTTTCAGCTACTTTCCTGCTCGAGCGTGTCCAAATTTGAATCTATACAATGAATGGTGCCTGGTAAGGTCGGGTCAACTATTTGAATATCAAATCTTGAAGAAAAAGCTATAGTCTAAGTTAACGTCAAAAATGTAAGGTTTTAAGCATATATGCACAACATGGGAATTCTTAGAGAGTCGGGCTTTAAAAATTTTCAGAAAGTGCCTTTTTGTGCTTAAAAATGTTAGGCAAAAGTCAAAAACACTGTTTTTAAACGTTTCGGTCAATACTCGTTCTTTCTTGAACATAAAAACATAAGAAAGACACAAAAAAATTTAAAAAAATCGAGAAAATTGAGCAAAGCTCAATAAAAAAAAAGTGTGTAGGTGACGTTAACCGCTGAAAATTTGAGACTTTGGAGCCAACAAACGAGCTAAAATCGCTTTAAAAAGACACACTTTTTACTATGTCTTTAGAAAATTGACAATTCTGGGGTGATATCGGAGGCATTTTGCGGGTGTCAATAGCTATTCTGTGGGGTAAACCCCATCTTCAAGAACACGTATGGCTTTAGCTTCTTTTATGATTGATTATAAAATTTTTCTGAAAAATCCAGATTATTCATTTACATCTGCTGGTTTTGTATGGTTTTCTATAGCAAACTGAAAGAATATTCGAAAAATTAAAAAAACAAACAAAATGAACTAATTCGATTAACCATAAACATTCAGTGAGTCATTGAGCAGGTGACATGAGACCAGTTTTTTTATGATCTAGTTAAGTCGGGTAAATTTATTATGTTGGTTTTTAAATCATCACCGTTTCTCACAATGTATTTTTGGTGACAAAGTTCACGTGTCAAAAGTGAGGATATAAAGAATGCTATGCAATCGTTAAGTGAACGATCTTGAGCTACAAAAAATCGGTAGTCCTAACTGTATCAAACTTTACACCTTTAGATCTCACTCAGCATAAACGTGTCCATGTGCGACTCATAAGCCTCAACACGTATTTAATTTATATGATAGTCTGTGAGTTCCGGTTATAACTTGAGTCTATTTCAAGCAACCTTATGCATGAAACATAATTTTTGAGTCAATGTTAAACGACTACAAAAGCGGTTCAAATTGAAGCAAGTATCACAATTCTGTGCTTAGTAATTGAAAAGCATTTAAAGTTTTGCTATGCAAAATTATATTACTTTAGGCTGTATTGAGACCATTTTATAGCTTCTGGCTTAAACGCTGAAAATCGATTCGTATGCTCAAGGTTCCGTGAAATAGACTATAGAGAAATTGACAACCAAAAACAGAAGCTTGTTTTACTCCCAAACTCCAGAGTGTAAATTTAAGAGTCAGTTTCTGTAAGGACCACCCTAACCTTACGTAAGACAAAAAATAATTTTTCTTAATTTTAACATACAGGGTGTCACGAAATGATAGCCCCCTCAAAAAACCGACTTTCAAGAATCATGGAAAAAATATACAAATAACATCTTGTAGAGTTTTCAATTCTGCGTCGGATGCCTATTTTATCAAAGCTCAATGTGCACCGATTAATTTTTTATTGATCAGAAACAAAAAATATCTCAGTATTTCGAATTTCACGACTACGTCGATTTAAAAATCCATATAGCCGTCTTCAGCTCAGTCGACCTGCCTTAAATGCTTAAGTCAATGAACATAACAGATTGTCAGACTATTACGCATCATATTCTAATTCATTTAACACCATATGCCAATTTTTCGATGCTGTTTCTGCAGAATAGCGACCGATTTCTGACTCCATGTGCACGAGCTTTTCTAATCGATTCGTCACAACTTTACTAAAATAGATCTTATTCAGAGCTACTTGTAAAAACCTCTTTTTTGCAATGTATAAATCACTTTTTACTACCCAAAGCAGAATTGAATGCTCTACAAGATAGTGCTTACAGATTTTTTCCTATCGTACCCTGAAATCAATTTTTGGAGGGGGGCTATCATTTCGTGACACCCTGTATATTACACAACTTTTTACGCTGATTCCGAATCTGAAAATTGTTTTACACAAAAATGATTTTTTGCTGACTTATAGGGAGTAAAGTGTGAAAAATTGGAATACGTGCTGAATTTCATATGTTGCTTAATATTTTCCAAAATAATTAACATTTTTCAATGCAGTCTTTTTAAATTACAGAAGATCAAATGGGCTTTACAAAAAGTGCAAAAAGTTTGTTTACCGGATCATCCCACGGGATACAGCAGTCAATAAAGGTCAAAAATATGAATTTTTGCACTTGCAACATTTTTATTGTTTTAGCCATATTTCCAGAGCGGTCATACAGAATCGAACCTTATTTCACCACAATATGTACCACCTATGTACTTATTACTGTGTAAAAAATGTAGGATATGTGATGGATAGTTATTGACCACTTTTGACAAACGTGAAATTAACTCATGTGTTCAAATTTCAAAAATGATACATTTGTGCTATAAAAAATTTAACGTTTTGATCTATACCTCTGGAACTATAAATTATTGTGCGACTGCATTATACCACAGCTTGTACCATCTGGTTGCCTAAGTGCTTGCAAAAGATCATGTGTATACCTTAACTGGTTGTTGACCGTTTCTGACAAACGGTGATTGAACTCAATTGGTCAAAGTCGAAAAAAATCATACAAGTGTAGTACAAATAACTTTCCTTTTGGAGCTGTAATTCGGAAAATAAAATTCATCTTGTAGCCACATTACACCACAATTTGCACTATCTATTTGCCTAATTATATGCAAAAATCCATCCCTATATGTTTGAAATTTATCGACCATTTGTGGACAACGTTAGCTTAGCTCCATTGTTCAAAATCAAAAAGTCACACATTGGTGCTTCAAAAAATTTTTCTTTCAGCTCTGTAACTCAAGAATTAGGACACATTGTTTAAGCGCATTACACCACAGTCTCTATCATATATGTTCCTAATTGTACACAAAAAATCATCTGCATATTTTACGTGCTTATCTATCAGCCATATTTCACAAGTATGAACTTAACCTAATTGGTCAAAGTTAAAAAATGCATGCTTTTGTTTCGAATAATTTTATTTTATATTTCTAACGAGAAGTAAAATCTATCTGGTGACCATACGCCACGGTTCGCACTATCTATTTGCCTTATTGCATGCAAAAATTCATACATATATGTTGGATTATACTTATTTATTATTTTTACCTGTAGGAAATCCTAACATAAAGGAATATGTTTTATATCGTCAAAATTCAATTGTCAAAACATTATGAATGAATCAATGTGTCTTCACCGTCATCTGCTTCATCATCTAGATTTTGGACTGGTTGGAAAAATCTTCTAGTCAGTCATCTTCATCAGATTCAGTTGGGACAATTGCTTCTCTTTTTCGTGCTTCCCGCGACCAAAATCCTGCAATTTGCTGCCATGATAAAAGTCAGATAGCTTGAATTGAGGGCAATCTTCGCATTTCAGTTGCAGTCTCCTTGGATCGCACTTTCTTCGAGTCTTAATCCCATCATCAAATTTTTTAAGCAAATATTGGCGCTGGTTTTCTGTGAATGCTTTACAAGATATTTTTGCCTTAAAGCCCAGCCAGTTGGAAATCTTTGGATTGAATCATCATCTGCATACATCTCCCAGAATTGCTGCAAAACTTCATTCACACTTGGAAGCCGTGGCATTAGCTGCCGATTTTCTATTTGTTTCTTGTTTCTTCATCTCAGAAGAGCCTGTGACAAGGGACCAGTCAACAGCAACATTTGTGCCAGTTTTACCAGAAGAAGACAGCTCAGCAAGATCTTTGCAACTGTTTACTTGTACTGTTCCTGGTTGCGTGAAATCATTTCAAAGACATCGATCCCTTGAAAATCACATGGAGTTAGCAAATCACCAGTTTCAGCCTGAGCGACTGACATTGCGTGATGCAGCTATTACAACGTACAAGAAACAAATAGAAAATCGGCATCTAATGCCTCGGCTTCCAGGTCTAAATGAAGTTTTGTAGCATTTCTGCGAGATGTATGCAGATGATGATTCAATCCAAAGATTACCAACTGGCTGGGCTTTAACGCAAAAAAGATCCTGTAAAGCATTCACAGAAAAACAGCGCCAATAGTTGCTTAAAAAATTTGATGATGGGATTAAGACTCGAAGAAGTGCGATCCAAGGAGACTGCGACTGAAATGCGAAGATTGCCCTAATTCAAGCAATCTAAGATTTTATCATGGCAGCAAATTGCAGGGTTTTGTCGCGGGAACACAAAAAGAGAAGCAATTGTCCAACTGAATCTGATGAAGATGACTGCCTAGAAGATTTTTTCAACCAGACCCAAATCTAGATGATGTGGCAGATGACGTTGGAGGTACGTTGATTCATTCAGATGTTTTGACAATTGAATTTTGACGATATAAAACATATTCCTTTATGTTAGGATTTTCTACAGGTAAAAATAATAAATAAATATAATCCAACATAAATGTATGAATTTTTTGCATGCAATAAGGCAAATAGATAGCGCGAACCGTGGTGAGTATGGTCACCAGATAGATTTTACTTTTCGTAAAAAATAAAATTATTTGAAACAAAAGCATGCATTTTTTCACTTTGACCAATTAGGTTAAGTTCACACTTGTGAAGATATGGCTGATAGATAAGTGCCTAGAATATGCAGATGATTTTTTGTGTACAATTAGGAACATATATGATAGAGACTGTGGTGTAATGCGCTTAAACAATGTGTCCTAATTCTTGAGTTACAGAAGCTGAAAGAAAAATTTTTGAAGCACCAATGTGTGACTTTTTGATTTTGAACAATGGAGCTAAGCTAACGTTGTCCACAAATGGTCGATAAATTTCAAACATATAGGGATGGATTTTTGCATATAATTAGGCAAATAGATAGTGCAAATTTTGGTGTAATGTAGCCACAAGATGAATTTTGTTTTCCGAATTACAGCTCCAAAAGGAAAGTTAATTGTACCACACATGTATGATTTTTTCGACTTTGACCAATTGAGTTCAATTACCGTTTGTCAGAAATGGTCTACAACCAGTTGAGGTATACGCATGATCTTTGCAAGCACTTAGGCAAATATATGGTACAAGCTGTGGTATAATGCAGTTGCGCAATGTTTTACAGTCCTGGAGTTATAGATCGAAAAGTTAAATTTTTTATAGCATCAAATGTATCATTTTTGAAATTTAAACACATGAGTTAATTTCACGTTTGTCAAAAGTGGTCAATAACTATCCATCACATATCCTACATTTTACACAGAAACAGGTACATAGATGGCACATTTTGTAGTGAAATAAGGTTCGATTCTGTATGACCACTCTGGACTTATGGCTAAAAGGGTAAAAATGTTGCAAGTGCAAAAATTCATATTTTTGACTTTTATTGACTGCTGTATCCGTGGGATGATCCGGTAAACAAACTTTTTATACTTTTTGTAAAACCCATTCAATCTTGTGTAATTTAAAAACTGCATCGAAAAATGTTATTTATCCTGGAAAATATTAATCAACATATGAAAATCGGCACATATTCCGATTTTTCACTTTTTACACCCCTATAAGTCAGCAAAAAAATCATTTTTGTATAAAACGGTTTTCAGATTCGGAATCAGCGTGAAAAGTTGTGTAATATATGTTAAAACAAAGAAAAATTATTATTTTGCTTACGTAAGTCACTATTACAGCAAGGTGATTCTTACAGACATTGACTCTTAAATTGCTTGAACTTACTCACTATTGTTTGGAACTTACTCACTATTGTTTGGTTCCGTGAAATAGACTATAGAGAAGTTGACAATCAAAAATAGAGGCACGTTTCACACCCAAACTCCAGAGAGTAAATTTAAATTGCTTGAACTTACTCACTATTGTTTGGAAACCAACGCGGTCAATTTCATCGTGTAGTTCATAAAACTTAGGACATATTAGTCAGAAAGATTTCGCGCAGGCCTATTACTGGAGATATTGCTTATCAATGTTGCTTGTCATATCTTGTCATGTTGCCTATCATATCTTATCATATCTTATCATATGTTAGATGTTGCTGATCATATCTTATCAATTGCGTATCAGGCAGAAAAAGGAATCTGCGAAATTTCTTTATCTACTCCTTTTTTGTTAATAAATTTAATTTGAGCGTTTTTATTGTGTTGTCTGTGAAGCGCCCAATAAAACTCGAAAATCGCCATGCTATAATGTCGCTTTACAACTTGACACACTCGCTAGATCCATAGCCGAAATTATTTTGAATGCATATAGACGGTATAAAACGGCTTAAAAACGCCAATTTGTACATAAGCAGCGGATTTTCAGATAACTTTTTAACAGTTTTAGAAAAATTTGGGGTGCCGCCCTATTACGGGTATCCTAGATCCGCCACTTTAGCCTAAGTGAAATTCTTAAGCACTACCCGCCTTTAACTTTCTCCAAAAAATACATTTAAACCGCAAACTCCATTATCAAGACAAATAGATGAACGTTGAATAGGACCAAATAAACTTTTTATTGACTTTACTGACAAAATGGCGCACAGCTGCATAATAAAAATTAATTCGGGTGGCAGCAGTGAAAATCACGTTCACAGCAACACTGATTACAGCAATGGATATTGCTTATTGCGCCATTGGTAGTTTTTGCAGGCAGGCTCGTCGGCTAATGAGTTAAGGAGAGGTGGAGGGGTTGGGCGGACTCGACATAAATTGGTCTATATCTCGGTAAATGCGTCATGATAGCTCGCGAAAACCACAGTTTTCGACGCTTTTCCACATGATCGATGCACTAAGATAAAAAATTCAAAGTTTTTGGAAATATTTTTTTACTTATAAAAATTGCCATTCTTTTGGTCGCGATTGGGCTAAAATTATCATATAGGAAGCAGTAGCTTCCTATAATATGTTTGACTGTTGGGAGGGTCCTATCTTTACCGTTAGCGGTTTTTTTCGATTATTTTCTCAATAAAACTACTTGGTTTGACAGTATTAAGATGATTCTTTTAGAATCGATAGTCCTAACCAGATCATATTGTGGATTTGAATTTTAAATTCTGGTCTAAATTTTCGTGATATTCTTAATATCGTTTTTTCCGCGGTAATCTTGATTTTGAAAGCAGATTTGGTCATGTAACCTTAATAAATATATCAGCAGAAAGAGCGAAGTTTTCTACAGAGGTACTATTTCAGTTCTTTAGGTCCGTATCCACAATCGCGGCGTTAACTTAAAGCCGTGTTAAGACTTGACACAGTGTTGGCTAACACGGTGTTTACACAGACACAGTGTTAAGTCTAACCCTGTATTCACAATTACGTGTTGAATGTGTGTTAACTAACACCGTGTTAGGTAAAATGAACACAGTCTTATGCATGCGTTGTAAAGTACAAAATCGATTGGTTAAGAGGAAAATGGGATCATACATGTAATTCGGCTATTATGTTTGCGGGTTATTTTGTCGGACTGGGCTACATTTGATTCAGTATATTTGACATAATTTCTTGTTACAATTTTTGACAACTATTCAATGGAAGATTATAATCAGTCTCGAGAGCTGAACTTTTCTACAGAAGGAATCGAATTTTTCATTCAGAGCGTTTTTGAACGGCTTACTACAATCAAGTCGAAGAAAACGGACGCCAAATCGTTTAGCAATGAAAAAAGGGCGTGAAACGATATTGAAGGAGGTTTTTTTCGGAAAATTTATGCGCCAAGAATCGTTCCCGGGAGCAACTTATTGACAAAAGTTTGAAATCAGTGAGACATTTCCCTCAAATAGGTTGCTCCTATCTCGAAAATAGCGTATATGGTGAACTTCTTCATTTTCGTCAATATGATCCGAAAGGTCAAGAATATCCTTCAGAATTTGAAATATAAGTACCAATTATTGCAAACACGCCGTTGAACATGATGGGGGAAGGGTTAAAACGTCGTCTAACTTTTGCTTGTCTTGACTTAACACGTCGTAAGCAGGCAATTGTGAATACCGACTTAAAATTTATAGCCGTGTTAAGTCCAAATTTAGCACTGTGTCAGGCTAACACGCCGTTAACACGCGATTATGAATATGGGCCTTATTGTCGAAATTGATGAATATTACACTTTGAGGAAAAAATTTTTTCCCCTTTAAAATCCCAAAATCTTGCTATTTATTAGGAGTTCTCAAGCGATGAGTGGTGTTATTTTATCTCATTTTCATTTTTTCTAATTTATAATCATCTCTTTGACGTTTAATTTATTATTTTTGGTTTGTTACTATTTTATAATTTGCAGATTATAATTTTATGGAGAATTACATTGTTCTCGCGTATAACAGGGTCAACTGTGTTAAGTTATATATTTGTTAGGGCGTCATTTGTTTGCGCTTTATATCTTATATGCCATTTACCATTTGAAATGATATACAAAGGTCCCAAAATTTAAAACGGTTTTGTAGTCTGATTCTTGTGGAACAATTCGAAAGAAAGCGCACAGTTTAATGAAGCAGACTATGAGCGAATGTATTTTCTTCATTTACACTCAGTCACATTTTTGTCATAAATGCCCTCGGCTTTTTCTCGATAAGATTTCGCTTTAAGTTGTGTTTGATTTGTGTGATAGGCGATAAGTTTCAGAGCTTTAGATTCCAGTGAATGTATGCAATAATGCGCCTTATCATGTAGTCTGTTTGAAAAAGCTTGCTGTATGATTTAAATTGTTGAAAGCAATCCTACCCACGTAAACATAATTTTTATGTATTTTAAGATTAAAAATTGATTAGTGAGTGGAAACCAAATTGGCCTATGAAGTCATTAGTCTTTTGACGTATTGTCTTATCGACCATCCCACCTAGCCGACTCGCTATCTCTTTTTATTCGTTTTGACGAGAAAAACTTTATCAAATAATATTATTTTGTGATGGTTATACAAAGCACTAAATTACTAAGATTGATTGGTGGAAATTGTGACTATGGTGTGGATATGTCTTACAACATATGTTCTTCAAATTCCGTATTCCGATTGTACCACCATTGCTCTTCGACAGCTTTAATATTGATCAATTTTTTCGCTCCTATAGGTACCTTTTGTATTTTTACCAGAGGCGGAGAATCGGGACTGTCAGACAAACGGAAATTTTGGGAATCTAAAAATAACTTGTTCTAACATTAGACGAAAAATTGGGAAGGTCGGAGAATCAGGAAAGCCTGAGAATCGGGAAAGAGTGGATGTAAAGGCTCTTTAGGCGCTAAAGAGTCAGTTAGTACCTATTCATACATAAATGGAAAATTTTTGAAAATTGTGATCAAAATTATGATATTGACGACTTGGTTGAAGTCGTAGCAAATGTATCTTATCCTTTTCAGTCAGTTTGGCAAAAAAGAAAAAAATTTAAGAAAGTTTACTGCAAGAAAAGTTAGTGAAACTGCTGGTTTAGAGAACATTTTATAAATTGGAGTAGGAAAAGGGAAACAAACCCTACTATCTTTAGCATATGCTGTTGCAATTCACAAGACTCAAGGTTTGACATTGGATTGTCTGATTACTGATTTGTAAAAATCATATTTCACGGCAGATCTGTGAAGTGTCTTTATCTGGATGTAAAAAATTGAATATGATATTTATTGAAAGTTTTTAACTGATAAAATGTTCTGCAACAGAGGTTCTGTTAGAAACTATAAATGTTTAAGAGAAAAAATAGATTCAACGAAGATAGGCAAATGGAATTCTTGTTTGGAGAAATTTGCGAAGAAGAATTCATTTATTTTTCGCAAAATATTCAATTTTATAGCTGAGAAAGATGAACTGATAGAAACAGTTATAGTTATATCATTTGTGAAAATTCAATGCATTAGCATTAGTCATGAAAAGCTTTCAAAATACGGTGGTTTCTTGTTATGCAAATTGTATTTTCCAAAATTTGTTGCATAGGTCCTATTTTTGTGGAACACTAATGAAACTTTCATTAAAAAATCAGTTGTTTGAGAGTTTTGTAAATTTTTAGAGCCTGTTGGTTCCACGTTAATAGGATAGTTTGCAGCTTGCTCTTGGTCCTGGTTTTGATATACCTGAACAGCAAGATCCTCATGTTTTTTTTAGAAATTTCGAATAAGCTGGGCGATGAATACTTGCGGAGTATTTGTTGGACGGAAGATATTCAATCGCTTGGTTTTACAATATGTGGTAATAAGTTTCAGCAGAGGTGAAAACAGTAAATCGATAGATAGCTATGTTCTTCGTAAAAACTGATTCTATAGTGAAAAAACGATAGTATCGCTTTGAAACAATCGTTTTTCAACATTTTAAGTAAATTATTAGCCTTAACGTTTTGACGTTTCCTGTCAAGAAAAAACTTTTAAGAAAACGAAAAAAGTTTTGAGGAAACGTTAAAATCAAGATCAACGCATGCTGAATCCAAAATGAATCTCCAATGATGGTGGAGGTATGGCAATATCACAAGCAATCTCGTAAACAAGATAGTCAAAAGTCGTGCACTAGAGGAAAAATGCTCGAAGAGCACTAGGAGTTATATGTTTGAATTTGTTCAAAGAGTCATATGCATACGTGGGCAGCAAGAAAATTCTGGGGGGGGGGGTGCAAGATTTTTTTGAAGGTCAAAAAAAGGCCTTAAAAAGTGGTGGTAGGGAAATAAAAACACCATTTTTCGAAGTTTCTCATCAAGCACTATCCATTGGCATCAAAAAATTGCGAAAAAACCGAAAAAAATTTTCAAAAATTGAATTCTGGGGGGGGGGGTATTTTGATTTCTGGGGGGGTTATTTTGGTTTCTGGGGGTGCATACCCCTAACCCCCACGCCCAGGTGTGGTCATATGTGGAGCACAAACAGTTTCAATAATTCAATGCCGAGTGGTAAGAAATGATTAACGTGTTTGCAACATTGAAAGTTTTAATTAAATAAACATTTTAAAATACAATCTGTTCTGTTCAAAAGCCCATTTATTCAACTGTTTGCTTCTAAATTTTTGTACAATTTTGCTGGTTAATTCGAGACCTATTGAGCTTTAGCCAAAGGTCACTCCCGTGATCATTCACTTAGTAATGGCAGGTTGCGCTTAGTAGTTGATCAAGAAGATGGTAACATCGAGTTTCCCTATCGTAGGAGTTCATCACAGATTCATCTTTTGGTTGTTCTTTTTTGTTTTGCTTTATTGGTTTAAAGTAGCCTTGAATAAACAGGTTATGATCATGCTTGGGCTTGCAAATAACCGAAGGAATGACCTTTGGAGAAAGCTCAATAGCTCTCGAACTAACGAGCAAAATAGTGCAAAAAAATATAGTAGCAAACAGCTTAATAAATGGGCTTTTGAATAGATTAGACAGTATTCTAAAATCATTACTCTATCAAAAGCTTGAGCGTCTCAAACATGTTATTAATTTCTTACCACGCATTGTATTTAACGGAAAAAACGACTTTTGCATGGCGCGTTGTACAAAAACAAAGAAGCTTCGAATATTAAGCTTCGCAAGATTCTTACAAGGGTTTTTATCAATTGATTAAAGCTAATGGCATTCGAATTGAGCGAGTCATTAGAAAGTTACAAGGTCGGATGAAGGTTTCGTTTTTTTCGAAAACTATTCATAACTACATAGTCTGTTTTTTTAATCTAGTGTATGAAGATTGTGGTGTTCTGTACATTAATTATACGCAAATACAGACAATAGTTTTTTATAAGGTGAGGTGAGGACTATAGTCGTACGTGTGTCAGGTTCGTGCATAAAAGTACTCTACTATTTTCGCTTAAGCTAAAGGGACCAAGATTTGGGGTTCCCTTCTGTGAGTGGCACAAACGAATCAAAACATCGGCATTTACTTACAATAGGTATATGACCGGACCGAGTTAAATAAGAACTAATGATAATCGAAATACAAGAAGTCGAAGTAGTAGCAAAAATACGTTAGAAAATACTGCAATAAGATAGCAACACTATCAGTCGACGTCGATGGTGAAAGATTAAGAAAGATAACTTTTACGCTTGAATCTTCGACGCTAAACCAAGAGACACTGAGCGATTAGATCTCTCCAGTTTTATTACTTAAAAACATATCTGGCTTTTCCACCAGAGGTGATCGTGAAGTGCACTTTGCTTTCAGCCATTAATTTTCCCATTTTTTGGTTTCTTATACACATTGTGGCTTATTTTAAGTATATCTGATGTGCATATGAATGCTGACCTTTTAACCGCGCCGCTTTACCTCTATTCCGTGAATTCACATGGTCTTCAACGTTACCTTGTGCTACCATTCTCACCTTTTGCCCTTTTCGGGCTTATATGCATCCTTACGTGTATTAATCCAGAAAAATCCGGTCTATATTGCGCTTGGGGCTCCCGAAAATTCTCAAACTTCTGGGCGCGTGTCAGTTTAATCGGTCTGAACTTTTTATTGGGAAAAACTATTAATTGGTCGTTATCTTTTAAGACCTCTATGCTTTGGGATGAAAGGCGCATCTCATTTAAGGTACACATATTTGTTCACGATTGCTGCGTGACTATCATCGTCTATAAAGTTTACATATAAGCTCATATTGCCATCATCATCTTACCTAAATCCTTTCCAATTCGCATCGCTCGATAGTATGACATATTATATACACGCATAATGATAAAAAGTTAGCGCGCTAAATAAATTTACCTTATAATGCTCAACCGTCAAAATAATGTTATTAAGTACCTAACATAAATGTTTGCATGCACTTAATGTATAAAAGGGAAAGTAAACTTTACAATTTCTCGTTTCGACTTGACACATGTTTGGACCACATTTGTCAAAAAACGCAGCTTTCTGTGGTAAACCATCTCGATTTCATCTCTTATTCGTTAGCCTGTCGAAAAGTGTTAGGTGGGTTAAAATCTTTTCAAGGTCATGTGTAATGGTGATTCATATAGGAAAACAGAATTTCAGGGAATTCAAATGCATAAGGTTGCGCGATGCTTGGGTTCAAAAGACTATCCACGATTTGCTCAGAGGACCAAGTAGCTGAAAAAAGCTCGTGACTAGGAATTAGCTTTCTGTGTCTAAGCAACGCAAAAAAACAGAGTATATTCTGTGGCATATGGTGTAAAATAAATTAATAAATTTAAAAACGATTGAAAAGCAGCAAATTATCTATGCAGTAGCTATGGAAAAGAGAGATAAAGTGAGGAAGAAGCAACTTTGTAAGCCAATTGGATAAAATAGCAAACGTCGATGCATTTAAGACAATCGAAGAAATTGTTGGTGTAAAGCAGTAGCAAACGCTTAAGCTTACGTGAAACTGACAACGCGCTCATACATAGGTACGCTTTTTGTTGCACTAGGCAATTGACGCCAGGTTTGCTTGCTATAATGCTCTTGATAATAAAATAAAACACCTTTAAATACTATTGCACATAGTTCTTCGTCAGTAATGACCTGAAGAAAGTCAGCTGTGCAGCTTGCAAGCAGTTTACAAAGAGTAAATCATATTTATTCACACTTATGTGAAGCATCGCAAATTATTTAAAGGAGGTTACACTTTTTCTGAGGCCACAGTATACACTTCGATTTTATGCGTTGCTTAGAGAAGTCCGACTTTTACATCCTCAATAATCCACAATCAAGTATATTTGTCGTTTTTTCCCAACTTGAAGCATTTTTCTTTCGCTAGTGCCCTACTTTTATTGAGCAAGATTTGTGTTAATCAGGAAGTAAACACATACGGTAACAGCAATAATGACAGTAAGTCCAAGAATGCGGAATTTTATCTTTTAGTTTTATTTAAATCAGGTTTTAATTTTATTTTTCTTAGTATTTTTACTCCTTTGATTTTTATTCAATTTCGAGTTTTATCAGGTATAATTCTAATTTTATTTTGTGATTTTAGTTTAATTTAATTCAATTTCTCTCATTTAATTGATTTATTTTGATTTTATAAAATTTTATATTTAATTTTTAGTTTTAATAAATTTTTATTCGGATTTAATTTTTTATTTTTCAAAATTTATTTAAGTTTTTATTCATTCAATTTTATTAGTATTTTATTCTTTTTAATTTCAATTTCACATCAGTTGAATACTTTTTTTCCTTTATATAGTCTGAATCAGACCTCGTCCATTTCTAATTTTTTAGATAAAACAAATCAAAAGTTTTGCAGCTTTGTATTACAGCGTGCGAATTCGATTGTAAACATTGAATTCGGCAATTTATTCCCTTACTCATGAGCTTGTAATGCAGCATCCCTTGAGAATACATGTTTTTACCGGCACTTCAAAAGTTAGGATTTTAAAAATGCTGCGAGCAATATTCCGACAAACGATTTTCTGCTCAACATAAATCTTTTCGCGTAGTCAACAGTTGAAAAAAGTGAATATTATTGATGTTAACAGTAATATTCTTGCTAAAAACAGTTTGTTTTCGCACCAATATAGATATACTGTCGACATAAAAGACGGCTGAATGGTATGTTAGGATGGTCGATCTACGGCTTAAGTGAAAAAGCTTTCTGAGATAATATGGCCTCAAAAGCTGATATAAGAGCTAAGCTAGCGTTTAAACAGTGGTAATTTGAAGCTCTGGGCCACTTGTACCAGAAAATCGTAGAGGATTTTTTCCTATGAGTTCAATAGTCGATCTAAGGAGTTCAGGGCCCGGTTGCTCGACTCGACCATTAACTAATGTTTACCTTAACGTTAATGGTTACCTTAACACAACCATTAATTAATGGTCGCGTTAAGTCCGATTTCCACCTTGACGGAACCATTAAAAAAATCGGGTTGCTCGACTCAACCATTAAGCTCGACTTTAAGGGAAGTCTAATGGTCGATTTAAATATCGGTTGCTGGACTCCACCTTAGTGCAGCCATTAATTGAGGCTCAGTTTTTTAATGTCGACCTTAAAACCGGTTGCTCGACTGAAACCTTAACGCTCCCATTAAGCGTTTAATGGTTTCTTTAAGGTAAATTGGGTTCCTGGGCTTCACCTTAACGACTTTAATGGTTTTGTTAAGGTTCATTCTATAAGGTAGGTCGAGAGCTACATTAACGAACTCATTGATTGTTTTTCACATTGAAAAATGGCGCTTCTTCCTATTGTTCCGATTTTTCATATTATGACAAGTTCTCACCGATTTGAAGTCAAAAGAAGTCCTTTGACTAATTTCAATGACGACGAATTTTATGACCGATTTAAGTTTAGCAAGTTATCCATAATATTATAGATTTCAGAAAAATAATGTTAATTTATCCTTTTTTCTAGTTGCAGACAATGCAACTATCAGCGCTGCCTACTGACAATGCGAATTGCAGAAAAATGGCTGATACAAACCTCATCTTTACAAAAATAGAAATTTTTTTAACTCTTAAATATTTCCAACTACATAATTTTATGACAATTTAAACGCGGTTCTTATAGAGACTTCATGTATGCAATTATCGTTTTCACGAGATGACTCAATGATTACATTTCACACTTAAAAAGTAAAGCTTCATTCATTATTCCTTTATTTAGTAATATGATGCATGCTCGTCGATCCACTGTCAAATGAAATCCATTGGTTCATTTTTTAATGACAATAAATATTAATAAAGATTTTATGTAGGTATGGAAAAATCCAGATTTGAAAATTTTGAATTTTAGATTTTTGTGTTTTTTTGGTCTTTTTGGGTTTTTTGTGCTTTATCGAGGTTTTATTGTGTTTTTTAATGGGAATGAGAACTAGAGCTACATAAAATAGTTAGGAATACTGCAACAGCTGCAAGACGAGACAAACAAAGAGCAACAACTTTATTCAGCTAATATTGAAATCCAACAACAAAATCGATCGTTCACTCCGGTTGCCACATATATGTATTTATCTTCCTCTTCAATGCTCGGACATTACCAGATTTTAATCAAAAATGCACTGGCTCTCAAAAAAATATTAGGAAATAGAAAAATCGGTCGAAATCAGAAAAGTGTGGGCTATTGAGATGGCTGATTAAAAGCGCCCTGTTTTGCAGCATGGGATGGCAATTGTGAACTAGGGGCTGAGATTTTCGAGCATGGCATTGTGTTGACCAGACTGAGGTTGGTTGGCCTTTACTAGTCGAAGGAACAGCACAAAACAAACAAAACGAGATTGGAAATACAATTTGAATCACCTACAGTATCTATTTCAGTCTATTTGAAAAATTGGTAACCTGTGGATAAAAAACCCAAAACCTAATGATTCTTGCACCCAAAAAACCCACAAAAAAACCCAAAAAACTCAGATTAAAAAAAGCCAGCCTTGCCAACCCTGATTTTACTCGAGAACGAGTTTTTTCAATTGGCTTCTTCATTTTCTTTAGCTGTTGCCGAGAATGCGCTAAAATCAAAATTGTATTTCCCTACGTTTATTTCTCTATTTTTTTAAAATTTTCATATAATCGCAAGCAACCTATCATTTATTTTCCTGATTAAGTCTATCGCTGTCACTGCAATCCATTGTCAGCCGAATTCGAACCAACACCAAAAGTCAAGCGTTAAAAGAGTAAAATAAAAGAAAATTCGAATTTTCAATGACAATGGTTCTAAACGTTTTATATCTATGTATTTTAACCAAAACATTAAAATTCCCATGAAATGCGTGTGAATTAATAACAAACATCAAACTTCCTTAAAGTAACCATAAAGCTTACCTTAACGCTACCATTAGATTTCCCTTGATGCAGCCATTAAAGGTTTTTGTTAATGGTTTCTTTAATGGATCCTTAAAACTGCCCTTAACAAATGCACGACCATTAATTAATGGTCAAGTCGAGCAACCTGATTTTTAAGAACCTTAACGAAACCATTAGTCAAGATTTTACCTTAACGTTAATGGTTTTGTTAAGGGAATCTTAATGGTCGTTGGCGTTAAGGTAGAGTCAAGCAACCGGGCCGACCATAAAAAATTAATTTTTAATGGTTAGCCTTTATTGAGGTGAAGTCGAGCAACCGGGCCCAGATGTGCGTTGAGCGAACATTTTTTGTTTTTGACCCTAATTCTATCAAGCTCTAAATCCGCGATCTTATGCCAGAGATCCTTATATTCCGAGCTTCTCAGTACCCTCTTTTTGATTAGAACACATGTTTTATTAAGCAAGACGAACTATATTTTGTTAGAGCAGCTTGACTTATTGATTTTATAACATGTGTTACATGTGACGGAGATCAGTCGTCTTAATGCGTAATTTCATCTAAAATAAAATTGTCGTTTAGGGCTAAGAACATTCCGAACAGAATTGTATATTTTCCTCAAATTAGATAGTGCATAAGTCAAAGTTTCTTTGGCGGCAAAGTTGCTTTCTAAAAGTCATCTGTATTTTTGTTACTGCTATATATGTACGTCAAATCAAATTAAAAGTAAAGCGAAAAAGTTTAGTAACGAAAAGCTAAAAAGATTCTGTTTTCGACTCCTAGAATAATACACGATGATGATCCTAAACTACTGAACTATTGAACTCCTAGATCTTTTGGTGCAAGCTGTTCCCTTCTGGGAGTAGAGATACCGACTCATAGAAAAGCTGAATTAAGTCCTTCGGAAATTTAGGAGTCTTTGCGTTGGTGCAAGATAATCATGAACTCCTAAGTAATTCAGGAGCCGTTAGTGCAAGACACTCCAATTTAAAGCACTTTTAAAGTAAAATTTTGGTTTTTGTCAATTTTTAGCCTTCCTCTAATTTTAATTTTTCCGTAAACTTTTATAATCGCAGGGCATGCCCCGTGGCGCATACCTGTCTATTAATGCTAAATAAAGTTGAATCTGAACAGTTTACTTTTTGCGAATAACACCGTAAACGAAACGAAAGCGACTAGTAGGCATAAGTTGATATTATAATTCGTCCATTTTGAGCCAAGAATGCAACGAGACTGTTTCAAATGATTGTTTAGCTAAAAGCGCAGTAATTCAGAACTCATTAACATTCGAAGAAAAGTTTTTTACCGGATTAGTGAACCGTAAAGATGATGGCAATTGAATTACAATTGAATGTATAATTTTTCATTGGATTTGTCTTTGAGAGGTGAGTATGAGCACGTATGAGCTTGTTGCAGTCTGACCACACATGCGCATGGGGGGTCTGGGTGTCTGGACTCTCTAAAATATGAAAAATTTACCAAATCGATAGACCACAGAATCAAATTTTCCATGCTGTTTTTGGCAATTTGGCCCCATTTTAAGCTCCCTAAAATTTTGTTGTTGCCCATGTATCTATGAGTCTGACTCTATACGACGAGCAGCGGTTAGCAAGATCGGTCCATTGTACGAATTCTAATGTTTTATTGATACTGTAGCATTTCAATTCTAGTGGTTTGCAAGAGGAAGTTAAAAATGGGCAGTAGCTAAATTTTGGAGAGTCCATTGGGGTTAAATCGCAAAAATTAGCAACAAGAATTCATTTCTGTTGGTCCATCATTTGAAGTTCCATCTTATTCTTGGAGGTCTCTGTGCACAGCATGGCCGATCTGGTGGAAGGGATTAACCGGTCTGGGTGAATCAGAAATTGAGCTATTTTGGGCCAAAATGACCCCATAAACTGGTATACGCGCAAAAATAACGTTGAACATATATTAATACACAGTTTTAGTTAAATTCAAAGCACTTTTTAAAAACTTTTGATCTTTATCAAACAGGATGCAAATTTCGCTTGGAATTGCCTGAAATTATTTAAAACTGCCAATTAAGGTAGCTTTTGTGGTTTTAACATTTGTGCTGAATAATTTATCCCTGAGACTGGGACGACTCCCAAGATCAATCGCGCTGATTTTGTGCTTGCAAAATTAGTCGAACGAAAAGGTTCAAAGTTTAATGATAAAGATAATCGAAATGCCAAAATTTAAACTGACAACTAAAACAAGATTAAAGAACGATTAAATTTAAACCGACAAGTAAAACAAGATTAAATAAGGTTTAGTGATCTGACCAATAGAATAGAAGGTTAGAACTTTCTCAAAATTTAAGGCGAAACCTAACCAAAAATCCAGAGTATCTAAAAATCCAAAATCTTTATTCTCAGAATGACGTTAGGTTCATAACGTTTTGCATGACTTTATATTCTCAATTAAATTATTGACAAAATTCAATTCAATCCACTAAACAATACGCCATTCTAAACTAAAAATTAAATCTAATTAATAAAGAACAACCTTTAACTAAATTATCGCATAAAAAACCATTATAATATCCTGTTTAAAATGTTTTTCGTCCATTATCCGCTACATATGTTATTGAGAAAGCCACTTATTTTTATTTAAAAAAAGATCATTTTTTAAAAAATATTTAGTTTTGTCCTGGCAAAGGTTGCAACCACACATGGGCGTGGGGATCTGTGGTCATACCCCCTCTCCAGAAGTTGAAATCTCTCCCCGCAGATTACTGTAGACCCTCCAGAATTCTATTTTCAGTAACATTATTGACGATTTTTAGCTATTTTTGGTGTAGCCATTCCCTCGAGAATTTTCCTGCTGCACATGAGTGGTTGCAACAAATAGGTACGATCTTTGATGCCACATTTTTGCCGTTCGGGGAACGAAACGACCACGCCCTCGACTACGACGCCCGAAGTAGTAAGCCTGGACCTTTGAGCCATACAATGATAAAAGATACTAGTGCTAAAGTATAGGCGTGAAGCGCCAAACTCGAGCATTCTATTATAGGCATGGCGCGAAGCGCTGAATTTAGGGCCACACATTAATGGACGCTACATGTTAAACTATATGCACAAATCGCCGAACTCGAGCATTCTATTTTAAGCATGGCGCGAAGCGCCGAATTCAGGGACATACTACTACTCAATGAAGCACGAAAGTGTAGGCGCGAAGCGCCGAACTTTCAATGCACAGTCGGTTATCCTGGACGGGCGAAACCAATTAATTTTAACTGCCTTTAATTTGCAGAAGTAGCGAGCAGTGTCCCCCCATGCTACTCTTTACGGCCTGTTCAAATTTTAGTTCAGTTTTAGTTTAGCTATCTTGGTTCACTGCGCGTTGAAGCATTGGCGCTGAAGTGCCGGCCTGCTCTATTTTTGCATGTTCTTTCGAACATGTAAGTGCGTGCATAATAAATCAACATCAACAGCGAAGCGCTAAATTTGGACGTCAGGCTATACTACGATAGTACAACACATTAATTAATGAAAATCAGAAAAGACAAGCCAAAAATATTTACAGAGAATTAGCCAGGCATCACAACATAGAGCACAAGCTCAATACGTATTCCTACACCACAACGCATCAGTACGACACATAAAACGTCATAAATCGGGTTAAACGCTTAAACATAGATACTCTGCCATTGTAGGCATGAAGCACCAAATTTCGGGTATAAATTCTTTAGAGTAGTGTACTGATTATATTCTGAGCATTTTTATCCGATTTGGATAGTCTAGCAGAGCACTGCTAGACTCTTCAACGAGATGTGACAACTTCATTATTGTCTTCTCGTTTCAGCTGTTCATCCTCAAGTAGATCGGCATTTTTGCGAATCAATTTTTTAAACATTAATTTTCGACGGGCCCATGCTGTCTCATCAGCTTCCTTCATTCCAAATTTTATCTGTATACCAGCAAAAATGATTAGCGCGTTCTAGTTCTTCCCTTAATTCGCTTTCATTTAGAGCATCTAGGAGTTGGTCATAAAGATTTAGAGAATATGGATTTTAACAACTAAACTGCTGCAAAATGGTTCGCTTTGGAGGTATTGTATACTATTCGGGAAATCTTCAAAATCTGAAAGCGCGACTTTTATTAAAAAGCGCCAAAACGGGTTAGTCAAACCAGTTTCGATTTCTGTCTCATTTGAGCAGCTTTCAGACACATCTGAAGAATCTTTATTGTTACTGCCTTCACTACTATCATCATCCGTCATTTGTTCAGACTCTGATGTATCATTTCTCATTTCTGATATCCCATGCATGAGGTATTTGTATATTTTAAAGTAAAATTATTGAGTAATTGCTTATCGCAGATTTCACATATTTTATTCATTTTGTCAACTATCCAAGATGTGGCATTCCTTAAATAAACTTTATTGATTATGTGATTTGCGTTTACATCAGATTCTTGACGTAGAAGCTCACATTCTGCACAAAAGCCATCACATCGTCACATTCCCCTGAAGATCTCAATTGGGCAGATCTTATGCGTGTTTCATAAAAATCACCCATTTGCAATTGCACCAGCTAACAACTGACCAGCAATCTACCTTTCTGCGTGAGGTTGTATTATTATTGACGATATTACCGACAGAAATTGAGATTCTTGGAGATATTGTCAAAAATCGGAACACTTTGTCAACGCTAATTTTCTTCAGAACCAAGCTTAATGTTCTGCGTAAAGAAAACGCATGGTAGGCTTAGAATTAAATGAAGTGACGGTAGTTAGCAATATTGTGAAGAATTTGAGCTTCTACGTCAAGAATCTGATGTAAATGCGAATCATATGTGCAATAAAGCATATTTAAGGAATACCACCTCTTGAATAGTTGACAAAATGAATAAAATCTGTGAAATCTGCGGTCAGTAATTACTAAATAATTTTACTTCAAAAATACACAAAAACCTCATGCATGGGATATCAGAAATGAGGAATGATACATCCGAGTCTGAACAAATGACGGATGATGATAGTAGTGAAGGCATTAACAATGGAGATTCTTCAGATGTGTCAGAAAGCAGCTCAAATGAGACTGTAATCGAAACTGGTTGGACTAACCCGTTTTGGCGCTTTTTAGTAAAAGTCGTGCTTTCAGATTTTGAAGATTTTCCGAACAGTATACAAGACCTCCAAACCGAACCATTTTACAGCAGTTTTGTTGATAAAATCCATATTCTTTATGATTTTTATGACTCACTCCTAGATGCTCTAAATGAGAGCGAATTAAGGGAAGAACTAGAACGCGCTAATCATTTTTGCTGGTACACATTAAAATGTGGAAAAAAGGTAGCTGATGAGACAGCTTATGCCAGCCGAAAATACATGTTCCAAAAATCGATTTGCAAAAATGCCGATCTATTTGAGGACGAGCAGATGAAACGAGAAGACAATAATGAATTTGTCACATCTGTTGAAGAGTCTAGCTGTGCTCCGCTAGATTATCCAAGTCGCATAAAAATGCTCAGAATATAATCAGTATAATATAATAAATATAATCAGTATACTGAAGAATTTATACCCGGAATTTATTACTTCGTGCCTATAAGGGCAGAGTATCTATGTTTAAGCGTTTATGCCGTTTTATAACGTTTGCGTCGTACTAATGCGTTGTGGTGTAGAATTTGTATTGAGCCGGTGCTGTACGTTGTGCTGCCTGGCTAATTCTCTGTAAATATTATTGGCTTGTTTTTCCGATTTTTATTAATTAAGGTGTCGTATTATCGGTGTACAGCCTGACGTCCAAATTCGGCGCTTAGCTTTTGATGATGATGCACGCATTTACATGTTTGGAAGTTCGAAAAAACATGCAAAAATAGATCAGGTGGGCGCTTCACGCCAATGCTTCAAGCGTGCAGTGAACTAAAATAGCTAAAGTAAAACTGAACTAAAATTAGAACAGGCCGTAAACCATAGCATGGGGAATGCTGCTCGCTACTTGTGCAAATTAAAGGCAGTAAAAATTGATTGGTTCCGCCCGTCCAGGATAACCGACTGTGCATTAGAAAGTTTGGCGCTTCGTGCCTATACTTTTGTGGTTTATTGTGTAGTAGTATGTCCCGTAATTCGGCGCTTTGCGCCATGCTTAAAATAGAATGCTCAAGTTCGGCGCTTCGCGCTTATAGTTTAGCAATGGCATCTTTTATCATTGTATTGCTCAAAGGTCCGGCCTTACTACTGCCGTAGCTAAGGCGGCTGTTGACAAAGCGGCTGAAGCCGCCGATCATCAGAGTTAAAGGGCGGAAAAAGAGGGGTGCTCTCCATCGTCAAGAAACAGTTGGCACAATGGAGAATAATGTGTGCTTTTTGATAATTTTCGCAATTTTTTCATCGTGATTTTTTGAATTTTATACTGGTTACTGTTATTACTAAGTTTCTGGGCGCTATAAAATCCTCATTTGTGCGTCAAAAGCATAGTCCGTAAATTGAATCAGGATTTTGTAATTCATGCAAACATTTCTCGAGTATTTTTTAACGCTATTTGCAAATTTAAACACTAACATTGCGCCTTTTTTGTCAGGGAATTTTGTAAATTTGTAACTTTTTAGATCGCTAATGAATTTTCTGCAAAAAACGCCAAAAAACCGTTAATTTTAGCATAATGTACAAAATTTTGTCAACAATCTTTGACATTATGATAAAAATTTAAGTTTTGAGCACTTTACATCTCAATAGAATCTGAAAACTCCTAAAAACGATATTCTAAGAAACGATTAACACCTTCTTCCTAGAATTATATTTTTGGAAAAAATTTAATTATTTTTGGCAATATCGCCCTATTTGACCACAAGAATTAAGCTGCTGTAGTTCCGCTCCTCTCATCAGATAATCCTGAATTCGCAGTTTCAGTGTCAGTATCGAACGTTTTTGTTCAACGAGGGTGACGCCAAGGAAATTGAGGCAGATATGAAAGACAATATCGCCGCCATAAAAACCGACGCTGCCGCAAAAGACATCGTCAATGGGAACAACACAGCATAGATCCGGCGCGGAGTGCAGATTGGTAAATTGTCTTCTTAAAGAAAGGCCGAGGCTCTTTTTTATTATTTTATCAAATTTAGTTTATGGCGGATCGTTTATGTATTTTTGGTAAAGTCAGGACGCGGAAGAAAATACGGCGATTTTAAGTTCGTTTAATCAATTTTAATAAGAAAAAATAATTAAGGCGAAAAGTTTTGCAACTTAATTTATTTCTCTACGTCTTTTATAAATTGCATTAGTCCTCAAGGTACTGCATCCCTAACTTAAAAATCGATGGGTGAAAAGCACATTTCTCTGTCTCATTTTTAACTTTCAACATCACTCCAGTAATGAGTCGGAAGAGAATCTTTCTGACGAATGTGTACCACGTTTGAGGGCTAGACGAAGAACTAGACCGCAGTAATTTACACTCAATAACGAGTGGCTTCTGTAGGCTTGAAGTTTTTATTGGAACTAGGTTGAAAACCCACACTTTTGCCTCTGTTTTTATATATATCCTTCTATGGTTTTTAATTCGGGTGCGCAAGTACGTTTTAAGAGAAGCAAATCACACTTGGGCTTGTTTCTTCATACTCATGCTGAGTCAGATCTAGAAGTGTAAACTTTAATTTTGTTAGAGCCACCTGCTTTTTTAAGCTTGTCAAGATCGTCCAATAAGTGGTTGTTTAGCATTAATTATATTTCGACTTCTTCCGGTTTTCTTTTGAGGCATAAATGTTTAGCTTTACCCTCAAGTTTTAACTCATTTTTCTGAGATTGAATATTTTCAAATGCTTTGGAAACCTTTGACTAGATTTTATTTAATCTTTGGTTTCGTCAGACAGATATGAATTCGGTAAAGCTTTTCATAAATATTCGTCACTGATAATACATTGTATAGTTATGAACAAAAAGTAAACAAGAACCGTAAGGTATAATACAGTTAGATCATACCAAACCGGCTTCGCTGTATATGTTATCTGTTCTATTTAACTTTGCGGTTTTCTTTTTAATTTTTCCGGAAGAATCAGACTACAAAAGTGGTTTAAAATTTTGATGCAGTAATGTGGCTCGACAATGACATATGTCTTCATATAGTTTGGTATCCTAGTAGAATATCATATTTACTGGACTAGTTCAAAAGACTTTAGTAGTATGGAGGGGGGTCGTGCGCGTAAAATGGGGGTACCACTATGTTATAACGTTGGGACAGTCCGCCTATCTTTTGTACATAGCGGTACCGCATTTTAACCTGCTTGTTGGGCCGTTTATAGACTGAAACATTATAATAAGCAGACATTATTAGGTCGCACATTGGCTAAGTGATGCAATCGCAATATCGGGCACCGGCTAGGTGACACATTAGTAATATCCCGCATTAGCAAAGCATTTTTGCAACTGGCGGCTCTGTTTGATGTCTGCGTATTGGCAGCCTGACTAATAATAAGCGCTTTGACGAAGCATTTTTTATGATCGACGCATTTTGTTGACTAGCGAAGCAATTTTTTTAGATTAAAAAGAGTAGTTATACGTGTTATCCTGGACACAACGTTATAACATATCCACGTTAGAGGATAGGTAGCTCTTGAATGAAGCATAGGCAGTGCTTAAGTATGGCTAAAATGTCAATTGTGCATAAGGATATACCTGTGTTTCAGTATGTTAGGACAATAGTAATGGCCGGCAGCCTGGAGGGCAATGCTGTAGGATAGCCTATGTTATAACATAGGCGATGACGTAAAAATTTGCTCCCTGAGGTAAGCTGAGGGAGCAACGTTAAAGTATAAAGAGCATTTAGACGGGAAAGGAGGGGTGTGTAAGGGAGGGGGCTCCCACCGCGTCGCCAGTTATAGCATGGTCTGTCTTGCAGCGTTGTTCCTCAGGTTGCATGGTCGATCTAGGGGTATCAGCTGGTGTTCCAAAAAATGCTAAAATGGCATAAAACAGGCACGTGGCTGGTTGTTGGAGGACCAGCTCTGATTTGGGAGGACTATGCCCAAAAATAGCACAAAATAACATTTAAAAAGTCCGATTTTACTGAATTTTGGGGGGTCAGGACCCCCATTCCCCCAGATCTACTTGCCTGCATAAAAATTATGTATCTGGTCAAACATTTTTCCGTACTTTTCGCCTTATTTTATCTAGAAATTTCGCCTGCTGAGATGCTTCCCACGTGCATGTCTTGTTGTAGGTATTATTTACTGTTCGAAGAAAGCACATACACAACAAGTCACGAATAAATAAGTGATGTACAACTAATTTTGCTAAAAAGTACAGTAAAAACGAAAGAGGCAGCCATATAGATCAGCGAATACATCGGATATGCTGCAAATGTGATCTGTTTTGCATATTTGATAAAAAGAAATACGATATGACAAATTGTCGCACATTGAACATGAAAAAATTTGCTGTTATTTCAAGTGTTTTTTTGAGGATTTTTGAACATCTCATCCGTAGATACATAGCGGCTTTACGGGTCAGCCTTCAGCATCAAAAATAGGCATAAAATGTAGCATAGCATTAATCTACAGTCACTGCAGCGAAAAAATATAATTTTCATCAATTCCCAGGAACTTTTCCATTTAGGTCCCCTCCCATGCTCGTCTTGTCTCCCACACATATGCATGGGCCTGCATACTACCGAAAACCTTGATGTTTAAAAACAATTATTGATATATTCTTTGTAAAGTTGTGAAAAAATTCTGTCAAGTTGTGAAAATTTTTTGTCGTTGTGAAATATTTTTGTCAAGTTGTGAAATATTTTTGTCAAGTTGTTAAAATTTTTTTTTCAAGTTGTGAAAATTTTTTGTTAAGTTGTGAAAATTTTTGTCAAGTTGTGAAATATTTTTGTCAAGTTGTGGAAATTTTTTGTCAAGTTGTGAAATATTTTTGTCAAGTTGTGGAAATTTTTTGTCAAGTTGTGAAATATTTTTGTCAAGTTGTGAATTTTTTTTGTCACGTTGTGGAAATTTTTTGTCAAGTAGTGGAAATTTTTTGTCAAGTTGTGAAATATTTTTGAAAAATATTTTAGTTTTCCGTGGAAGTATGCTGTTTTAAGAGTTTTTTTGCTAAAATAATAGGAATTCATCAATAAGACAAAAAATAAAGAAAATATAGATGAAAAATATGGGTTTTAAGCTATCAATTCTGTTGTCTCAGCTTGATAAAAAGCTGTTTAAACCTTAAAAATCAAAATTGCTTCACTTCTGCATCATGAATGCAGGTTTACTGCATCCATGACTCCAGCTGGCACGTTGTGGACGTATGAAGCTCGCTAGCCACGAGATAATATAAAAAACATTTTTAGCACAATGTACAAAAAAGGAAATGGGACAGTGTATGATCGCAGGGTATAAATAATGTGTGTATTTACCGCTCGGTCAGTCAAACAAGTATACGTGCGCCCACGAACTCTTTTTAAGGAGGTAGCGCACGCACCTTTTAACTTCACCAGGCACACTGTACACCCCAACCGCCACTAACCTGGATCGCGGGGTATGGCTGAGAATGTACAACAAAACAAAATCGAAAACGAACAGAGGCCGCTACACATCGCCGGCACTTGCTCCTCACAAGGCAGCGACATGTAAACGGGAAACAAAACAAAATTCAGAAAAAATAATAAAGGTATACACGTGTCCACGAACCTGTTTCACCAGGGTAACACGTGCACCCTACAATCAAAAGCCGAATGGTAAAGTACAATAATCGGGGACCAAAGAACGCTTATCATACACAACCCTATAATCTTTATTGTACACTGCGGTAAAAACGTTTCTCATATTATCCCTGAGAATTTTCTTTTCCAAAACGGTTTTATGATCCTGTTTCTGGAAGAGAAACCAATGACCATTTGTTTCATGATATCGAAATCGATTTCTTATTGAGTATTGAACGTTAAATGGAACCCCCAATTTTATGAGTCTGATTTACAATATTTTTCCCGTCAATAGTAACCCTGTAAGCATAATTTTTTGGCCCTCCCGCTACGAATTCACATATGTAAGCCCCATCTCCATAACTGCTAAGCTCTTTGGTCATATTGCCCAAGTAACGGCCTATTGAAACCGTATAATTATCGTTTTTCCGAGTTAAATAAATAATTGAATTGGTGTCGAAATAAATAACGCATGTGTCTAATTATTCTAAATATGAATACAATTTAAGTCTAGCTTGAGCCGTTACATAAGAAGCTATTACCGGATTTGTGTTATTTAGAGCTTCTAAAAATTCGTCTTCTACGACATAAATTGTACATGCCATGCGCTCGCCTAAAAACTGTACAGTGTTAACTTTTTCGTAGGATTGAACATTAACTTTACAAATTTTTCCGGTTCGGCAAAATATTCAACCTGAGATAAATTGTTGCACAGTCCGAATTTTCCCAAAAAAGAATTTAACATGAGTTTAGATAATGTGCGCATACCTGAGTTTTTCTCAATTTTCTGCTTGTCTAACCTTATACCCTCAATTTCTTCGTATCGCTTAATATATTCTTCTTTTTCCGCTTCCATTGTACATCCCTTTGGCCACCCGTCCGCCTGTTGCTTTAATCGTAGGAACGTGTTGATATACTCTGTGAAAAGCCCTCCCTCTTTGGTCGTTGGGTCGTATTTCTCGATTTCTGTATAGTGTCAAACTTCATGGATTTTTAATACATTGTAGCCTTTCTCGATTGCTTTGTACAGTTCTAGGATACCCAGGCGCCCGTGATTGATCTTTCTTCGTCTAAATGCTCACAGACATCCTGCTTTTCAAAAACACAGGTCCGGCAGAGGGGGAATAATAATTTGCCGTTGTGTCAAAATGGTAGGACTGGGTGGTACAAACCCCGAGGGGGACGACTGAACATTTAATAATACCATTATATGGCTTATCATACAATGAAACAAAATTTTCAGTGATAATTACAGGGTGTTTTAATGGAAATTCGCCCGTCTTACATACCCAAGGATACAAACTACATACATCTGTATAGGAAATTTTTTCGCCTTCTTTACATTTGTGATACAGCTTTACAGCGTTTATACGACCGCCCGTAAAATACTTCTCTCGGCGATAACGGAATTACAAAATTTACAGAATCGAAAAAACGCTTCATATTTACATTTTGTTCGAGCTCTCGCTTCAATTCACATTCCCATTTCCCTACGACTGTATAACCCGAATTTTCTAAGGCTTTACATCTATCTACAGTGGCCTGATAGGCTTCCTCAAACGTTCGATTATCTAGAGTCCGCTGCTTTCTATTTACAATATTACATTTTGTACTACCGTGATAGTAACAACCGTTGAATTCGTAGACTGTGTTTCCCGAGATCCCGTCAACCTTAAACCGCCCAATTTTTACCTCGCCCCCGTTTAATTTATGTCTAATACGAATATTTTTTTGAGTTTCCGAAAGCCATTTTAACCATTTTAATAATTGATTGATTTTCTTGAGACCAGTACCCGTGAGCTGGAACAATGCCAATACGTTCGGGTTTGAGAAAATTTTTTCGAAAGACGTGATTACAGGCCGAAGCTATTGTTAAACTGATTAGAAAAGGATTGACGTCCGTTTCGTCAATGAAAATTTGACGAAACTTCAAACAACAACGCCTTAAAATATCTACATCGGAATTACAGTATTCTACAAGCTCTTTTTGTAAATCAAAGGGTTTGTTTTTTGCTTTTTCAGTTTTGTACCATTTGAAAAATTCCTCGCGCGCCTCGTCTTTCATAGTGTTGGGTGAGTAGTGCTCGGAATCGGGTAGGAGGCCAATATAATTTTGGTTGTTTTTTGTGTTGAAAAGATGTGGGAAGTACCCCTTCTTCAGCTCTGGAATCCCAAAAGTTCTTGAAAGAGAAGAAAGGGGCATGGGTAGGAAATTTAACGAATCGATAACCCAAATGCCCCCACTTCCAATATTATGACTTCAAGGCCGCGCGTTACGATTTTGGGTAAAACTGTACAATTTTCGTGTAAATATTTGAGTAAAAATTGTGAATCGAAACCGCGAGCGTTATGGGCTAAAACTGTGGCGCCCCGATGCTGCTCGCTAAATAACCATTTACAGAAAGTTTCTAGACATTTATCTCCCAAAAACGTATATTTGCCACAGTTCTGACAAAAATCTGTATCTATATATTTTTCACAAACGCGATGGGCTATACAACAATTTGGTTTGTGCTTGAAAATTTTTCCGTACTTGTTTCCCCCGATTTCTACACCATGACGAGTTTCAAAATCAAAAAATATAAAGAAAGGTTTCCGTTTTGGTTCGGAATTCTTGTCTATAGGTTTCATATAACATTGATGATTGTCTCCATCTACATTACAATTACAAGTTTTACAGAAAAACTGATTACATTTATGATTTTTACTGTATTTGCTGCTTATTAATTGATTACAAGTTTTACAACGTTTTAGAGTCTGACAGAGTGAAAGACGAGCTTGATCGTTTATTTTTGACGGTTTTCCTACTTTATGCTTATTAAAACAGGATTTGCTCACGAACCATCGATTACATTCGTTACAAAATCTCCAATTTACAAATGTACATTCAGGAGATGAGTCGCAACACTTACATTCGCCCTTATTACATTCATGTTGCTCAGAATGATCATACGGTTTATCACATGTTTCACAGTAATATACATAACCAAAAAAGGCGGGGACTCGAGTTATTAAATCAAAATGATTATGATGGTGGTACAAATGTATAATTTTTTCGGACGTGGGACCTGAGAAAATTAGCGAATCGTTAAATTCTCGAGAATACACTTTTAATTGATATGTGGGTGATAAAACGGTCTGAATGTTAGAACATCCTCAATCCAAAAAGCGCCCTATGCTCCCCTAGCCCCGCTTCGACCATTAAATTTTCAGCTAAACCTTTTGTTACGTCCCTCTCCTCTTATCTCCCCTCCTAATTGTATTCCATTGGGGGTGGTTGTCTAATTTAGCTATTCCTGTGACTATAGCCCTGGCTAAACAAAATTTATCAGTGTTTTGGATTTGAAACCAAGTATCCCAATTTACTATTCGTGTTTTCGAAATTTTCTTACGATCTGTTCCGCCACCCATGGGGGCGTTAACAATAATAACGTTCAAATTAATTACCTCATGGAACAAAAATCCTTCCTTGATTGATTGACTTGTTCTGCGACGCTTAAAATCCTATCGGCGGTCATAAATTGCCTACGGACAAAAGGAATTATTACGTGCCGGTCCAGAACTAGGGTGAATTAACTCGACTCCGACCAAATCGTCGGGACTACAACCGTCTAAAACCTTTCCCAAAGCGCTGTCTAAAACGGACTGGAGGAATCCGCCGAAACCACAAAGTTCCTCTACACATAGGAAACGTAGGTTATAGCCCCTGGCCTCAGAGTTGAACCGCTTCACTCTCGTCCTAAACATTTTGCTGACAGCGTAATAATCACTTGCCTCTCGTCCCCAGCCGACCTACGCTCCTTCCTCTTTGCTGAAAATAACGTCCCAAAAATCAGGCGATCCGAAATTGCTTCTATCGGCTTTTGATAACTTGATAAATTCTTGGAAAATAAACAAAATGATTTTTTCTTCGCCGGCCCATAGTCTGCTATCAACGAGCTTTTGAAGTGTTTGACAATTTATAACCGGCTCTTGTAATTCCTGCGACGACTCGTCTTCAACAATAGTCGCCAAAAATTGTGCCGTAATTGCTTTCCGAACGCCTATTCGTCCAAACTCCAAGATTTTTCGTAATATTACGCCAATGAGTCGCTACGTTTCCGACCCAGATCCTCGATTGACCACCGCCAATACATTGTTGAGAGCTGGAAGTTCGAAATGCGCCGCTATAGTTCTTGAGAAGAATGAGCTCGCTAGCTCTGCTTGGCCTATTTATAGTCAGAGCGCTCTGTAAGCCATTCCGGAACAATTTGCAAACCCGTTCTGGAACGAATTTGTGATGACTCATCATTGCGCGCAAATTGCAAAATATGACGTAACATACTGAAATTTATTGTAGAGCTTTTATGATGACTCATGCTTTCCTGATACTAAGTCATGTTTTGGCTGCCTAGCACACCTAGGCGTGGGGGTTGGGGGTATGCAACCCCCTCCAAGAAACCAAAATACCCCCGGAATTCAATTTTTAATTTTTTTTAAATTTATTTCGTAATTTTTTGATGCCAATGAATAGTGCTCGATGAGAAACGTTAGAAAATGGGTGTTTTTCGCCATACCATCATTTTTAAGGCAATTTTTGACCTTATGGTGCCTAACCCCATAAAGAAAGGATAGAAAAACATACAAATTAATACTTTCTGAGAAATTGTTTGCAGTTCTAGGAATTTTACGGTGAGTCACGTGAATTTTATTTAAAATGTGAGGTCAATAATTCCGCAACATTCATCACGTCCACGTCATGCCAGCTGGGGTCATGGATGCAGTAAACCTGCATTCATGATGCAGAATTGGAGCAATTTTAATTTTTTAAGGTGTAAATAGCGTTTGATCAAGCTGAGACACCTGAATTGAGTGCTTAACACTCATATTTTTCATCTATATTTTCGTTATTTTTTGTCTTATTGATGAATTCCTATTATTTTAGCAAAAATACTCGTAAAACTGCATACTTTCAGCAAAATATAAAAATTTTACAAAAATATTTCGCAACATTGCAAAAATATTTCACACCTTGACAAAAATATTTCACAACTTGACGAAAATTTCCACAACTTGACAAAAAATTTCCGCAATGTGACAAAAATATTTCACAACATGACAAAAATATTTCACAACTTGACAAAAAATTTCAACAAACTTGACAAAAATATTTTTCAACTTGACAAAAGATTTTCACAATTTGACAAAAAATTTTCACAACTTGACAAAAAATTACCAAAACGTGACAAAAATATTTCACAACTTGATAAAAATATTTCACAACTTGACAAAAATTTTTCACAACTTGACAAAAAAATTTCACAACGTGACAAAAATATTTCACAACCTGACAAAAATATTTCACAACATGACAAAAATTTTCCACGACTTTACAAAATAATATCAATAATTGTTTTTAAACGGCAAAGTTTTCGGTAGTATGCAGACCCAAGCAAATGAGTGGGAGACAACACGAACACGGGAGGTGACCTAAATGGAAAAGTTCCTGGAAATTGATGAAAATTATATTTTTTTGCTGCAATGACCATCATTTTATTCCTATTTTTGGGGCAAAAAACTCTAGCTGATCCATAAAGCCGCCATGCTTCGCATCTACGGATGAGATGCTCAAAATCCTCAAAAAACACTTGAAATAACGCGAATTTTTTTGTTATTTTCGCGATACTTGCGACGTATTGTTATATTGTATTTCTCTTTATCAAACAAAACTGATCACATTTGCAGTGGTTTAGCATATCCGATGTATTCACTGATCTCTATGGCTGCCTATTTCACTTTTTGCTGTAATTTTTAGCAAAATTAGTTGTACATCATGTATTTATTCAGGACTTGTTGTGAATGTCCTTTCTTCGGACAGTAAAAAATACATACAACAAGACATGCACATGGGAAGCATCTCAGCAGGCAAAATTTCTAGATAAAATAAGGCGAAGAGTACGGAAAAAATGCTTGACCAGATCCATAATTTTTATGCAGGCAAGTAGATCTGGGGGAATAGGGGGGGGGGGGCCTGACCCTCCAAAATTCAGAAAAGTCGGACTTTTCAAACGTTATTTTGTGCTATTTTTGGTCTTTTTGGGCATAGTCCTCCCAAATCAGTGGTGGTCCTCCAACGACCAGCCACGTGCCTGTTTTATGCCATTTTAGCATTTTTGGCACACCAGCTGATACCCCTAGATCGACCATGCAACCTGAGGAACAACGCTGCAAGACAGACCATGCTATAACTGGCGACGCGGTGGGAGCCCCTCCCCTTACACACCCCTCCTTTCCCGTCTAAATGCTCTATATACTTTAACGTTGCTCCCTCAGCTTACCTCAGGGAGCAAATTTTACGTCACTGCCTATGTTATAACATAGGCTATCCTACAGCGTTGCCCTCCAGGCTGCCGGCTATTACTACTTAGGACCAATTCTCAGTGAGTAGGGGGCAAAGGAGTCTTAAGAGAGGGTAGCCATAAGGGTTTGGGGTGTAGGAAGCAGTCCTAGCAAAGGGAGCCATAAGGGTTGGCGTCCCCCGACATAGCCCATGTTATAAGATAGGCAACTCTCTTGAATGAAGCATATACAGTGCTTAAGTATAGCTAACACGTCACAACGCATAAAGATATACCTGTGTTGATAGGACCAGCATTAGTGTGAGAATGACCTGAGAGGAATAGGGGTTGTCCCTCTTTTCCCCAGCCCCAGCGGTACCTAATCATTTTAAAGTCAAAAAAGGTTGCTCTCAGAGAGGCTGCTCTTGCAACAAATCAATATGTCTAACATGTTTGGAGATAAAAAATTAACAAATCTGAGGCAGGAGTCCGCTCTTGCTACCCCTGTACACAGCCCCTGTATACAGTTGTGTGTATCTCATGCACACAGTTGAGTGCAATTCTGAGGCAGGGGTCTGCTCTTCCAACACATCAACGCCGTTGTGTGTATCTCCTGCACAGAGTTGTGTGTACCCCCTGTACACAGTGTGTAAACCATTTGGTAACCACGCCTTAACAAGTCTAAACATGTCTGAATATGTTTTGCTGAAGGCTTGATCTGAGAGTCTATAAACGAGGATTTTTACACCTGAAATATACTTTCTGACAAACGTCAAAGTATTACTATGACCAATATCTTCAAATCTCATGTTACTGGTCTCAGCGAGATTTCTAAGGATCCTCCATTGGCAGACGCCAGTGATATTTTTGGTGCTGATTCAAAATGATCGCAGCTTTCAAAGCGCCAGCTGCACTAATCTACCATCTGTGATGAATTGTTCATGTGCCAAAGCAGTTTAGCAGAGCATGAGAATTCTACGCATTTAGGATGAAGGTTTAGATGATCTTCATGTGCCGCTCTTTTAAAATTAAGAAGGAAATTAGTTACTCATTTTGATGTGAAACATGTAGTACCAAAATGTATGTATTCTGAGCAATCATTCAATTTAAAAAAGGAACTTTTTTTGGACTATCACTTAGGAAAATGCCTAAAAGTACGTGCTAATCCTGTCACTGAACCAATTGAAAAAATTGAGACTAGTGAAATTATCCCTGAGGACAAAATGATTGCTGAAGATTTGTCCACCTACCCTGAAGAAATTAGGGATGAAATTGGGAGATATTGGCGGCTTATCCAAATGACTAAAACTGTGAATGATGTGTTGGATCATGCATATAACTATAGATGGGAAACTGGAAATTACCTGGAAACGTTGAGTGATATTTTTCAAAACGAAAAGGAAGCTTTCTGAGTAGATGCAGCACTTGGGTGTCTCCTCAAAAATCGTTACACTGGTGCAGTAAACTATTGGTATGCATGTCAGAATAATTTTACTCTACTTGGAAAACCGGTTCTTACAACGGATGGTAATGATGTAACAAATGTGGCTGAAAAGTTGCATGAAATTGATATTGAAGAAAAATTTACTCGCCCTGACACTAAATGGGGACTACTGGCAATAAGCAATGTTGAATATTTTGTGACACCACAGAAAGATTTTATAAGTGGATGTACAGATGTGGAACTTTCTGAAAATATTGCTTAGCAGCAACAAACTTGCATATGACTCAAGATAATACTTGTGATTAATTTTATCATAAATTTATGCTTTTTTTGCTGTTTAGTACATTGCCTTGTGGGAAACTTTGGGCCTGATATTGTTTTTCAACTTTTTGCAAATACTGCCAAAAGAAAAATATTCAAGCAAATGTTGAGACTTTTATTGGTGTCCCAGACACAGATTTAGAACGGATAGGAAAATATTCAGTGTTTTCACAAGGATGCGTAAATAGAGAGGCAGCTGTCTGTTGGAAGAATGTAGTAAGAAAGTATGAAAAACTATTAAATCTTGACATTTCTTACACCAATTCTAGACAGGCTCACTATAGTTACATTATAAATCTCAATCAGTATGCTAAACGATACATGTGCCTCATGTGCAGGCGGCTTTATCAAAAAGCAGAAAAATTGAATGATCAGGCAAAACATAATTGTAGGCATGACAAAACAAAACATAAGTTTCCTGGTGGACTATATCAGCTGAAGAAAACAATTTTTGAAATATTGCAGGTATATAAAATACAGGTTGCAAATGAGCAACATTTTTGCAATTTCTTTGCTGTATATGATATTGAAGCTCTCCTTGTAAAAAAATGCATAGAAACTTCTGAAAAGTTAAAATTTGTTGCTCAACATCAATCCATTTCCTGTTCAGTGCATACAAGTGTTCTGGGAATTCAGCCGCAATGTTTCATAGACAATAATCCTTATCATTTAGTCAAACGGCTTCTAGATCATCTGGAAAAAAATTCAAAAAGCGAAAAGTGTAATTCTTCTATCAACATTTTAACAGGTTTTTGATGCTCTTCATGCAAAAATAAGCACAAGTGAAGTGTATATCAATGAGCAAGAAGCCAATGTTAGATGAGAAAATGGATTACTCAATATATTGATTTGGACTAAGACTAAGCTGTATAGATATTGCACTCATTTTACATGTCTTGGATTTAATTTGGGAAAATATTATGTAAATTTAATCAAACGCAATCCATTTCCTGCACTCATTCAACAATGTGGAGTGATCCCAGAAAACAATGCATGGGCAAAAGCAATTTTATGAAACGGTTCAACACTTTGCTTATCTACTAGCATTTTTAAGTTTCTTGATATTAGTACTTATGTCGCACCTGGTTTTACTTTAGATGTCTTCATGAGAGCATACAAGGCGACATTAGTATAGTTAGATTCATTTGAAAAATTGTTTAAGACACAATTACAGCCTCCTGAAGCATTCTACAACTCACTTAAAGATGAATGCATCAGCACAGCCGATTATGCATTATGCCAGCAGTAATGGCAACAATATAATATGACTACAATGAAGGAATATCCAATTTTCTATAATCAGCGGGATGTTGTACCATTCTTAGAAGCCTGTAGTAACATGTTGCAACTGTATTGGGACAGATTTAAAATAACATTTTTAGAGAAGCAATGTTCTTACCGGGAACCACAGAATGGTATCATTTTATATGTCCATTATATATATATTATATTTTTCTATTATATGCTTAAATCAAGTATGTGTGGTGGTCGTTAAATGGTCATGACTCGATTAGCAATTGAAGACCAAACATTTATCAGGAACAACTCATTAAAACCAGTAAAATCAGTAGTAGGCCTGGATTATAATGCATTATACTTGTGAGCACAATCTAAAGACATGCCTACCGGTTATTATGACCACTGGATAATTGAGAAAAATTAAAAATTTCGCAAAATTACCTCTTCTAAGCCTATTTCTGTCAAATACTTAGATTGTGTGAGTGAAAAATAGGTCATCATATTCAGCATTTAGGTAACAATAAGGAAAAACAATAGGCCCTGCCTGCTACCTGTTGACGGATTTTTGCGCATATACACATACAGTTTATGAATTTTACTCTTGCTAATATCACTGCCATAACTGCTTTGGCAGGACAAAGAAGCAAGGAAAAGGATCCTGCAGATGCACATGCATGGATTCAGACAAAAGATGCCTATATACAATCACTGGGCTTTAATTTAATTAGTATGTGGGAATGCAAATGGAACTGTATTAGGAGGGAATATTTGAAAACTATTCGCAAATTTCACTTTAAAGTCTGGGTAAATGAAGCAGAAATGACCCAAGCAGTCTTAGATGGCTCGGTTTTTGGCTTTACAAAAGTAGATATTTCTACTCCTGAAAATATGAAATCCTTACTTGCCAATTTCCCGCCGATAATAAAACATGCAGAAATTGGTAGGGATGATATTGGCCCTCTGATGAAAGAGTATGCAGAGAAAAATGGGTTACTTGCAAAACCTCGACATAATCTGATCACTAATTATTTTGGAAAAGAAATTCTGCTTTCCTCAGGAATGACTAGATTTGTGGTCCAGCATGGCCTTGTACTAAAGAATGTTTATAAAGTTATTCAGTATGATAGATCAGAGCATTTTGAAAAATTTAGGGACACAGTCACTAAGCATAGACAAGAAGGTGATGAGGACCCTGAAGTGGCCATGATCACCAATACATTCAAACGGTTGGGCAACACAGGATATGGCTAAACACTAACACATAAAGAGCAACACATAGATGTGTTTTATGCCGATAACAAAAAAGCAGCTGAAGGAAGTCTTAGCCCATATATTAAGAAAGTCAAATTCATAACAACAAACTGTTACAAAGTGCATATGTTCAAGAGAGAAATCGTTTTAGATTTTCCTATAATAATTGGTCTATCCATGTTTAATAGGGCAAAAATTTGAATGTTGTAGTTCTTTTATGATGTGCTGTTGGAATATTTTGACAATTCGGATTATCAGTGTATGCAGTCAGACACTAACAGCATATACTTGTCACTATCTAAAGAAAATTTGTTGGATTTAATGATGCCTGAACTCAGGGAATAGTTTGCAAAAATACATAAAAAGTAGTTTGTGACATCAAAAGCTGCTAAACAAACTCCTGGTCTGCTGAAAGAGGAGTTTAAAGGAACAGCCATGTGCTGTTTAGCCGCAAAAACATATATTGCTGTTGACGAATTGACAAGAAATATTAAAGTCAGTAGTGAAGGATTAATGAAAAAAGTTAATCGGCTAACCTTTGATCAGTATACAGGTGTGTTGGATACTCGAACAGCACATGTAGGAAAAAATATTGGATTCAGGATGCAACCTGATAATCAGATGTGGAAATACATTCAATAGAAACAGGGACTGCCGTATCTATACATTAAGAGAAAAGTCCTGTTTGACGGCATATCTACAGTCCCACTTGACATTTGAACACACATCAATATAAAAAATGAATTTTCAGGATTTTTGCTCTTTCATGGCAATAGGCGCCTAATATCCCTCTAAACCAGCCACATGGTCAGGAGTTCTTGAGCCGTGGTTAAATAGATATAAAGTGAAAATGACCTACCATTGTGCCAACCTCCTCGTGGTGTAGGTCGAACATTGACTAATGGGCACAAAAATTTTTTTAAAATGTGAATCAAAGTTTGTAAAGTTTGGAACATTCTTTGTAAAGTTTGGCACCTAATTTATACTTTATAACATAGCAAGTTTGTAAAGTTTGGAACACAGTTTGTAAAGTTTGGAGCATATTTTATCAAAGAGTGCAAGAGCAGCAGCCCAGGCTTTCGAAAAATTCTTCAACAAGCAGTTCCACAATCAATAAGAAGCGATCATGTTAATGAATTCAAAGAGGAATTACATAGATTGCTAAAAGCTCATTCAATTAACCATATATTAACAAGCAGTCCTGAAATGAAAGGAAATTTTGTAGAACGTTTTCATAGAAGGTTTTGAGATAAATTGATTAAGTTTATGACATTATTCTAATCAAAACTGGACTAGAGTGTACAAAAGCATTATTGAAAGTTATAATAGCACTACTCAAACTAGTCTTGAATAAAATAGCCCCTAATGATGTGAATTCTGAAAATGTGGGTGATTTATTAGCATTTATGCTAAGAAAGGAAAAGAAATAATCTGCTGAGCAGCCATTAGATGTTGGTCAATTGGTGCGGATAACAACATTGAAAAAAAGCTTCACAAAGGCCAGTAAACATGCATTCACTGATGGATTATTTCGAATTAAAGAGTAATTACACTTGCCCTAAAACGTACAAATTGTAAGATCTTATGGGTGAGCCAATAATTGGGGTATTCTATGGAACAGAATTACAAATAGCTGAATCTAATGCTGAGCAACATAAGCAAATAGGTAATATTATAAATAAGGGTAAAGGAGAGTATAAAGTGCATTTTAAAAATTGGCCAAAGAAATTTGGATACAGTTTTGTGAAAAGCAGAGTTAAAATTCTATGAACAGCCAAAATGATTATGCACCACCCTTTTGCATGTTTTGCCTCTTGTCCCACAATATCTGGTAAAACAACATTTGTGAAGCAGCTTATTGAAAATAGGAACAAAATTATTGATACAAAATTGAGGAAAATTTGCTCATGCTACAGCAAAAGAACAGCCCCTATACTATGAAATAAAGAATGTTACCTCCATTAAAGGGCTACCTGACTTTGAGAAGATAGTCGAAGAAAAGAGTCATGCACCACAACTATTGGTTCTCGACAATCTAATGCATGAAAGCAAAGGAAATGCTCAAGTTATGCAATTGTTCACTAGAGGTTGTCATCATTTTAACATAAGTGTGATACAAATTGTGCAGAACTTATATTATGATGGTCTTTGTACCTTACGCATCAATTCTGATTATGTAGTTCTTTTAAAAAATCCTGCAGATCAGCTGCAATCAAATATTTTATTATGCCAATTATACCCTAGCAATCTAAAATATTTTCTTGAAGCCTTTTAAGGATTTTCTCGAGGATTTACACAGGCTGAAAACTTATATTTTGAGCAAGCGCCCTACAGTGTATGTGCCAAAATCTATAAATAAGCAGGGTAATCTACCTGAAAGCTGTAAATTATGGCTCTCATAGACTAAAACAAAACATTAGTTGCTTACATTTGCTGAGTTTTGCAAGAAAACCCCATGGTGAGGCGCTTTTAAATGAGGCAAGTAAAGATCAACTTTTATGCATTTGCGATTGCGCAAACAATTTTCCTAATAGTAACATTCCTTCCACGGATAAAGATATACAAAAGTTAAGAAGATACCAAAACAAAATACGTTATTTAGCTAATAATAGGCGACTAAATACAAGGTATGAAAAACTGCTGAATTATTCAGAACGGTGGCTTTTTACCTCTTTTATTGACACCTATTCTATCAGTTGTAGCTATTTTACCAGCAGATGCAATTATAAGCAAAAAATGAAGCATGTGGAGAAATTGATTCTGGTGCCAGCAGATATTGCTGAACAAAGTAAACCAGTAGATCAGCAATTAATTGCCCTGGAAAGGGAGATGTATAAAATATTGAATGACAAGCATTATCATCAGGTTTGAAAATGATATAATATAAAAAAAATTGAGCAACTTAGCAAACTAACTATTCTAGGTCCCCAAAAATCAATTGAAACCAAAGAAATTATAGCTGGTATACCAAAAACCTTACAGCCAAATGCAAAACTATTATTACAGCATATTAATGATGATCCTAGTATAGAAATTGTACCATTGGGTGAGATTGTCATTGATGAGCAAAAAATACATGGATCAAATATTGTTAATTTAGTACATGACTTCACTCGTGATCGTAAAACAGTACCTGCTCCAATTGGTGCAAAAGAGTTGGCTAGAGTCCTAAGACGTTCAAACGCCCCACTTAAGAGTATAGCTAAATAGGAAACGGAAGAGCCTAGTGGCCTCTAAAGGTGACTTTTCCTGGAATGAATAAAATCTATAAATAGAAAAATATTGTAGAAATTGAGAAAATTAAAAATGCATATTCAATTCAATCCTGAAAACGGTTGCCTTGGCTACAATATTACTCAGAACAGGCGGCAAAAACAGGCCTAGAAGGGTATAGAGGCGTACCACACCAGCGAGGTGGCGGATTAGGTAGTTTCTTTAAATCATTATTTAGAATGCCTGCGCCCGTGTTAAGATCAATTGGTAAAAGTGCAGGGCAAGCATGCATTAGCGGCAGGAGCTAATATTAGATCTGATGTTGCGCAAGGAAAACCATTATTTCAGTCTGCTGAAGAACATTCCAAGCATGAGGCGGCGCAATTTTTAGATGAGGCATCAATGGCAATGTCTGGGGAAGGTATAAGCAAGCGTCAAAAGTCTATAAATAGGAATAATGATGATGCATTTACTAAAATAATTCGAAAAAATGGCTCTACTAGACGTAAAATCTATTCCAAGTACAAAATCTGAACTGGATCTTTTCACAGTTCCTCCTACCCAAGTTGCCAAGAAAAGAGGATTTTGGGATGAAGTGCAGCCTATGCACATTATAACAAATGAAGGCCTATATGAATTTAGGATCCCACCCGATCCTCACTATACGCAAATGAACAGGAGTTATAATTACATGGCACTAAGAATTAAAAAGCCAACGCTTGCAGCTGGAGCTACAGTACCAAATTATGCGCCAATCAATCTTATAGGCAAGACATTCGTTAAGCAAGTTGAAGTGCTTTTAGGCAGCCGATTAGTGTTTGACAGCTACAATTTATATGCTTACAGATCATACTTTGAAACAGAATTAAATTATGGTTCTGATGCAGAAACTGTCTCATCATCAGTCTGTGCTGGATTTTCATAAAGGTGGGGCTAAAGTGGACACTGCAGATAATAAAGGGTTCAAAAAACGTGTGGCATTGTTCAAAGATGGAAATATTGTGGAAGTATCTGCGCCTTTACACATTGGCATGTTCTCACAAGACAGATATTTGTTGAATTTCACAGGTTCTTGCCTAGAATTACACAGAAACAACAATAAATTTGTCCTACAGTGCTTTGAAGATATTCCACTAGAACTGACTGTTTTAGTAATGAAATTCTTTGTGTGGAAAGCATAAATTTTGGAAAGCGTAACTTTAGCTTTGGAGCAAAGAATGTTAGCATATACTGCAAATTATCTTATAAGACAGCTTGTCATGATAAAACATGCATGTGTCAAACCCTTCAAGAGAACCGCCCAATTTTACATTGTTTCCCGGCCAGCTGCCAAGATGGCTGGTTTTTGCTTGTGTCAAAGGAAGTGCATTTTGAGGCAGCTTATCAAAATTGCCATTTAATTTTCGTCCATTTAGCGTTTTTTGATGTAAGAGTAACATGCGGGGGGTAAACTCATTCATTAAATGTGTCATTCAAGCATAATAACTTTATTCAGGCTTTCAATCAGATGTACGATGCACTTGATATTGATCATGATGATAAATACAATTTTATTAGCCGCAATGAGTTTAGGATGAGTCATTGCTTCTTTCTGTTTGACCTGACACCTGATGCAGATAATAGTGAGCATCGGGATCTAATGCGTGAAGGAACAACAAGTATAAATGTCAAGTTTGCGGATGATCTACCAGACTCTTGAGTAGAAATTATTATTGACTATACTACATTTAGCCGACCAAAGCTTTACCATCTTCAGAGCATAATTGTAGAAACGACTGTTCACCATAGGTGGGCAGCACCAAAATTCTTGGAGGTGGTGAAAAAATTTTTAAAGGTCAAAAATGGTCTTAAAAGTGGTTGTATGGCGAAAAAACACAATTTTTCGACGTTTCTCATTGGGCACTATGCAATGGCATCAAAAAATTGCTAAAAAAGCAAAAAAAAATTTTTCTGGGGGTGGTATTTTGATTTCTGGGGGGGGTATTTTCAACTTCTTGGGGCTGCATACCCCCCAAACCCCCACACCCATGCGTGCTGTTCACTATGTAATAGTCTTGAGAATGAGCTTGCTAAGCAAGAGTAAACAAGAGAAACTTCAAGTTTAAACAGTACCATTAAATTATGAGAGATAAAAGATTTTAAACTATAAGAAATGAAAAGGTGGGATTTTAGTAAATTAAAACAAATTTACGAGATATATGACATTATTTAAATAGGACATCACGTGCTATGTATCATGACTCCTTGATTAAAAGATCAAAAGAGTTAGTTGCTCGACTAATAACCTTGAAGTAATCTGATGTAATTGAATGATTGATATTTGAGATATGTTAGTAATAGCAGATAAGCTATCATCCTGAATTGGCTTCTGTAGCAAATGAGATGCCAGTAGGCTCTGCTATTCTAATTCTAATATTTCGGAGTTTTGATAATGTAACTATTTTCATACAGCTAGAACACGTATACTTATATACTAAATTTGAGAGTAGCTTAGCAGGTACAGCATCCTTGTTCTTGAAAAATGATTATACACATGAAGTTTGTAAACAAACCTTACTCTAATCTGATAAAATGCAGATATAGTTTTAGAATTCTGCATGCGTACATATGTACATAACAGTGTATAGGCAAAACAGAGAATAGCATAATTTATCACCCCGAGTTTTATTTTATCACTCTTATTATAAACCTTGTCATAAAGTCTGATATGACCTTATCAATCATGCCAAGGGTTTATAATAAGAGTGATGAATAAAAGTCGTGTGTGATAAATTATGCTATTCTTTTGTTCTGCCTTACACTGGTGTCAGGGCTACAATGTACACAGCAGAATTCTAAAGCTTATATCTGCATTTCACCCTCAGATTAGAGTAAGGTTTGTTTACAAACCTGTCATGTGTATAACCCGGTTTTCAGATCAAGGATGTTGTACCTGCTAAGCTTACTCTCAAATTTAGTATATAAGATATATGTGTTTGCTGTATATATTACATTGGCAAAACTCGCCGACATTTTGTGAGTAGATTTACAGAGCATACTAGCATCTCATTTGCTACAGGAAAGCCAATTCAGGGTGAGAGCTCATCTGCTATTCATAAACATATCCCAAATAGCAATCATTCAATTACATCAGATTGCTTCAAGGTTATTAGTCGAGCATCCAAGTCTTTTGATCTTTTAAACAAGGAGTCATTATACATAGCACGTGATGGTCCTATCCTCAACAATAATGTTTCATCATATCCTCTAAATTTGTTTTAATTTACTAAAATCCCACCTTTTCATTTTCTTATAGTTTAAAATCTTTATAATTTTCTTCATAATTTAATGGTATGTTTAAACTTTAAGTTTCTCTTGTTTACAACACTCACTTAGCAAGCTCATTTTTCAAAACTATTACATAGTGAACAGTCAGCTTCTCAATTATGCTCTGAAGATGGCCAAAGCTTTAGTCAAAACGTCAGCTAAATGTGGTATAGTCGATAAAATAATGGAAGAACAATGAATGCGATTCACACCCTACTCCAGCAGCCTTGATTGGTCAGATTGCTTCCCGCTTCTGCTACTTAAATCAATTTTCAGAAATTATTATATATGCCGAAATTGATAATTTGATTATGATTGATAAAAATCGCAACTACATTCCGCGATTATTGAGCATTATATGCGCTGATGCTGGTGTTAACAGAATTTTACTGGGCGTCTTCCCCTATTGATTGCCATCCGCCTTTACCCCCTCTACCCAGCTTTACTGATAGTCAATTTGGATTTTAGTAATGAGCCGGGGTTGCACTGGGTCGCAATTTTTTTCAGTCGTAAGGCACACTGTGATTATTTTGATAGCTATGGTCAGCATCCCTTTGAGCTCAGAGAATACATTGAGACAAATGCTCCATCATACACGGACATTAATATGAGAGTTCAGGGACTTTTCTCTACATCATGTGGTCATATTTGTATCTACTTTCTGGGTTTCTGTGCAAAAGATGTTTCATTCAAAAGAATTATGAAATCTATGCACACGCCTAAAATCGATAAATACTTCGAGAAATTGTAACGGACACAAACATGGATCCTAAATAGTTTTACATGACGCTTCCGAGCAATTCTCAAGAATCAAATACCGCATCTACCTTTATTACAAAGCTGCCTAGACCTATAATGCTCAATGGCAAATGGGAAGTTAGGCTGGCCATAATATTCTTTGCAAACACTTGGCATAATATAGCCGAAGATCAAAACAAGATACAGTTTTATGATTTGAAAAATAATATGCGAATAAAAATGCTGATGCCTCAAGCCAGGTACTTAGCTATACACGATCTTGTGAAAAGCAATAAAGGTGGTTTAAAAACAGTCAGTCTGAAAGAAAAAGTCAAGTATACAGAATAAATATTTTGGCTTAAAGTATGATGAAAACAAGAAGTTTTGTAATTCGATTATCAATACTGAATATATACGAAGTGTTAAGTTGACAAAGCGTTTGATGTATATGCTGGGTTTTTTAGAAAGTCAACTTAATAACATCAATTACACTATTGCGCAAGAATTAAGTATGACTGCCCATCACACCTGGGCGTGGGGGGTTTGGGGGTATGCACCATACATGACTTGTGGGGTTTGGGGGTTTTCACCCCCGCAGAATCATTTTTCACCCCCCCCCCCGCAAGAAATTTTTCAACCCCCCCAAGAATTGGCGATTTTTCAAAAGTTTCCTAAACTTACCTGGAATTTGGCAGAAAAAGTGTCTTTCTAATGGTTTCTGACTATCTATTTGCTCAAAATCGCCAAATTTTCGGCGCTTTGCGCCATATATTCATGTTTTAAGCGATATATTGGTCAATTTATTCGACTTTTTTCGAAATTTTTTCATGATTTCATGCTCTAGAAGAATAGAGTATCATCAGAAACGTCAAAAAACGATGTTTTTTAACACGTACCGGCCATTTTTTGGCCCAAAAAAGGCACTTTAGGTTTTCACTCCCCCAGAATTCCCATACTGTGCATGTATGGTATGTACCTCCTCAGAAACCAAAATACCCCTCTCCCCAGAAATCAAAATACCTCCCCCAGAATTCAAGCTTCGAAAATTTTTTCGTTTTTTTCGCAATTTTTCGATGCCAATAGATAGTGCTTGATGAGAAACGTCGAAAAATGGTGTTTTTATCACTAAACCACCATTTTTAAGGCCATTTTTTGACCTTCAAAAATCTCGCACTCACCCCCAGAATTTTCTTGCTGCCCACGTATGCTGCCCATTGTTCTCCCGACATGCTAGGCGGAATGCATGATTTTTATGTATATTGCGATATAGTTGAGCCTCAAATCGTTGGAAACGTTTCTGCAACACCTCTTGCAAGTCGTAAATATTCAAGGAAAGTACATGGACATTGTGAATCATTCATATATTACTCCGCATTATAAACCTGTGCTTAAACAATCCTTCAATACGATCGAAATCAATGTTAAAACGGATCAAAGTCAACCAGTACCCTTTGAATTTGGTAAAACCATTGTAAAATAGCATCTTAAACTAACAAATTAATAGATTTTCACACTGTGTGCAGGGATAGGGAGAGCGGACCTCTGCTTCAGATTTATCATTAATTGTAATCACTGCAAATGGCAGCGACTTCCATAATAGGTCAACACATCAAGCGTGGTGCATGTTTTGGCGGCCCCCTGACCCACGGCTGCTCCCATAACATGTCAACACGCCTGTGCATGTTGCATGTTTAACACGCCTAACATGTTAAACCTATTTACATGTATTTTTTTCATTTGACTTCACATTTTGTGCCCCAAATAACACGTAACAATGCGTTTAGAATACATCAAGTGTGTTTTCCCGTTTTGCCTTTCTTATGACATGGGCTATGTTCTAGCGTTGCGCTCCAGGATAACATGTATAACTACTCTTTTTAATCCTATTGTAAAAAAATTGCTTTGCTAGTCAACAAAATGCGCCAATCATAAAAAATGCTTCGCCAGTGCGCTTATTATAAATTCCAAACAGGCTGCGCGGACATCAAAGAGAGCCGCCAGTTGCAAAAAATGCTTCGCCAATGCGCTCATTATTAGTCAGGTTGCCAATGTGCGATATTACGATTGCGTCACATAACCAATGTGCGACCTAATTGTGTCTGCATCATAATGTTTCAGGGCCCAAAAAGCAGGTTGATAAAAGGTACCCTTGTGTACAAAAGAAAGGCGGCCTGTCCACACGTTATAACATAGCAATACCCTTGAAATACCTTTGCGACCCCCTCCACACTATTACTTTTGTAGTCGCTTTTAATTTCTTTTCGGAAACGTTAAAGTTGAATGATAAAGACTATAGCTTATTTGGAAGGTTAATACCAAATATTGCAGATAGGGTTTACTTTAAAAAACCATTTAGAACTAGAAATCATGAATAAGTACGCTACATTTTTAGAAAAAATGAGACTAATCATAAACAAGGCAAAACGCCTTTTATTTTTGACGCCCACTAAGACTAAAGCTTCATGTAAAACTTTTTGAAAATTGCTCGACCCTGCTAGCCAACGCTCTTTGTACTAGTACAGGGTCAAGCTTGAACAAGCTCAAGCATGCAAACTAGCTCAAAATAGGTCCAATGGAAAATTGTGTATTCACCATTAATTCAATCGGCAGCATCTTTTCGTCTTCACTGATCCGAGAAGAAAAGTTTCTAGATGTTACAGCATTTGAAAGTAGGTATGCATTGCATTTTTCAGCTAAACCAGTCATTTGTTCCAGTTTTGTTGCATTCGTGGCTCAAAATGAATCGCTCTATATACGTATGCCTACTGATTGTTTGCCTTTTGGGGCTATTCGCAAGTAAAGTTGTGACTGAATTAGGCATTACATAGTAAGCAGGAATGTACACAAGGGAGACACCTTCCGGATAAACAAACGCAAAATTTTCTGAACAAAATAACTTCATGTCTAGAATTGATAACAATTAAAAATTTTTAGCAAAAGTGCTTCAAATGAATCAAAGCTCGGAACTAGCGAAATTTGTACCCTATTTTAGTATTTATAAGAGCTTTTGAGACCGTTTTACTTTAAACAACTGCTTGGTTGACCCAAAGACAGACTGCTCCAACATAATGGTTATGCTCAGTACAGGTATCTATAATGATCAGCTTACATTGTAAAAAATCAAATTGTGGGGGCATCATGGAGAAAATAAGTAAAGAGGTACTGAAATTGAATTCCCTTCTGAATTTTAGGCGATATGCGTACATTAAGCCTTTGTTAAGGGCCTCTGAACTACAAATGTTGATTTAAAGTTATATTGATAATCAAGTTCCGTATTATTTAAACAGTGTCACTGATTTTTTCGTGATTCTAGATGCAGCTGGTAATGAGAAAAAGGTCTCATTTCTAGGACGAGTCCTCAATAAAGAGTTACTCGTATCTATCCCTTTTTTAGGATGGCCTTGAAAAAGCATACACCTCATTAATACATATAAAAGCCATGTTTGTAAGTTAAGCTCTTATGAACAACATTAGTGAGCATTGACAGCCAAGCTGGGTAAGTTTTTTCAAATAAATGACGTATTTTCATGCTAAAATGCAGGTATGTAAGCAAAACATTGATTTTTCTAATGCAAACACGTGCCCCAGTTATTTGCGTGCCATCCCAAATTTAAAACACATTTTTCCATATCAAATGGTTTTATGCAAAGAATCTGCAAAAAATCTTAAGTGAAAGAATCGATATACATATAATTCCAAAGAACTTTTTAAGGACTATAAATCAATTTAATTTAAAATGTAAACAGTAAGAAATCAGAAGAGCATGATTGCTATAAAGTTGTACACCCAAAAAAAGTGAGCTTTTTCATTACAGTATACCTCCACTAAATATTTTTAAATTTCTTCTGAAAATATGAAGGTTTCGTATACTAAAAACTGATCGTTTAGATAAGATTAAGACGACCGATCGCTTACAATAGGCTAAGAGCAGTGTATCCCTATGCTAGCGTCCGTTTTCTCGGACAGCCGTTAATAAAAGGTTAAGAAGCGGTGTTTAGAGGGTTTCGCCCAACCAAAGTTGGACGTTAACCATCTCTCAAAGTCAGGAAATCATTTGACATCCCCAATTTTAGGCGGAAACTTGCTTTTTTTGGTTATTTTTAAGCGTTTTTTGTTGTTTTTGACCAATAAGTTATACACCCTCTAATGGTTTTGAAATGGCTGAAAGCCTTCAATCTAAAGTTTGATTTTTTTGTATGTGTTGTATGTATGTCGTGGCGTGAACGAGCTAAAATCTGGCGTGTTTGGGCTAAAACAAGTCGAACTAACTCCAAAAAAGGCTTAAAGTTTCGCTTGAAAAATTCTCATATCTGTATTGAAAATTTAATTTTTTAGTCTATGAATTTTTATGGGGTAAAATTAGGTTCAGGAGATCCAGACATCCCTCAGACTCCCATCTCAGCCCAATACCCGTCTTATGACAGAAGAATAGAACATCTTTACTGAAAAATTTGAATATTTTTCTAAAATTTACTAACGTGTTCATTCGCAGATTTCGTCCAGAGTTTTATGGAGTGAGACGCCGCCATCGGCAGAAACGCCGCCTGTGCGTACGAGGGCGGGAGGTTTTACATGGCCGCCGCTGCAGACGAGAAAACCGCCTCAAAAGTTGCCAGCGAGAAAGACGCCATATTGATGCATACTTGATATGCAGCTATACATCTTTTTTGGCAACAGTCTCAATGAAATTATTCATTTGGTCTTACTCGTGCAAATGTGTTCTTACATACATATTTTGCTATAAAAAGCCGTTGCGTACATAGTTTTTCTTCTGATTTGGGGGACAGGACGAAAATTTTGAAGTTGATTATCCCTACTTCAACTCATGGATCGACAAAAAAGTAGTGTTTTTGAGCCTTTCTTCACGAAATCTACATATAAGAGAAGAAAAACTTTAGAAAAATCAAATTTGATCTCAATAATATTAAATAGTTGTACCTAAATGAATGAGGCGCGAAGAGCCCAAAAATGTAGGGCTTATTATTCCGAAAAGAGTGTTAAAATCTATTCTAGCGGTCTTCCAGTCACAATTTAAGAATCTCTAATTTTTTCTTTTAAAGGACCCTTGAAAGGAGGACCCTTGTCAGGTCTAAGAATATATTAAAAAGTGCATTTTTGGAATAAAAACAATGGGTCCACGTCAAAAAACTGTTTTTAACGTTTAAGACAATGCTCGTTCATATTAGAGCATAAAAACAGAAAAAAAATTCCGAAAACCTCTAAAAAAATTGAGTGAATTTACCAAAATATGGTCAAAAAATGTGTGCAAGGCGCGAAGTGCCGAAAATTTGAGATTTTCGAGCCGATAATGGGTTTAAAACGCTGAAAAAGGCACTTAATTGTTGTTCTAAAGCAGTAAGAAACGCGTGAGCTTATGTGGAACAGACTACAGGTACATTTACATGCCGCAACGATTGTGTGCACTAATCCATTGACGCCAGGTTCGCTTGCTATAATGCTTATGATATATCAAAATAAAAGACCTTAGCAATGCAGTTTGTTTTCTATCAATCACTATATAAATCAAACCAGCGTTGCGACTTGCAAGCAATTTACAAAAAGTAAACATTCTACAGTCTGTTTCACGAAACCTTGTGCATGGATCTCAATTCTTGAGTCAAGGTATATCGCTTACGAAAGCGGTTTAAAGTAAGGCAGTAATCATGACACTGTGCTAATCTTTGGATCGCCGAAAAATAACTTTCATGCCCACGTTTTTGTGAAATAGACTACAGATTATGTTTATACCTTCTTACGTGAAGCATTGAAAATTATTCAAAGACGGTTACACTTTTTCAGAGGACGCAGAATATACTTCCATTTCTTGCGTTGCTTAAAGAAAGTCTGATTTTTAATAGATTTTGCGAATTTAGGCATACACATAGGTAGCTTTTTTCCTAGTCCCATTTTTCATCTTTAATAATATACAATCCCAAGTATATTCGGCGTTTTTGTTCCATCGGAGCATTTTTCTCTGATAATATCCTACGTTTAATTAGCATGATTTGAGTAAATCAGTCAGTTCACATACGGTAACATGCCAGAATACCAATATTATTCTAAATATCAGCATTATCTTTTTACAAGAAATAAATCATATCTTATTCAAACAGACCAAAAATTTTCAGTATAAATTGTACGCAAATATTGGGTGTAAAGAACACGTACGATCAGATTAAACTTGACGCTACATGTAACATTTTGAAAATAGTTATTCGGCATCTCTCTAAAACTAAATTTAATTTTCAGTGTAAAGTTCACATAACTACTGGGTGTAAAAAAACTCAGTCTGATTCGCAATTTTGATAACGGAACATACTTTAAAAAAAATTAACTTCTCGCAATGCCTCGGATGTCAAATAAATTTGTAATGCAAACGAAATATTAAGATTAAGTGAATAGTTCAACCTTTACTGAACTGCCTAATGTAGAGGAAAATATCAGTCACTGACGTTACGTAGAATGCTTTGAGGAAAATAAAGCTCTGCAAGGCTCTAGAACTAAACTTAATTTGCAGTGTGAACTTCAACAACCACAGAATGTAAAAATTTTAGTCAGATTTGTAATTCTGATATTACTCCGATATTACGACTCTCATTTATGAAAAACTTAAGTCTCCTCCATGGCCTGAAGACGAATAGGTATTAGAAGTTGACCACTTTACATCACTGATGAGTGTAGACTTAAGATCATGTCCAGAATCATAACCGGAGAAGTTGACGGAAAAAACAAGACATAAACACGTTTAACGTTTAACAAACTTAATTTTAGACTTTAAATCTCTCAAAAAAAGCTAAATATTGATGTAAATAAAGGCTATTTGCTGTGACGTGTAAGCCCTAAGAAGCACATTATATTTTTTTATTCGACGAATTCCAACTTCTAAGCACCATCCATCACATTGCAAACTTTAAAAACCTAAAACTCACTTTCCATTGAGTATAAAGACATTCGAATCGTTTAGCACCCCCATAAGTAAGTCTATATTGCGTTTTTTAAACGCGGTTTGCTGCAACGTGTAGCCACTAGGAAGTAATTTATTTTTATTTTACTCAATTTTTCCTGAGACTCAAAAGCTGGAAAGTTGACAAAGAAATCTATCCCTAGAGTGTAAAGTTTAAAATTATAGATCTAACCCCATATTCGGTGTAAAAAATTTTCTGGTAGGCAGAAAGTAGCTCATAAGCCGTAATACCTTATTATCAGAAAAACTTTCTTGGGACTTATAAATGGAGCTTTTGACTGACAAAGAAGTCGAAAATTCGACCAAAATGTATTGTTTCGACCCAATCCCCCTAAGTTTTACTCCTTACATCCTAATCCGAGTACTTATTCGAAATTTGAAAAGAAAATAATCAACAGCTGGAGCATTCCTTCTTCTACAATTGGAAAGCAATAAGTTGTTTGAAGATTTAATATCGAGTTGTTCACAGGCAGAGCAAAACAGCCAACCAAAATTCGCTTAATGTTATGACGATACAATAAAGCTTTACAGACTCTTTACATAGCCGATATCGAGTGTAAACAAAAACTAGAAAAGCTGGCATAATCTTTTGTCTTATCTATTGGTTGAAAAAAATCGCTTCTTAGCGGGATATAAACCGTGGAAACTCATACGTTGGGTGAGAGTCATACGTGGGCAGCAAGAAATTTCTGGGGGGTGCTAGATTTTTTTGAAGGTCAAAAAATGGCCTTAAAAACGATGGTATGGTGATAAAAACACCATTTTTCGACGTTTCTCATCAAGCACTATCCATTGGCATCAAAAAATTGCGAAAAAAGCGAAAAAAAATTTTCAAAAATTGAATTCTGGGGGGGTATTTTGATTTCTGAGGGGGTATTTTGGTTTCTGGGGGGGTGCATACCCCAAACCCCCCCCCCACGCCCAGGTGTGGTGAGAGTACCCAAGTATATAATAGGTACGCGCTAACGCGCTTATAAGACTATGTACACGTACACCTGGCGTTTGCTTGTACGTTTTGTTAGAACCTATAGAGTCTGTTTCGTATAAGCTTGTGCCCTTTATATATAAATGTCCATCAGCTCAAAGTAAACACTAATCTGAAATAGTGCCGGTGGACCTATTATCGTGAGTCATCATCGGCTTACTCCGCGAAAATTCATAGAAGAAAACTCCGAGGATGCTTGAAATAGACTAAGAATAAAGTCTACATGGGGGATTGACGATTTTAGCATAGGATTGACGATTTTAGCATGTCATAAAAATACTGTATACTACATCGTGTCATTTAGTGACATAGGAATACCATGTAGTCTGTGTACGTGCAAAAAGTACAGGTTCGTTATCCCTCTTCATTCTACACTATTTCTCTTATGCCGGACCATGACTCGAAATTCTCGCAGTACTTACAGGTGGGCAGTTTTAAAAATTCTGGTGGGGGGCATGATTTTTTAAGGTCGAAAATTGTCTTAAAAATAATGGTTATGGTGGATAAACACTATTTTTCAACGTTTTCTCATCGAGCACTAAGCATTGGCGTCAACAAAATCGAAAAAAACAAAAAAATTCAAAAAATTGAATTAGTATTTTGTTTTTTAGGGGGTATTCGGCGTTCTGGGGGTTGCATATCCTAAATCCCCTCCTTCGCGCCCCCAGATTTTAGGTGCTTCCCATGTATGCTCACACAATTCTTCTCATGAGTCAGCACGTACCGGGAGCAAATTCTTTAGCTCGAAGTTAAACTTCTGCATGAAATTTAATTCTTTTCGCTCTGTAAAATTTAATACTGACTAAAAAACACGCTTTCCGTTCCAGATTTCCAAGAAAAACTGCAATACGTCATTCTAAACATACTTTTACTCATGTAATATTTGGTCTCTTCAGATGAATAATAGAGATAAAATTAATTCGTGAAAATAATTACGAAAGCTAAACACTGAAGTATATGTTTAACACCTGAAAATTTCAAGTGATAGAATGAAATTGACTCGAGATAACTGCCTTAATATGTGCTGAGATAGAAAACATTTGAATGGGTGGAACGTGTGAAGAGATGGGATTTTCGAATAGGTGGGACGCGCGTACGGTTAGGACGTTTGAACAGGTGGGATTTCCGTAGAGGTGGTGGAACGCACTAACAAATTTGATGCATAAACAGATGGGATGCGCGAACTGGTGGGACGAGCGAACAATCGGGACGCGCGAACTGATGGGAACCCATCATTTTTGTCTGTCCCGTTTAAATCAAGTGGTGCTAACTGTCATTGAAATACATCACAATTTTAAAACATAATGTATTTGGCTCGAAGCTATATGTTGCACGCATTTGAACGTTCCATTTTAAATCTAATATAGACTTATATATGGAGGTGTAAGATATCAACACTTGGTAGAAAAACATGTTTCTGTCTGTCAACTTCTCTGGTTGTACATTGGGTGGTGCTAATTATTTTAATTTACATTTGGTTTCGCTTTTTCTACACTCAATATTAAGCTGGTTCTGGAGGTGTAAACTTCCAGCTCAAGAATAAAAAAGACATGGGCGCGTTTAATAGCAACTTTTATTAATTTACTGCATAGAAGTACAATGTTACACTAGAATTCCATTTTACTTCCAGAGCATTGCAGAAAGCAAATTTACCCTTCAAAATCTTCTCCATAACGTCATGCTATGCATACAAATTCACGGTAAATTTAAATACACTTATAGTCTATTTCACGAAACCTTGTGCATGGCAATCAATTTTCAGCGCAACAAGTGAGTAGCTACAAAAGTGGCTTCTAGGCAGCTACTGTGTAATGCAATTTTGCATAGTAAAACTTCATGCTTATCAATTACTATGCATTATATCATGATTTTTGCTTTAGTTTAAAATGCTTTTGTAATCGATTTGTATTGATTCAGAAGTTGTAATAAATTCACAAGGTTTCGTGAAATAGACTATAGTAGTTGTTCAATGCTTACAATAGAAAATTAACTTTAGTTTTTAAAGCGTTGCAGAAGCTTAATTTGTTTCGAAAATGTTCTTTGTAACATTAGCATTACGATACTTGACTTTATGCTCTGTTTACTTGCATTAATTGTGTTCATTTTTACGCCTAACAAACAATTTCAGCACCAGATAGCTGGAAAGGTTTTTTTCCCAAACTTTTCAAAGGAAAATTAAAATTAAGAGTCAAATTGTAATTTTAAAGCTGCTTGAATAAAGAGCTTGTCTTGTTTAAAAAGAGTAATGTAGATGTTCAAGAACAATTGTTTCCATGTGCTTGGACTACTACCTTTATTTTGAAATATTACTCACCTATTCACTTTATTTCTGCGATTTAAAATTAGGTTACTTGCAACAAAAAATGCTCTGATGGAGCAAAAAAGGACGAGTACAGCTACTTGAAAATTGCGGATTATTAGAGATATAAGAGGAAAGAATTATAGGTGGGCAGGGCAGCACCTAAAGTCTTGGGGTTATTTCGGTTTCTGGGGGTATTCGGTCTTCTGCGTATGCATACCTCTTAACGCCCATCTTCCACGCCCACTCGTGGAGGGGACTAGAAAAAATATGAGTACATGGAGATATGCAGTGCTTAGTGCAGCTAAAGTATAGCTTGTTGAGCTGGAATTTAACGATATTTATGTGGTACACGATGCATCTTAATTTAAGCAAAACACTCCTTTATCTTTTTTGTGTACCTACTAAATGTGCAGTGGAGCGTTATGTAGCGCACGAGTGCCTTATGTGCGGCAATAATACAATCCTTCAAGTGTACAAACATACGTAAATATACAGATTAGTTTCTGAAAGATTTCCCTCGAATATTTATGGAAAATAGTTCCTATTGTTCAGCATGCTCGACTTAATGTGGTTGAATGAGTAGCAACTATTCCGCAGCTTGGCAACCAAAAGCACAAATAATAAATACAAATATATTTAAAACAACATCTTTTATTCGCTTCTTCACATATTTCTATGTAAAGGAAATTCCAGACCGTTTAATCATTATGAAGAGTGAGATTAAGTCAAGTGTGATCGTTCTTTCAAGATAATTCGTAATCAACTGATTGCCAAGAGAGGCGGTGAGAATACGTGTTCTTATTCTTGAGCAGCTTTGACCACCAAGAATGGCTATTGATTCCTTTGACAATACATGGGCAACAGCCGGATCCTGAGGTGACTGTGATTATGTAAAACTAGCAAACATCTAAAAAATGCAAAAAATTTAATACTGGGTTATATCGATTTTTGAGGGGTCTGATTATAGGTGGGCAGCACCAAAGTTATGGGAAGGGTAGGGGGTGCTAGATTTTTCAAAAGTCAAAAAATTGTCTCAAAAATTGTGGCATGGCGAAAAACAACATCATTTTTGAACGTTTGTCATCGAGAAATATCCAAGGACATCTAAAATTGCGAGAAAAACAAAATCAAGTTTAAAAATTGAATTCTGAGAGAAAGTATTTAGGTTTTGGGGGTATTTTGGTTTCTGTGGGTTGCTGACTCCCAAAATCCCTACGCCTAGGTAAGGTCTGACTACAAGTAGGCAGCGACCGAATTCTGTGTGGGGATAAGAGTAAAAATTACTAAAAATTGCATCTAAAATATTTTCATTCCAAGGAATCTATCGATTTTGCTTAGTGGTAGGTGCTCGGGAAAGAAGGGCCAGCCAGACGCCTCAGACTCCCACCCATCCCCAAGTATGGGTCTGACCAATTATTCTTTAGACTAAAAAAAGCACTTCTATTTAATTTTTCGGTGCTGACAACACATGGGTTTGGGTAGAGGAGTATGCACCTTTCTTCCTTTCTCAAAAGGCCAAATACCCCCAGAAACCAAAATACCTCCCCAGAATTCAATTTTTGAATTTTTTTGTTTTGACTCAATTTTTTTGATGTCAATTTGAAAGTGCTCAACGAGAAACTTTGACAAACTGTTGTGTGTTTTCACTATATCAGCATTTATTAAGACTATTTTTATACCTTTGAAAAGCCTAGCATCCCCAGAATTTTGGTGCTGCCCACCTGTGATGCTGACCCCCGGAATTTCTACACTGTATATGTATGGCAGTGTGCACAGATTGGCCTGCTAAAAGTGCTACTTGTAGAGCTTTTCTTAATGCACAATATACGAATTCTAAATTAGCGTATCATCATTGTCACTTTTCAATTCATATATAGTATGTTTGCAAAAAAGTTTCGATTTCATGATTTTTTGGCTTTTGAGACTTGTTCATAGTAGAGTTTCCCGAGTTGAGGTCCAGAATTCTAAAGCCTCTTATGCATGTCTTGTGTTGCTCATGAGTTAAGGCCACACGTCGGCAGCATCCAAGTTTCAGGGTCCTATAGAGAAAATTGCCAAAAATGTTAGAACAGCAGGAATTCAACGCATATATTGAAGAGACATAACATCAGAAGGAACCGGTCTGAGCTTAGCACGTTAAACTGCTTAGTGAGGAGTCAGCGCTGATAAAGGCTATTGGCTTCGCAAATAAGCACCGGTTTTATATGCGTGTATGCGCGTTAATATATTTGCTGCTAGGCTCGCATAAGACAGCTCAGTCCGAGCTGGTGACTATACAACGAACACAGGTCAGCCCGTTAAGTCGGTTAAGTGTATATTGATCCAAACATATAGTTCCTATTATTATAAAGGGCTCAACAGACGTGCAAATTGACATGCGGAGTAACCTAGTATGAAAAAGTATGTTATAGCATTACAATTATTACATATTGACCACTACCGGGCGTGACATATTTAGTGGCTGCGGTGGGATAGTCACATATCTTGTGGAGTCTAGTAGCTGCTATTATTGATCAAGAACGATCAAAGCTAAGGAGGGAGGTGTCACGTAAAAACGCCATATGCTACTACAGTAATCTATGGACGCCTGATGCGCATGTTAGAACAGCAGGAATTCAACGCATATATTGAAGAGACATAACATCAGAAGGAACCGGTCCGAGCTTAGCACGTTAAACTGCTTAATGAGAAGTCATTGCTGATAAAGGCTATTGGGTTTGCCCAATAGCACCGGTTTTATATGCGTGTATGTGAGTTAATATATTTGCTGCTAGGCTTGCATAAGACAGCTCAGTCCGAGCTGGTGACTATACAACGAACACAGGTCAGCCCGTTAAGTGGGTTAAGTGTATATTGATCCAAACGTATAGTTCCTATTATTATAAAGGGCTCAACAGACGTGCAAATAGACACGGGGAGTAACCTAGTATGAAAAAGTATATTATAGCATTACAATTATTGCATATTGACCACTACCAGGCGTGACATTATGATGAAGTATTTACTAGCAATGAAAAATGCTCCGATGGAACAAAAAAGGGGAATAAACTTGGGATTGTGAATTATCGAGGATGTAAAAGGAGGGGACTAGGAATCTCCCTATGTTATATGCCTAAAATCGAAAGATATGTTAAAAATCAGACTTTCTCTAAACAATGCAAAAAATCGAAGTATATTCTGCGGTCTCTGAAAAAACGTATTATTTTAAAATAATTTTTTCTGATTGACATAATATCTTAAAAGCATATTACGTAATGCAACTTTTTGCAGACTCCATTCAACTTTGAGTTGCTTAATACTGTGACTGAAAGTGAAATGTTGTTAACAAATCATAATTAAGTTGTTCGTATTTCATTATTACTAAGCATGTCACTTAGCAGATACAGCCATTCTAAGTGTCAAAGTGCAAGCAATATTCAAATTACCAAAAAATTGATTGAAAAAAGCAGCGAATTGACAATGCAGTAGCTAAGCGAATTGAATGAAATAGTACATATCGATGCATTCAAGACAACCGATGATATTGTTGTTTCAAAGCAGTAGGAAACACGGAAGCTGACGTGCAACAGACCTTATGTAGATACTCTTTTACACATGTCTACAACAATTGTTTACTTAACTTTTACATTTTTCAAAGGCCGCAGAATATACTTCGATTTTTTGCATTGTTTAGAGAAAGTCTGATTTTTAACATATTTTGCGATTTTTGGCATATAACATAGGAGATTCCTAGTCCCCTCCTTTTACATCCTCGATAATTCACAATCCCAAGTATATTCCCCTTTTTTGTTCCATCGGAGCATTTTTCTTTGCTAGTACCCTACTTTTAATTAGCAAGATTTGGAAATACAATACTAGATTCCATTTACTGTGCGGTTCTTCTGATAATTGAATGATTTAAACTTTACAAAGCCACTAGTTGTAGAAGAAACAAACATTCTGGTTAGTGATTCCAATGTTACGTAGAACATCCTGTAAAGAAATATGCTTCCAAAACTTTCTAGAGCTAAACTTAATTTACATTTTAAACTTTACACAAGAGTGTAAAGAATTTTAGTGAGATTAATAATTTCGATATTGCTCTGATATAACGATCAGCATTTATTAAGAAATGAAACCTCTATAATGTTCTAAGAACAAATTAACATTAGGTGTTAATCACTTTACACTACTCTTCATGCGCCCCTAGCAGACGTATCACATCTGTTTCCATATATATTTTACGACTTTAGGGAAAAAATAAGTTACCGTGAGGCTCTAGAATGAAGCTTATTATATAGTGTAAACTTTACACTAGCAACGAGTGTAAAGAAGATTTTAGTCGGATTTGTAAATTCGATATCACTCGGATATTACGATCAACATTCTTGAAAAAATTATGTCTCCATAACGATTTAATGACAAATAGACACAGATGTAAACCACTTTACATCACTGTTGAGTGTAAACAAACGCGCCCAACTGACGTCCCTTATTTGATTCCATGTAAATTTTCAGATTTCGGCAAAAAATTTAGGTTTTTGCAAAGCTCTAGAACGAAGATAAACCACTTTACATCACTGTTGAGTGTAAACAAACGCGCCCAGCTGACGTCCCTTATTTGATTCCATGTAAATTTTCAGATTTCGGCAAGAAATTCAGGTTTTCGCAAAGCTCTAGAACGAAGATTAATTAGCAGTGTAAACTTTACACAACCGCCTAGTGTAAAGAGGACTTTATTCCGATTTGTAAATCTGATATTACTCGGATATTATTATCAACATTTATGAAAAAATTGCATGTCTACAATGGTCTGAGGACAAATAAACAATGAGTGTAAACTAGTTTACATCACTGTTGGATGTAAACAAACGCGCCTACGTGACGTCTCACATTTGATTCTTTGAAAATTTCTAGACTCCAGGAAAAAATTAGGTTTCTGGAATGCTCAAAAACGAAGATAAATACATTTGTAGTGTAAACTTCATGTAAACACCTAGTGTAAAGAAGATTTTGGTCAGATTCGTAATTTTGATATTGTTCCGATATTACGATTAATATTTATGAAAAAAATTAAGTCTCCATAATGTTCTATGGGCAAACTAACAATAGGTGTAAACCACTGTACAACACTGTAGAGTGTAAACATACGCGCCAGACTGGCATATCAAATTTGGTTCCTGGTCCATTTCTAGACTTGATAATCGTGTCCCTGACTCATAACCGGAGAAGCAGGCAGAAAAAACAAGACAAAAACGCATTTTAAACACCAAATTTTTGACATTACACTCGCTAAATATTAATGTATACACAATTTGCTTTGACATGCACCCGATATAAAGCACTTTATTTTTATTCTATTGGACTTATCCCGACTTCTGGACGGAGAAAGTGGCGAACAAAAAAGCAACAAAAACGTATTTTCCATCATTTAGAACACTGTAAACTTTAAAATTCCGTACCGAACTCCCCATTGAGTTTAAAGAAATTCGGTTTGGTACAATTTGTAGCTTTTAAATCGTAGTACATTCCTGTGTGCCAAAATTCTCTTGCAAAAATTATTTGGTATGATTTATTAATCAAAATTCGGAAAAAACGTGTTTTTTCGCCCATTTTTTACCTCTGATTTCGAACTTTACACCCCCATAAATAACTCAATATTGCGTTTTTTAAATGCGGTTTGCTGCGATGTGTAGCCCCTGAGAGGCACTTTATTACTGCTGTATTCAATTCACCCTGACTCATAAGCGGGAAAATTTGGCAGAGAAATCTTAGTTAAAATCCGTTTTTTTACACCATCCACTAGAGTGTAAACTTTAAACCCCAGGATCTAACTCACCATAGAGCATATAAGACTTTGCTTATATGCAGAATGTAGCCCTTGATCCGCTCTACATTTCTGTCAGAAAACATTTTAAAAAACTAATAACCGGAGTTAGTATCGGACATAAGCAGGTTGAAAACTCGACCAAAAAGTGCTTTTTCACCCCCAGATTTTCGCACTCTTTACACTGCCATTCGATAACTAATGCGAATTTCAAAAAACAAAAAAAGTGCCATCTGTAGAATTCATCCCTCTATTATCCTATGCTGTTCAATTCTTCAAGTCATCAATACTCAGTTGTCCACATGCCGCAGTAAAAAGGTCCCAAAATTTGTCCTATGTTATAACGTTACACAAAAACTTTACACCTTCTTTACACAGTCAGTTTTGAGTTTCAAGAAAAACAAAAAACACGGGCAGCGAATTTTTTTATTATCTTTCTTTTAAAAAAAACCGCACCTTCCAGAAGTGTCCCGTTATAGCTGTAGGGGGTGCACAGGTGTTAGGGGTACCCAAGTATATTATAGGTACGCGCTAACGCGCTACCTAAGATATTATGATGAAGTACTAAGGTTCATGGGCTACACGATGAAATTGACCGTATTTGTGTGAGATCAATACGAAGTTTTTTGTCAATTGCTCCAGGTATAAATTAGAACGTGCGAAGTATAATAAGGATGTAACACGTCTTAAAGGCTTACACATCGCACTTGTGCGTGTAAAGAGTTACTTCTAATGGTATACAGGTCTTTGCCTATTTTTATCTGTGCAAATACTCCAATTACGTATTCAATGTCACATTCTACTTTAAAAAATTAGGTACCAGTTAATGGTTACAAATCGCACTTGGAAACCTTTCTTTACGCTCAATACTGACTTATTTTGGAGGTGTGAAGTTCCAGTCTCTGGGGTTGAAGATGATGTTTTTTAGCGGATTTTGTCTGTATCTGTTAACTTCTCCCAATATGAGTTGGGTCAAGATCCTGATCATAAAGATATCCTTTGTGCTGAGGATCATGCGCGCCCGTCGGCGCCTTCAATTACATCAGATAATGAGTTATTGTACAGGTGTAGAGTTTACACTACAAAATCATGTTACTTCCATAACGTTGCCAAATGTGAATTTTTAATGTTCTTCGTAACGTCAGGACTACGAACCTGACTGTTTGTTTTCTCTACACCCAGTTGTCCGCATGAAGTACCTACTCATACATGATTTATATGTAGAGGTGTACAATTTATACTACAAACTTATTTTGCTTTTAGGACGTTCCGAAACATGATTTTCTTTTCAAATTGTTGTGCGTAATGTCAAAATCGTGATTATTATTGTAAGGTTTCTTCACGCTAAATAGGTGTGTAAAATTTACTGCTAAAAATTATTTTTTGTACTGAAGCGTTGCAAAGGCTCAATTTTTAGGAAATATACCCCATATGTCAGGATTATGTATCTGACTGTAGGTTTTCTTTAACACCAAGTAGTAAACCTTACTCCAAAAATTTACTTTAGCTTTAGAACATGACAAAAATTTTTTTAACCGTAATTCAAGGATTATGGATCCTACTTTCACCTTGATATCACTAATTGTGTAAAGTTTAAACCGAAAAATAGCTTTAGTCCGTGAGCTATTGGGATGGTAAGTTTTGAAACTCTTTTAAGCAACTTTGAAAGCAACGAATCTGATTTGATATTTTATATTTTTGTCTTGCTAATTAAAAGTAGGGTATTAGCAAAGAAAAATGCTCCGATGGAACAATAAAGAATGATGTATTTGTGATTACGGAAGCGTGTAAAAAGAGATGATTAGGAAAAAGCCTCCTGTGTATGTGCCGATAGTCGCAAAATTCACTAAAAATGAGACTTGCTCTAACCAACCCAAAAAAACGAAGTATATTTAGAAGGTTCTGAAAAAATTTAACATTCTTCATCTACCTTTCACTGCTTCACATAATAGTGTATAAATTCAATCAAAAACGTATACTTTTGCTAATCGCTTGCAAGTTGCCACGTTGGCTTGCTTCCTATCGTGACCGATAGAAAACTATCTATAATTGTATTAAAAAGTCTCTTATTTGCTTATTATTAGCATTATAGCAAGCAAAGCCGTGTCAATTGGTTAGCGCACACAACCGCTGCAGGCATGCAAGTGTACCAAAATGTAGTCTGTTTCACGTAAGCTTACGCATTTTTTACTGATTTAAACCACTAATTTCTTTGATTGTCTTGAATGCATCTACGTTTGCTGTGTCATTTAATTAGTTTATAAAGTCGCTTTAATTATTCCATCTACTTTACCAGCAGCTACTGCACAGCTAACATGTTGCTTTTCCTGTTGTTTTTGTGGCTCAAGAGATTATTTGAATCTGCAGGCCGCAGAATATACACAGTTCGATTTTTTGCGTTGCTAAGAGAAAGTGTGGTTTTTAAGAGTTTTGCGACTTCAGGCTTATACAAAGGAGCTTTTTTAGTCCTCTCCTTTTACACCCTTGATAATCCGTAATCCCAAATATATTCGTCTGTTTTGTTGCATGAGTATTTTTCGGCTATTAATATACCTTACCACAAATTTTAACAGACGTTTGACATGTCTTACAGGTTGTAGGTATATAAAAGTACGAGTTTTCTACTGATTTTAAATTGATGTGAGGAAAAAGATGAGCAAAATAGCGCAAATTTGCTTTGTTTTAATTGCAATTTAATTTTAGCTAGAGTAGCTGAGTAGCTTTTCTAGCTTTTACTGACATGCACATTTCAGTGTGTTCACAATGTAGCTTCAATACAGATTACCCGTCGTGGTATTAAACGCAGGAAGAAGTGTAAGATTGTCAGGTATATATAACGATGCCTTACAAAATCTAAGCAGTGGGGTGCAATCAGAAATGCAACTGGGGAAGAGGTATTGGGGTCTTAGTAAGCAAACCCTCGGCTTGGAAAAGTAAATAATTTTTTATGTGTGTGTGTGTTGTGTGTGTATATGCAAGATTTTCCAAACTTTAAAAATAGTTTTAAAAAATGATGACTTGGCGAAAAACACCATTTTTCAACGTTACCAATTGAACATTATCCATTAGTCCAAAAAAAGGCGAGAATAACCAAAAAAAATAAAAATTGAACTCTAGGGGGAGTTTTCTGGAGTGTGTTCTGTCTTCTAGGGGTGCATACCCCCAACTACCACATTTACGCATTCGATCTTCTAGGGGTGCATATCCCTAAACTCCCTATTTCACGCACAGCGCATGGAGGGCAGTAGGAAAAAATGCGAGTACATTTAGACATGCAGCGCTTTGCGCAGCTAAAGTATATCTTAGTTGAGCTTGATTTCGACCATTTTTGTTTAGAACATAAGGCAATCTTAATTCGAGCAAAACATTCCTTTATCTTTTTAGTGTACCTACTAAATGTGCAGTGGGCGTTATGTAGCGCACGAATGCCTTATGTGCGGCAATAATACAATCCTTCAAGTGTACAAACATATGTAAATACACAGTTCAGTTTCTATTGAAAGATTTGTCTCGCATATTTTAGTAAAATAGCTCCTATTGTTCAGCATGTTTGACTTAATGTGGTTGAATGAGTAGTAACTATTCCGCAACTCGGCAACCAAAACCACAAATTATAAATACAAATATATTTAAAACAACATTTTTTATTCGCTTCTTCACTTATTTCCATATAAAGGAAATCCCAGACCGTTTAATCATTATAAAAAGAGCGAGACTAGGAACCATGTATAATCATTCTTCTAAGATAATTCGTAATCAACTGATTGCCAAGACAGCGGTGAGCATACGTGATCTTGTTTTTGAGCAGTATGTCCCTAAAATTGGCTATTGATCCCTTTGACAATACATGGGCAACAGCTAGATTCTGGGTTGACTGGATAGTGTAAAACTTGCGAAAATCTAAGAAAATGCCGAAAATTTAATCTGCAGTATATCGATTTTTGAGGAGGTCTGACTACATGATAGGCAGCGACCAAATAATGTCTGGGGGTAAGAGGAAAAATTGCCAAAAATAGCACCAAAAAATTTTATTCCAAGGAATCTATCGATTTCAGTTGATTGGTAGATTCTAGGGAAAGAAGGGCCAGCCAGACGCCTCAGACATCCACCCACCCCCATTTATGGGTCTGAGTAATTATTCTTTAGACTAAAGAAACACATCTTAAAAAAATTTGTCGGTGCTGACCACACATGGGCGTGGGTAGGGGGTTCGGGGGTTTGCACCTTTCTTCTTATCCTCAAAAGGCTAAATAGCTTCATCCCTCAGTAAGCAAAATACACCTCCCAGAATTCAATTTTTGAAATTTTTTGTTTTTTACTAAATTTTTTTGATGTCAATAGATAGTGCTCCACGAGAAAACGTTAGAAAATGGTGGTTCTCCTAGACTTTTGGTGTTGCCCGCCTGTGATACTGACCCTTGGAATTTCCGCACTGTATATGTATGGCAGTACGCACAGATTAGCCTGGAGAGCTATTCATTATTGCAGAATATACGAATTCTAAATTAGCATACCATCATTGTCACTTTTCGATTTATATCAAGTATGTTTGCGACAAAGTTTCTATTTCATTATTTTTTGGCTTTAGAGACTTGTTCATATGAAATTTCCCTGTTGAGGTCCAGAACTTCAAACCCTCCTATGCTTATCTTGTGCATGCTCATGAATTAGGGCCGCATATGGGAAGCATCCAACTTCTGGGGGTCCTATGGGGAAAATTGCTGAAATAGCACCAAAAATTGAATTCTGATGGTCTTTGATTTTTGGGTGAGAGGGGTCTGTCGCAATCTCGACTACGAGCTAATGTGTTGTAGGGCTCATGTATGTACACACTCGGACGCGCAAGCTTGGATATAAGGCATTACTTTACATTTTTATATTGACCTTAATCTCTTACAATTTTCTATTAATATTTGCGATGCATGCTTATACTACATTACCCGTATTAGGAAATAACATTCTTTATTAAGACTAATGAAGTTTTTATATAAGAATGCTGACGAACGGCACAAAAGATAACACGTATGAGAAAATAAAAGTCTTTTACATAATACATAAAGAAGAATAAAATAAAATATAACAAGGAGAATATAAGATCAATGAGTTGGCAAATAAACTCACGATGAGAATCAGAAACAGAACAATTCAACTGATAAAAATGTAAAAAATCTAACGTATTACTCCGATTTTAATAGGTTATTAAGCGAACGGTGCCATTTAAAATTAGACTATTATTATTTCTTATTTAATTTTAGTGTTTTATTCTTCCCATAAACAATCTTGTTGAAGCTGTTTTGGGCAAATAAGCCGTCGTCCGCTTAAGAAGACCACAAACGAAACATGAATTTTGGCAATGTTTGCTCAATATTACTGTTCACTTTTGTCGTTCTTGAAATTCCGGAAGTTCATATGACTCTTGATAATGGTAGGAACATTTCGTGTCCAATGCTCGGCAGAGATATGTGGACTCCCGTCGGATGCGATGACAAACGTATGTCCTAATTTACTGAAATTGAATGCATTCAAAAATTAATGATTATTATTCGCACTCATGCTTAAAAGAAAATCAATTTTTGTGATACTCGTACATATACTTATGAATTACTTTTTGATATCAATCAATTTGTTTTGTAGTGTTTTCAGAATTTGTAGACGGAATGCCAAAAAATTTGGTTCAAGATGCATTTTTATGGTAAAAATTCGTATTTTTGGCAATTTGGCAGTAGCATTCGAAACAGAGGCTTTGATCTTATTTCAGCCAAAATTAAATTTTTTTGTCATTTTTGCTAAAAGATGACAAACATTATAATTACTTTGCTCGAATCTTCGAAACTAAATATTCTAATTTATGCAAATTGTTATTGAGACGGTTATATTGCCAATCTTAGCAATTACAATACCAATCTAGATATAGGTTATTTCAAGCTACCAACCTAAAATCTTATTTCACCTAAAACTGAGCCTTGAGCAAAACAATGAAAAGCCAACCGACAACATAAATTTCGAATTTCTTATCCTTAAGACCCGTGGAATTGCAAATTCATAAATGCAGAACTATGTCAGTATTTATACGATTTTCACAAACATTTTTCTGACACTATCTTCTCGCATTACTCTCCTATGTTTAAAGATCCTGATTAGAAAGTCTATTTTTACCAATTTTTGTGCATAAGGAGGTCAACAAAAACTATGTTTATTTTGCATAAGTGCCTTAATACGATAAGAAACTGTCAGCGTGTTTTAACGCAAATTTAAGATAGTTTTTGAGACTGTTCCAAATCAAGAAAGCTCTTCGGTTGACGCCGGACCCGTTATGTGATGCGCCAAGGTTTTTTCCCTAAAAATTGTTTTTCCTGACGTCAGCTAATGAAATATGTTGACACGAAATCGACTTTGTGCCCATGCCCACAACCACACGTCGGCGTGGGGCGGGGCTATGAGGGGTGCATGCACCCTCCCCACAGAAGGCCGGATATTTGCCTCCTGGAACCAAAATAGCCCCCATGAATTCAATTTTTAGTATTTTTTGTTTTTTTCGCAATTTTTCGATGCCAGTGGATAGTTTTCGACGCGAAACGTTAAAAAATGGTGTTTTAAGTCATACCTCCAATTTTAAGACCTGTTTTTGACATTTAAAAAAATGCACTACCCTCAGAATTCCGTTGCTGCCCACCTATGCCCGCAACTATAATTCTAATTGTAAAACCGTGTTTGTACGATTAATCCCGAAGGCGATGCGCTATTTAAATTTCAAATTCTTAATTTTTCAGACTACGACGCTGTCAGTCACCTGGCCGAAAAATGTTGTGCAGCCAACAGTTGCAAAATCAAGGACTTTTTGCAATATTGTAAAAACGTAAAAATATCTAAAAATGTTTTCAAACCGGAAAAGAAAAAAGGATAGGAATCGCCAACACAATATTCAGATACGAAGTTTTGCTTATTATATTTTTCATCAAATAAAGTGCCATTATGTGTGTCAATTTAGCTCACAATTTCGAATAGAAATCGCAAGCTCTGATCAAGATGCGGGCGTCAGGACCACACCTGGGCGTAGGGGGTTTGAGGAGAGGGGGTATGCAGCCCCTAGAAACTAAAATACCCCATCCCAAAAATCAAAATACCCCTCCCTGAATTCAATCTTTAATTTTTTTTTGTTTTTTCGCAATTTTTTGATGCCAATGGATAGTGCTCGATGAGAAACGTTGAGATATGGTATTTTTTCACCATACCACCATTTTTAAGGCCATTTTTTGACGTTTGGAAAATCATGAATCCCCAGAATTTTTGTGCTGCCCACGTATGAATAGGACGCCGTCAAAAGTCTTAATATTTTCACATCAGTTCAAAAAAACGCTGCTTAAAGTCCAGTTGCCAGAAGTCTGTTTCACTTATTCGAGTTTTTGGAACATTTTAAAATGACTACAGCAGTGTTCTAAATTAATACGATAGGTGTTCTGTAAAAGAATTAGGCGAAATATAGCCCGAAATTTAAGGAAAATAAAAATCTTTTCGAAAAATACTCTGAAATGAACATCAAGTGCAAATTAACATAGTTTTTCGCTAGTTTATGATTCTTCATATATTATTTTATGCCATTTTAGCCCAAAAATGTTCTCTAACTGACCCTTAGACGCCGTGCTGCTCCAGTCATCCGCTGAGCGATAAAAAATCGGGTGTTACAGTAACTTGAAAAGTAAATACTTTTCAAGTGTGAATTCATGCACCAGATTTGAAAAACTATCATAAGTAGCGCGTTAGCGCGTATCTATAATATACTTGGCCTTCTTTTTCTTATAAGTTTATTACAGCCTTATTTTTCTTATTTGTTTATTGCAGCGAGGTGCGAGTTATATATAAACTGCCCAGCAGCAACACTGGGAGACTTCTGTATTGTGCAATTTTGTAAAAGATAGATAATAAAAAATTCGATGTAGATTTCTTTTACACGTCTGTCCGTTGTGTAAAGAGCATGTAAACTTTTACTGTAACGTTATAACATATTGTTTTCTTTTAAATTTTGGTCGGCCAAATGCATTTTGTTTAGTCTGTTTTTCGAAAAGTAGACAATTGAGTTAGCGCTGAACGCTTCTTTAATATTTTTTTGTAATTGATTTCCGGAGGGGCAGTGTAAAGAGTGTAAAGAATCTGTGTGTGAAAAAACATTTTGGCCTCTTTTTTGTCTGCCAACGACTCTAGTTTTGAGTCCCGAAGAATTCTTTTTCGCAAAAATATACTTCGGCTCAAGGGCTACTTTCGGCTTACTAGCGAACTTTTTACGCTAAATATGGAGTTAGCTCCAGGGATTTAAACTTTACACTCTAGTGAATGATGTAGAAAAAGAGATTTTGTCTTATATTTCTTTGTCAATTTTTCCGCTTATAAGTCAAGATATATTGAATAAGACAGAAATAAAGTACCCTCATAAGAGCTATAAGTCGCAGCAAACCATGTTTGAAAAAACGCAATATTCAGTCATTTATGGGGTTGTAAACTTTAAAATCAGGGGTATTGGGCGAAAAAACCGTTGTTTTCCTTATTTTGATTATTGAATATCAAATATTTAGCGGAACAGAAGTTTTCCACATGCCAACGAACTAAGATTTAAAGGCTTCAAACTTATCCGAACCGAATTTCATAACACTCAATGTAGAGTAAGGTTCAGATTTTTAAACTTCGCAATATGTTGGATGGTGGAAAATACGTTTTGCCCGTCTTTTTGTTCGCCACTTTCTACGTTCATTAGTCGGGATAAGTCGAATAGAATAAAAGCAGAGTAATTTTTAAGGGATACACGTGTGACAGTTATTTTGTGTTGTTAACTGTCATAGTTTAGTGAGCTCGTGAGATTATATTACTCAATCTAAATTTTTGTTAATGTGACTGTGTACAGTCACACATTTAGTGATGCGCACTTAAGATGACTTAAGTCGTTTATTACCGCGGCTCGGCTGGTCAGATGATGTTCATGCTGCCTAATATCATCGTCATCGCTCGGCCCGCACTGCTGCGTCGACGTCAATAAATAGACGGTCTAATTGTAGACTGACTCCTCTACTACTTATAGCGTGTGCTTATATAGATTGGTACACATGCAAATTAACATGAAAGGTTAAGGAAAATAATAGATTGAATGTCAACGACACGCAAATAACGCGCAGCGGCCGATGGCCACACACGTCACAGCAAATTGCGTTTCTTTACATCAATATTTTCTTATTTCCGGGAGGAAAAAAGCCTAACATTGGGTTTGTTAAACGTGTTTCTGTCTTGTTTTTTCTTTCTAACTTTTCCGATTATAAGTCTGGACATCATATCAAGCCTAAAAGTGCACCACGAATCGAACGTGATTCGCCGCTTATGCGTGTTTGTTTACACTCAACAGTGGTGTAAAGTGGTTTACATCTAATACTTTTTTTGTATTTAGGCCCATTTGGAGACTAAGTTTTTCATAAATGTTGATCGTAATATCAGAGTAATATCAGGATTACAAACCCGACTAAAATCTGTTCTACACTCTGTGGTTGTGTAAAGATTACACTGCAAATCGACTTTAGTTCTAGAGCCCTGCGAGAGCTTATTTTTTTAGAATATTCTACGTAAGTTCAGAATTACGAATCTGGCTGTTAGTTTTCTCTACACCCAGTAGCTGTGTAAACTTTGCACTATTCATTTAATGTTAATGTTTAGTTTACACTACAATTTATTTGACTTCCAGAGCTTTGCAAAACCGTAACTTTTTCCAGATATGTTCCGTAAGGTCAAAATTAACGAATCTGACTGTATGTTTTCTTAACACCCAGTAGATATGTAAAGTTCACCCTGAAAATTAAATTTATTTTAAGAGCATTGCACATGTTTAATTTTTTCAAAATGTTCCATGTAATGTCAGGATAACGAATCTGAGGATAAGTGTTCTTTACACCCAATAATTGCGTAAGGTTTATGCTGAAAACCTTTGATGTGTTTAAATAAGGTAAGGTCGTCTTAATGAATGTGTGTAATTCCATCAAAGTCGTATCGCTAATACAAAATTCAAGATAGTAAAAAAAGCTAATACAGTCAAAAAATCTCTTGATCATACACTGCGTCAGACAAAGCAAAACACTAAACATTTTCTGGAGTATCAAATAGGTATTAGCAAAGAAAAGTACTCCGATGGAATAAAAAGGATAAATATATTTGGGATAGCTGAGTATTAAAGACGTAAAAGGAGGGGACTAGGAAAAGTCACCTCTGCGTACAATAAATCATAAGAATCTGCAAAAATCAGACTTTCTCTGAACAACGCAAAAAATCGAATTGAATTCTACGGCCCTCAGAAGGTAGTTATGGTTTTAGTTTTAAAAATAAAAAACAACAGTTTATTCCTTAGAAGAAATGATCGATCTGAATTGAAGAAAACGACAAATCTTTTTGTTTACTAACCTCAACTGAACGCAAGTCCGAACGACCTATGTTGTAATGGTATAGAAGTGCGACAAGGCACAAAAAATGCGCAAACAGGTTACCACCGAAGAATTTAGACACAGAGCAAGATGAATCAAAGGTAGCGCATTAGCGTGTACCAATATGGGTACCCCTGACATATGAGTACCCCTCTACAGCTATAAAAGGACACTGGGAGGTGCGGTATTTTACAAAAGGTAGATAAAAAACGATTATGTGGTCTTTTCTCTCTTGTTAACACGCAATACTGCGTTTGTCATGAGCGTGTAAAGTTTCGGCCTAACGTTATAACAAATAAAATCCTGTGACAGTTTTCTCCGCCCACATTGTACACAACTCAGCATGAATTGCTCAAAATTTAATGGTATAGAATTGTAAAAGACAGAATTCTCTAAATAATCATTTTTTCTGCTTTTTGAATTTTGCTTTAGTTCTCAAGTGGGAATGTAAAGAGTGAGAAACTCTGTGGGTGGAAAAGAACACATTTTGGACGAGTTTTTGACTTATTTATGTCAGCCAAATTTTTAGCACAAGTGTCATAAAAAACTGTTAATGATGGAGTACTACAGTTCATGGGCTACACGATGAAATTGATCTTATTTGTGTAAGATCAATACGAAGTATGTTTTTTTGTCAATCGCTCCGGGTATAAATTAGAACGTGCGAAGTATTAAATGGATGAAGCACGTCTTAAGGCTTACACATCGCACTTGTGCGTGTTTCTTTAACTCAATAAAGAGTTACTTCTAATGGTATACACTTAAACTCTGAGGTAAAAAACATGTTTTTGCCTATTTTTTATTTGTCAAGTACTCCGATTACGTATTCAATGGCGCAATCCATTTCGAAAATAAGTTATCACTTAATGGTTACAAATCGCACTTGGTAACCTTTCTTTACACTCAATACTGAGTCATTTTGGGGGTGTAAAGTTCTACATCCCGTTGTTCCATGAAGTTCACACACTTGAATTATTGTCGAGATGTAGACTTTATACCACAAATTCATTTTGCTTGTAGAACGTTCCAAAACAAGATTTTCTTTTCAATGTTCTGCGTTAATATCAGAACCGTGAATCTAAATGTAAGGTTTCTTCACACTGAATAGGTGTTTTTAAATTTACACTAAAAATTATTTTTTGTACCAGAGCGTTGCAAAGGCTCAATTTTTTAGGGAATGTTCTCCATATGTCAGGATTACGTATCTGACTGTACGTTTTCTTTACACCAAGTGTAAAGCTAACTCCATAAAATTTACTTTAGCTCTAGAGCAATACGTAAAATTTTTTTACCCATTACGTCAAGATTACGGAATTCACTTTAAATTATTGTGATGCTAATTTGGTTTTCACTGAAAATTCATTCCAGTTCCATAACATTGTAAATGGTATAATTTTTGTAAGACTATGTTCGGAAACAACTGATTTGTGTAAACTTTAAGCCAAAAATAGCTTTAGTTCCAGAGCTCTCTGGATGGTAATTTTTAAAACTCTTCTAAGCAACATTGAAGCAAGAATCTAGCTTGCTATTTTTCTCTTGCAAATCAAAAGTTGGGTATTAGCAAAGAAAAATGCTCCGATGGAACAAAAAAAGGTAGAATATACTTGGAACAAAGAATTATCAAGGACATAAAAGGAAGGGAATAGAAAAAGCTTTTATCTACAAATGTCACAAAATTCGCTAAAACTCAGAAATTTCCTAAACAAAGAAAAAATGAAAGTAAGTAACTCAAAGAAAAAACCTACCTGTGCCTAAAACTGCAAGATCTGCTAAAAATCAGACTTTTTCTAAGCAACGCAAAAATCGAAGTATATTCTGCGGCCTGCAGAAGAAAGCAGCATCCTGTCGAACAAAGAAAAAACATTGGGCTAGATAACTGAACCACTCACTCTGCAAAAGCAGATATCGCCATAGCTGAGCAGCGCCATGTTGCAATATTTTTCTGGGTCAAAAAATAGTAATTATGGTATGCTGGAAAAACGGCGATTTTCGATGTTCTGATTGAACACTGGTGCATACCCCTAACCTCCCATGCCTAATGGTTATCAGTTTACATGGGCAGGAATAAAATCCGGGTGGTCTGGTGGGATTAAACGCCAGAAGAGTACTGAATAGACGCATGCATTATATAGAAATCACAGTCTTTCGTTGCGGTATCGCAAATAATCATAGGATATAACTTTTTGTAATATTTATTTTGCCACAATATCGAATAAATTAACGTTGCAAGTGTGCAAGTGATTAGCAGAAACGAAGATTTGAGATTTATTTTATAAGCTTTATATTAAGCATTGGACACCATACCTAGACGTAAGGGGTTTGGGGAGTATGCACCCCAAGGCAAAATACCCAACAAGAAAACGCAAATACCCAACAATACCTCCAGAATTCAATTTTTAAATCTTTCTGCTCTTTTTGGGTTTTTTTGGTAGGTACCAATAGATAGAGCTCGACAAGAAACGTTCAAAAATGGTGTTTTCTTCGCCATAGCACTATTTTTGAGGCCAATATTCCAATTTGAAAATCTCCCTCAGAATTTTGGATCCACCCACTGTATGGTGGACAATATGAGAAGGTTCCCCTATTTTTTTCAGAGGCCGCAGAATATACTTCGATTTTGGCGCTGCTTAGAAAAAGTCTGATTTTTAGCAGATCTTGCAGTTTTAGGCTCAGGTAGGTTTTTTCTTTGATTTACTTACTTTCATTTTTTCTTTGTTCAGGAAATTTCTATGTTTTAGCAAATTTTGTGACATTTGTAGATAGGAGCTTTTTCTAGTCCCCTCCTTTTACGTCCTTGATAATTCTTTGCTCCAAGTATATTCTACCTTTTTTTGTTCCATCGGAGCATTTTTTCTTGCTAGTACCCAACTTTTTGTTAGCAAAAAATAGTAGTTATTCCTATCTTTGTCAGTGTTGTAGCGAATGTCATTAGGTACTGCTTCCATCTTAGCAATTTATACTTGCATTGTGTATGAATTATATTCCGACTCCGCGCGTTTACAATATCATTTAGCTGAAGTTCGAAGCTGCATTATTTTCTGTGCTCAAGCTGGAATTCACTTATCGCTTCTGAATCGTTGCTTACTTCGACCATGATGCAACTTCAACAAATAATCTCACGTTTTGTCATTTTACTTCTCGCTGACTCTTATTTAGTCCGATAAAGTTGACTGCCCGCAGCAATGCACTGGCTAATGGACCTAAGAAACACGCATTTCAAAGTAAAATGCATGCGTCGTTCAAAGTGGACATTTCTTTACAGTTGGGTAGATTGCGTAGCAAACGGGGTGCAATGATTTTCGCCCAATCGCTATGATTGAAGATAGCTAAATACATATACATATGTGGAAAATTTCTTGCATGTTATTGCGTGCTTGTTTCAGTAAATTTGAAAATGATATTTATCACATTGCGTGTATGAATAATGTTGGTAAGCACTAACGTAGTAGGTACGACAAGGTAGGTACTGGATCTAGGATTTTCACCCTAACTTTTACAAAAACCACCAAAAACATGTCAAAAATTTGCTCTTTGCACAAAAACGCGTTTACTTACATACACAGGATGCACAGAAGATTTTAGTCGGATTCGTAAATCTGATATTACGCGGATATTACAATCAACATTTATAAAGACATCACGTCTCAATAATGGTCTGATGACAAATTAACATTAGGTGTAAAACAGTTTACACCACTTTTGTGTAAAAAAGTGTGTCTAACTGACTTCTCACACTTGATTCCTTAAAAATTTCTAGTCATAAGGAAAAATTAGGTTTCCGCAAGGCTCTAAAACGAAGATTAATATGTAGTGTAAACGATATGTTAACACCTAGTGTAAAAAAGATTTTAGTCAGAATCGTAATTTTAATATTGCTTCGATATTACGACCAACTTTTATGAAAATAGTAAGTCTACATAATGTCGTGAGGATAAATTAACATTGGTTTAAACCACTTTAATGAACTGTTGAGTGTAAACATACGCGCCAAAATTGCGTATCGAATTTGGTTTCAGGTTCATTTACAGACTTGAGAATCATGTCCCTGACTCATAACCGGAGAAGCTGGCAGAAAGAAACAAGACAGAAACCTGTTTAAAGCACCCCATTCTTGACTTTACACTCGCTCAATATTGGTTTAGATATACGCGAATGGCCTATGACATACACCCCATATAAGGCACTTTATTTTTATTCCATTGGACCTATCCTGACTTCTGAAAGGAGAAAGTGGCGAACAAAACCCAAACAAAGACATATTTTCCATCATTCAGAACATTGTAAACTTTAAAAATCCGTACCGTATTCCCCATTGAGTGTAAAGAAATTCGGTTTAGTACAGTTTGTAGCTTTCGAGTCGTAGTACGTTTCTATGTGCAAAAATTCTGTTGCAAAAATTATTCGATATGATTTACCAATAAAAATTAGGGAAAAAACGTTTTTTTTCGCCCATTTTTCACGTCTGATTTCGAACTTCACACCCCTATAAATAACTCAATATTGCGTGTTTTTGAACGTGGTTTGCTGCGACGTGTAGCCCCTAGAAGCTGCTTGCTTACTGTTGTACTCATTTTAGCCTGACTTATATGCGAAAAAAGTTGGCAGAGAATTCTTAATTAGAATCTGTTTTTTACACCATCGACTAGAGTGTATACTTTAAACCCCAGGACCTAACTCCCTATTGAGCGTATAAAAGTCTGCTTGTAACCAAATTGTAGCCCTTAATCCGCTCTACATGCCTGTCAGAAAAGATTTTCAAAAACTCATAGCAGGAGTTAGTATCAGACATAAACAAGTTGAAAACTCGACTTAAATGTGCTTTTTCACCCCCAGATTTTCGCACGCTTTACACTCCCATTCGATAACTAATGCGAATTTTAACAAACAAAAAAAATAATTAGGAGCATCCCTTCCACTACAAATATGTGCCATTAATTTATTTGAGAAGTCAATACTGAGTTGTCCACATGCCACCTAAAAAACCTCCAAAAATTTATCTCTATGTTATAATGTTACACAAAAACTTTACACCTTCTTTACACAGCCAGTTTTGAGTTTAAAGAAAAACAAAAAACACGGGCAGCGAATGTTTTTATTATCTATCTTTTAAAAAAACCGCACCTTCTAGATGTCTGCTGTTATAGCTGTAGGGGTGCACAGGTGTTAGGGGTACCCAAGTATATTATAGGTACGCGCTAACGCGCTACCTATGATTTCGGAAGGGTGCAAAAGGATATGACGAGGAAAAAGCTTACTGCGTATGTTCCGATAGTCGCTAAATTCGCTAAAAATGTGACTTTCTCACACCAACGCAATAAAGCGAAGTATATTCTAAGGCCTCTGAAAAAATTCAACATTCTTTGGCTAATTTCCAATGCTTCACATAATAGTGTTTAAATTTAATCGAAAATGTATACTTTTTGCTAATCGCTTGCAAGTTGCAACGTTGTCTTGCTTCCTCTCGTGACTGATAGAATACTATCTATAATTGTATTAAAAAACTGGTATTTTCTTATTATTAGCATTATAGCAAGCAAACCCCGCGTCAATAAATGTAGTCTGTCCCACGTAAGCTTGCCCATTTTCAACTGTTTTAAACCAACAATTTCTTTGATTGTCTTGAAAGCATCGATGTTCGCTGTGTCATTTAATTAGCTTACAAAGTCGCTCCTAATTATTCTATCTACTTTCCCACAGCTACTGCACAGCTAACTTGCTGCTTTTTTAGTCGTTTTTTGCTCATTAGTTTATTTCAATCTACAGGCCGCAGAGTACAAATACTTGGATTTTTTGCGTTGCTAAGAGAAAGTATGATTTTTTAACAGGTTTTGCAACTTCAGGAATATACAAAGGAGCTTTGTCCTAGTCCCCTCCTCTTACATCCTCAATAATCCGTAATCCCAAATATATTCGTCTTTTTTGTTCCATGAGTATTTTTCTTTGCTGGTAATATACCTAAACACATATTTTAACGGACGTTTGACATGTCTTACGGGATGTACGTATATAAAAATAGGAATTTTCTGCAGGGTTTAACTTGATGTAAGGAAAAGACGAGCAAGATAGCGCTAATACGCTTTGTTTTAACTGCAATTTAATTCTAGTTAGAGTAGCTTTTCTAGCTTTTACTAACATGCACGTTTCAGTGTATTTACAATGTAGCTTTGATACAAATTACCCGTCGCAGGATTAAACACAGAAAGAATTGTAAGATTGCCACGGATATATAACGGTGCCTTACATAATCTAAGCAGTGGGTGCAATCAGAAATGCATTTGGCGAAGAGGTATTGGAGTCCTAGTAAGCGGACCCTCGGACTAGAACAGTTAGTGATCTGTCATGGGAAAACAAGACAAAATAAAGGCAAGAAATGAGTAAAAATTAAAAATTTACAGGGGCCATCTTTCTACCGAAGGAGCTCTTTGAACGACTCTCTTAGACTGGCTTACGTTGCACATCTATATATGGATAAAATTTTCCTTGTCGTCGTATCCCAGTACTCTGATTTAATGTATGTGCTGAATGAAACCTTGTGATGCGAGTAATCTTCTTTTAATTGTTCTTTTAATGATAATCTTAACCTTAATCTTGATTCATTTGTATATGCACTCTCTTAGTTGTACATATACATACATGCCCTTGCCTTCACAACTTAAACTATTTGTTGACAAGATGTCTGCTTTGCATCTCAGAACACCTGAATATTTGAGGCCAAGAGTCGAGGAGGCGATCAGTCAGGAACATACATATGGGCAGCGAGCAAATCCCGGGGATCCGGATGGTGCACGACTTGCTGAATTCCAAAAAAGCATCTCGAAAAATTTAATTCTGAGAGGGCCTATCGATTTTTGCGGGGTCTATCGGATTTTGGGGGGTAAAATCCCCAGCCCAAGTGTGATGTGGGCCCGCTTGCTCGGACTCGGCCATTAATGAAAGTTTACCTTAACTTTAATAGTCACCTTAATACAACAATTAATTAATGGTCGTGTTAAGTCCGATTTCCACTATAACGGCACCATTCAAAAAATTGGGTTACATCGACTCAAGCACTAAGCTCGACTTTAAGGGGAGTCAATGGTCGATTTTAATTTCAGTTGCTGGACTCTACCTTAGTGCAGCCATTAATTAACGCTCAGTTTTTTTAATGTCCACCTTAAGACCGGCTTTACCTTAACGACTCTAATGGTTTTGTTAAGGTAATTTCTTAAGGTAGGTCGGGACCTACCTCAACTAACTTAATGATAACATTTCACACTTAAAAAGTAGAGCTTCTTTCATTATACTTATATTTAATAAATATGATACATGGTCGTCGATCCATTGTCAAATGAAGTCCTTTGGTTCATTATAATGACAATAAATTTTAACAAAAATTTTATTCGAGAACGAGTTTATCAGTCGACTTCTTCATTTTCTTTAGCTGATGCCGAGAATGCGCTAAAATCAAAATGGTATTTCCTATTTTTATTTTTCCGTTTTTTCAATTTCCATATCATCACAAACAACCAACTGTGTTTTACCCAGACTAACGAGCGTTTTCATTTATTTTCCTCATTAAGTGTATCGGTGTCACTGCAATTCATTATTAGACGAATTCGAACCAACACCAAAAGTCAAGCAATAAAAGTGTAAGATAGAAGAAAATTCGAATTTTCAATGACTATGGTTCTCAAAGTTTTATATCTATTTGAACCGAAACATTGAAATTATTGTAAATTACCTGTAAACCTTAACATAACTATCAAACTTCCCTTAATGCAAGCATTTAGCTTACCTTGACGCTGCAATTAGATTTTCCTTGACGCAGCCATTAAAGCTCTTTGTTAATGGTTTCTTTAATGGTACCCTTAAACATCCCTTGACAAATGCTCGACCATTAATTGATTGTCAAGTTGAGCAACCCGATTTTTACGAACCTTAGCGAAACCGTTAGTCAAATTTTTACCTTAGGGTTAATGGTTCCGTTAAGGGAATCTTAATGGTCGTTGGCATTGAGGTGAAGTCGAGCACCCGGCGATTCGTCAAAAGTTAATTTTTGATGGTTAGCCTTTATCAAGGTAAAGTCGAACAACCGGGCCCTGGAAGGCTATACTAATATAGACTAAATTTTTGTTTCGCCTTACGTAGAGTCGACTGTCAAGAAGACTGAACAGTCGGCAAGACGAACAGTCAGGAGTTCAGACTAAAACTTTATCCCAAAACTTTAGAATTCGAACGATGTATCAAGCGTGCTATTCACCGCTCATTGTATAATAGGGTCAGGATTGAGCAAGCTCAAGCAGGAAACTAGCTCGAAGTACATTAATTGTAGAATTATACATTCACATTTGATTCAATCATCAACATCTTCTCATCTTCACTGATCCGGGAAAAAATTTCTTAGAATGCTAGCGCATTTGAAAGTAATTGAAGCTTAATATAAAACTTGTGAATTCAAAAAGCGTCTATGCTAGCTACCGCAAGTTGTATAGGGTCAATGCTTGAACAAGCTTAAGCAGGATAATAGCTCACGGTAAATTCAATAAAAAATTATGTATTCACGTTTAATTTATTTGACAGCATCTTTTCGTCTTCACTGACTCAATAAAAAAGTTTCTAAGAGTTTTAGTGCATTTGAAAGTAGGTATCGCAGTTTTAGCTGAACCAGTAATTCGTACCAGTTTTGTTTGCAATAATCGAGGCTCAAAATGAATTGCCGTATCTACGCATGCCTACTGATTGTTTGCCTTTCAACGCAAGCCGCAAGTAAACATGATTTTAATTCAACTGAATTGGGCATTAGAAAGCAGGTAAGCGCGTAAGGGGACGCGTTTCGGATAAACAAATGGAAAATTTCTTGGACAAAATAGATCTAAGCCTAGAATCGAGGAAAATTAAAATTTTTCCGCAAATGTGCTTCAAATTGATCAGAAGCTTTGAATTAGCATAATTTTTACGCTATTTAAAGCGATTTTCATACTATTTTTTTCAAAACGACTTTTTGGTCGACCCACAGCAGTTCCTTATCCTAATTTCAGACGGGGCGCATACTCGTAAACGTGAAGTTTTGAGGATCCCCATTTCAAAGTTGGACGTCCCTCCAATGTCAAAAAATTAGTTTAACTCCGCACAGTTTTAGGCGAACACTTGCGGTTTTGGCTATTTTAAGGTGTTTTGCTTGCTATTTTTGTCAAAAATTTGAGTCATTTACTCCCCACCCATAAAAATAGCCGACGGTTCCCATCTAAAATTCTGAGCCTTTACACTTTGGGCCACTACTGGCGAGGGGTGAGCCAAATCCGGACTTGCTTCAACTATAATTCAAAATGACTCTATAAACGGCTAAAAATCGATAGACTTCAGGAATTGAACTTTCAGTACTAACATTCGTATATCACCGAAAGTTCAATTTCTGAAGTCTATCGATTTTTCGGAGTCCCTTGAATTCTGAGATCCAGATATCCCTCGGACCTCCACAACTATATTAGTCTAACACGATTAGTGCTGCACACTATGCAAATATTACTACCAGGGTACCCGGCCATTTCATTACCCAGGTAATTCGGGTAACCAGGTATACCCGGGTCGAACCTTAGATAGAAGAGAATACAGTGAACATCGTTTATGTACAGCTGACAGTTAGATCTTGGGCAAAGTAATATCTAAACAGTAAAATTTTTGAAAAATTAATGCAACAGTTAAATATGACCGAGGCTTTAATCTGAAGAATCCGCGTGCATTTAGTGAAATTTAAGTCATTTTCATAATTCAAAGCGAAAAATTGTGAAGTAATCTAGAGATATGGTATACTATATGCAGTGAATTACCTTTTTGTCGTGTTTCTGTATAAATCAAATCAAGAGCCTGAAACAAATGAAGTTGCTAGGTACTTAAATTTCAGTCTGATAATCCATAGCAATCAGAAAACGATTTATTCATCAATGAAGATATATTTGTTTCATCATCTTACATGAAATGCATATTGGGCAAAAGAAATTTTCACATTTCTAATTATCTGAGTCACTGTCAATGGCGGCTGAGACTGGTACATCTTCTTGCAGCATTTTAGCCGCTCCTTCCGATTCATCCGATGATGAAGACAAATCATATTTCAAGCTACTGTTCATTAATTTTGCTTCTTTGAGATTTTCGTATAATAATATAATTTTTTCGGCAGTTTTGGGATTTAGGGATAAGCGCCGATTGCTTAATACATAGCCTGCAGTTGCGCGCACGATGTGAATAAAAGTTGCAGTTTAAATTTATATAATGGTCATAATAGTAAATGCATTAGAAAAAAATCGTCGCTAGCAGGCAATTTCTTGTTTAAATTTGTTTACAATAGAAAATAAGAAGAATTCGGCACAAATGAAACAGTGGTGGATCTAGGATTTTCCTGAGAGGGGAAGGGGGCGGTATCCCAATTTTTCCAAAAACAGTCAAACAAAGGTCCAAAAATTTGCCCTTAACGCGCAAATAGCGTTTTTTCGTTGTTTTACATTGTATACTTTTACATAAAAGCACTTTTCACGCAATATTTTTTCGAAAAATTTTAAAATTTTAAACAATTTTGTGCAAAAAAATCATTAAATTTCTTTGACTTTAACACAAATCTGGCGCGAAGCTCCGTACGATTTGTGAAATTAAGGCGGATAGACGTCTAGATAGCATGATTTACTGCTTGATTTCCTGTATTTATAGCATTTGATGCGAAACAACGAAATTTTTAATCGAAAATAGAAGAAAACTATGCAAAAATAGCTGTTTCTGCTGTTAAAATTTCGCGTACCCGGGTAGTGAAATTATTTTCTACCCGGGTATACCCAGGTACTCAGGTACCCGGGTACGTTCAGGTACCCGCGTACTGCTCTAAGAACAATAGAGAAGAACATGACGCAAAATTTTTCTACAGAAGCAAAATCAAAGAATAATAAAAATCGAAATTTGCTTGCATAACTGCTTAAACGACTGAGAACATGGCAGTTTTTGCGGTATTTTAGGGCTTAAATCAACTTAAAATGTAATCTAAGCTGAGCTTTATAGTTGTTCATTAGAGATTTGATCATACAGGGCAAGTCTCGCTGCCCATTTATGCCTGTAATCAATGAGTAGTAAAATTGATCAAGTTTTTGGGGTTAAAAGAATCCAAAAATCAAAATTATAATCAAAGGCTTGTTAAAAATTTTAATCAAAAAACTAAAATGATCAACAATAATAGCTGTCTGGAACGTTTTAACTATACGAGCGCCAAAATCTGACAGTCATGTGTACAATGAACATCACAATCGTGTTGAAAATACGTGAATTCTGTACAAACGCGAGTATTAGGAGGTCAGCAATGGAAGGGCGAAATGAAATAAAATGCTGTGCATGAAAACCGATACAAAACGAGTATTAAAAACGAAGAACCATTACGTGCGTTTCACGACTTATTCGATCAATATGAATCTTGACCTTCTTATAAAGTGATTTGCCGCTCTGTAGATCGTAGTAAATGTATTTTAGATCAGTTCGGACGGGTTTAGGATAATTCGTTGGAAGACAATTCGTAGAACGACAACTGGTAGGAGGACAATTGGTAGGATGACAATTTGTAGGATAGGACAATTGGTCGGAGGACAATTCGTAGGATGCACTACCACGATAAATGAAATCAAATTATATGAATCTTAATCACACACGAACAGCACAAAAATCATGCTCAGATGAAGGAGAGGGTCAATGCGACCAGAGCAATGGGCTTCCTGGGGATATTATTTATTATTGTGCGATTTTTGGCCCAAAAATTGCGAAAAATCGCTAAAAATTTCATGTTTTTTTCTCTAGCCCGGACCATACATGGGCAGCAAGAAAATTCTGGGTGTACAAGATTTTCCAAAGGTCAAAAAATTGCCTTAAAAATTGTGGTATGGTGAAAAACACTATTTTTCGACGTTTCTCATCGAGCATTATCCATTGGCATCAAAAAATTGCGAAAAAAAACGAAAAATTTTTAAAATTGAATTCTGGGGGGTATTTTTGTTTATCGGAGGGTGCATACCCCCACGCGCAGGTGTGGTCCGGACGGTTGAGAGTGGGGGAGACGGACCTATCTTAGGTGGGGCGATGCCCCATCCCCCGGTTACATGTATGGTCAATTGATTTCAAAGTAGTCCAAGCTTTCGCTACTCAAAAAAATTGCCGTGCATGGGAATGATTTCCCCGGATTGTTACTCTGTCGCCATGCTCAGCATCAAAGTCAATATGTATTATAGCTTTGCACGTCGTCGATTGTAAGCATATCCGTCAAAAGAAAGCTTTCTTTTTCCAAGCTTAGTCAAGTAAAATTCGGTCACTTAGCAAAAAGTAGACGAAATCATGAAAAATAGCGACCACAACTCTCCTGACATTTAACCGTAAATGATTTTGACCACTGTGACATTTTGACCGAAATTAACCCATTTTTTACCTCCTGTTTACTTTACTGCACTTTTTGCCACCTAAGATTATTTGCATACGATACCTACTAGTTGGTATCCTACCAATTGACCTAAACGACCAATTGTCTTCCTATGAATTGTCATCCTACCAGTTGTCCTCCTACGAATTGTTTTCCTACCAATTGTCCGGATTCCAGTTCGGACATATCGAAGGAAAACGCTAGTTGTCCTATCCTAAACTTTAGGCGAGACGTAAGTGAGAATCGGGCGTGTTCCGACTTCAGTCTATGATAAATTCTCCGGAAAAAAATTTAGCCTGAGGGATACTACTTCTTCTAAAATATGCGGATATTTTGTTAACAAAATTTACTAGCGTCTTAATTCGCAGATGGTATTAGCTATCCGCCTACTTATGCATTGTGGGGTAATAAGAAAAAAATCAAACGGTGGCCGCGCCACCGTCGGCAAAGACGCCGCCGCTGCAGCCGAGGCTCTCGCGAAAAAGGGCTAGTGAGAAAGTCAACGGATTCATTTCTACAGAGTAGGTCAAAAAAGGATTGCCTATCGGAACACGTCACCACACTTGGGCGTGGGGGTTGGGGGTATGCGACCCCCAGAAGTTGGAATACCCCCAGAAATCAAAATATCCCCTTCCCAATTTCAATTTTTGAATATTTTTTTTATTTTTCTGCGATTTTTTGATGCTATTGGATAGTGCTCGATGAGAAATGTCGAAAAATGGTGTTTTTCGCCATAAGACCACTTTTAATGCCATTTTTGTAGAAATTTTTCACCGGCCATGCTGTACAACTATGTTCTGGCCCCTCTGAAAATCGATTGACTCCCTGAATCGAATTTTTTGAACTACTTTTGGCAATGTTGCTCCATCGGACCCCCACCCCGGATGAAATCGCTGTATATCGGGGGCGGATTTAGAGGGAGGGGGCTGGAGGAGGGGAGGCGGCCGCTACCCCCCCATGGGCCCAAAAGAGTGCGCAAAATTAAGGATTTTTGAGCAATTTTTAGCGATTTTCGGGTTAAAACGGCTAATTTTTCGGCCCAAGTCAGGGTTTACGCCCCCTCATAGGATTACCGCCCCCCCTTAGGAAAATCCTGGATCCGCCACTGCTGTATATGTTGTAACTTCTTAACGACGAGGAACGGGGTTTGCTTCTATAAATTAGGCTATTATCCCTGCACTGAGTAGTTAAGTGATAATTTTAATTGTTGCGTTGTTCAAAACTTGCAGGCAATTTAGCAAAAGTCGTTTTTTCGAGTCATAATGGCATCTGTCGGAGACATTAATTGCATTTTTTGCCCTGCAACTTTGCAGCACCTCTGTGACAGTTAAGTGAAACTTTTTTTTATTGAAAAGCCACTTTATTAGCTGCTTGACGTCATTTAGGGGGTAAAGTTTTAATCAAAAGCTGCGCGTTTTGGAGCTGCTTCCAAATTAAAAACGTCGATTATGAACGCAGTAACCTGTTGACAAAGTGCATTTGTTTTACATTGACTAAATTATGGAAATTAAAACAAATAGGGTAATAAACTGAAACCTTTTTTATCATTTAAAGCAAATTGCGTTCAATTATCATTTTCTGTTGAAAAGTTATAATGTTGTGAAATTAGCTTATTTTACGAACTATATCTGCAAAACCATGAAAAATGCAGTTTTTCCAAATTTAAAATAAAGCAATGACAGCTAAATCATCACGATAGAAGCTTTACTTCATTCCTGCAATGATAATAGGCTCTTAGATGAAGCAAACAGCATTTTATTTGGCCGAGTATTTGATAAGTCATGAGGTCTAATATGTGATTTGTTCTTTAACCCACCATGCATTAGTATCACTTCCATCATTGGTGAGGTAGAGGTGCTCTTAGCAGACATTTCTGCGAATAATCAATGCCTAAAAAGTCTGAAGCCTTTCTTTGATATATCAAAGCCTGAAAAAATGATACCTCCTAAATCCATTTGACGAATCGGCCTCGCCACCCATCCCAAGCACAAAAGTTTTCTAAGAGACACCGCATAATGCGATTTACTTGTGATCAGCTGAAAAGAAGCATTGGCAAAAACGACATGGATTTGGAAAGATTTAAGAAGTACAATTTTTATATAGCGAAAATCCATCTATTATCAATTGTCGAACATGACATCATGATTATTCTTTTATTCTAAACAACCTTTGTAATAAGTTTCACCAGAAATGTGATTTCTGCACAAAGTTTTATGAATTAAACTACAAACGTTGAACATTTCCATTGTAAGACATTGCTACAGTAAGCACTGTATACACTCATCACAAGTACAGCCTGTATGGCATATATGAATCGAAATCCTAAAATTTGGGCTGAATAAGACCATTCATTGATGGGATATAAGCTTCGATGTTATAAATAGCTACAGTAAGCCTAGTATACACTCACCACTTATAGAGTTTATTTGGCACATATGAATCATACATAGTTTTAAAATCTGACCTGAATCGGACCATTCATTCCTGGTCTATCATGTACGACATAATTCCAAACTTTGAGCAGAATCAAATCATTTGTAAATGAGATATAAGCTTCTACGTTGTAAAACAGCTACTCTGAGCTTTTTCCACACATTCACTACTAGTAGAGCCTATTTGGCACAAATAAAAATTCCAAAATTTGAGCTGAAGCTGACCATTCGTTTATGAGATATCAGCTCCATATATTATCAACATAGATACAGTAGGCCTTTTGCACACTCAGCACTTTAGAGCATGTTTGACACATATGGATCATAGTTTTAAAATTTGCACTGACCGATTGTTAGAGCCCACATGGTATACAAGGATCATAATTCCTAAATTTAAGCTGAATTCGATCATTCATTCATGAGATATAAGCTTCTACGTTATGAGACAGCTACAGTAAGCCATGCACACATTCATCACTTGTAGAGCGAGCCTATTTCGCAAATAAGAGTCATATTCTGACGTTTGAGCTCTATCAGGCCATTCGCTCATGAGCAGTGGCGGATCTAGGATTTTCCTAAGGGGGGGCGGTACCCCTAAGGGGGGGGGGGCGGAACCCTGACTTGGGCGGAAAAATTAGCCGTTTTGACCCAAAAATCGCTCAAAAATCCTTAATTTTTCGCATTTTTTTGGGCCAATGGGGGGGGGGGCCGGCCGCCCCCCGCCCCCTCAAATCCGCCCCTGCTCATGAGATATAAGCCTATGTATTATAACATAGCTTCAGTAAGCCCCGTTATTATTATGTGTGTTGAAGCTGATGCAACGTTGCGTATTCCTATCCAAGATGTGAAAAAAGTGAGACGGTCGCCAAATGATTGACACCTCATTATGCACGTGGAAGATATTATAAGACGGTTGGTCTAGTGAGACAGTGGGTCTAGTAGGATGATAAGTCTAGCGAGACGAGACTTTTTTCGCAAAGGAGCGTTAATGCCGAAAACTGAAATTCTCTGTGGGGATCTATGTTCTGGATTGTAGGGGCTTAGATCCTTGTGTGACTAACTTTGCAACAGTAGTTACAATAAATAATTAAAATGATAAAAATCAAAATTGCTAGGATATTTTGATTGATATCTTTCTTTTATCATGGTCAAAAGTGATATCATCCAGTCGATATGGACTAAAAAATGTTATCTTACCATACGCGTTTTTTAGTTTATTATGATCTAATTCGTCATGCGCTTAGCAAAAAGTCAACACTAAATTTACCGGTCCTCTATTTTTGATACTTTAATCTATATTCTTTTTCTCGAGAACTTTGAACGCGTCATACTGGACGGCGACCTCTCCGATTGTCATCTGTCTCTTGAATTAAGGCAGTATACTCCTCTCTTGCAATGATCGAATTTCTAAAGACTTAGCAGTATTATACTTTGTAGCCTACATAGGCCGCGCCTAAATTTAGGGTCTCAAAATATTTGTAGATCAGAAAGGTGCCAAAAAATTCTAAACTTGACGGTAGGGCAAAAACGTAATTATCCCAAATAAGAGGGGAAAAATCGAAAACAAATTTCGAAACTTTATCAAGTACAATAATTCAAATAGCAATAGCTATAAAATCTAAAAAAATTAATGACACTAAAAAACTAGGATAAATGCTGAAATAGCGTTAGAGCAACATTATTAGGCAGTTTCTGGTCACTTTGAAGCACATAGAGAAAATTTTTGATTTTCATCCATTTATGGCCTTTGTTTTGTCTTTCTCCACAAAATTTTAAACGAGACATGCACATGGGAAGAGGGAACTTGATAATCTAGATCCATTGCGAAAATGGGAAATTCTATGGAAAAAATGGGGTAAAATAAAGGCTAAGAACTGATGAAAATTTAATATTTTCTCCAGAATTGCTTGAAATTGACCTGAAAGTGTGCGATAATGTTAATTTGAAGATATTTTGGCATTTATATTAGTTTTTAAAGTCGAAAGCTCAATTTTTGACTATTCCCGGTCAGCTGATCTCTCCCAAATCAGCCATGCTGCTGCGCATCTATGGTTAAGCCAGACCAAAGAATGGCAGTGGTCAAATACTGAAGGGGGGTTCGATGAAGCAAAATCATCTGAAAATAGTACCGAAATTAAATTCTGGGGTTCTATCGATTTTTGGAAGGGGTCCGCCGGAGCTTCGGGGGAAAGGGGTTAATTCAGGCCCTCACTTCCATGAGTGGTCAAGCAAGACCCCTAACCTCACCCCTTCTTCCCCATATGCATGTCTGTACATGACTACGATTATTACGGACGCCCTTTCCTGGACAGGGAGTCGCTTTACAGACGCATGGCGTCGTCATCTTTTGCGTTGAAGCGGTCGTCTTGGGCGATAAAGTCTGATAGATGGAGTGGGAATGAAATTTATTGACCGTTTAATCGCGCCATTAAAATCATCTAAATAATATTTTATTGGATATTTATTTTTCAGAGATGTAATGTTCACGATTATAGACTTTAACTACAGGCACGCAGCTGGCCGTCCTTTTTGGGGAGGCAACACCAATTTTGGGGGTCCGGGGTCGAAAAAGGCCAAAAATAGCGCGAAATAACGTTTAAAAAGTCCTATTTTTCCGTTTTTTTCTGAATTTTGGGGGGGTCCGGACCCCTTACCCATTCCCTCCAGAGCTATGTGCCTGTTCAACTAAGTAATTAAAAGCGGATATAAGGACGTCGTTATAAGGAATTTTACACGTTTTAGTGGGTAATACCCCATAACTTCCGCTCACCTACGAGTATTAGTCAAAATTTCCGGGAACTTAAGTTCAAATTTCAAAAGGAATGGTAATTTTCAGTAACAAGTAGAAGAAACATAAGCTATAACTTTAGTCGTCAAAAAGCAGCGCAGAAGTGAGGTTCCAAAAAAACTTTAAAGGCCAAAATAATGCCAAAAAGTGGGTCATAGGGCTAATACGCTGTTTTTAAAAAAAGCGAAGAAGACGTGAAATAAACTTCAACAAGGAGTTTCTTCTACTGATGAATGTATTTTACAACTAGCCTTGTAAATGTTTGCACCTATAATGTGCAGCTTTTCGTTGCTAATCTTTTTGATACATATATCATAAATCAATATAAATGATTTATTTAGGATTTAATCGGAAAACAGGTTGTTTTGCGAATAAGATGTGAAAGATTGATTAGGTTCTAATGACAATTGGTTATTTTCCAGCTTTGATATTATGCAAGAAACTTCCAATGAGTCTGTCTTGTTGTAATAATTTATAAATGGACAGCACCTAAAGTCTGAAAAAAATACAAAGATTTTCCAAGATTAAAAAAGTTACGAAAAATTGCTGATAAAAGTAAAAACTGTTTTTTGACGTTTCTCAGCAAATTATATCTATAAGCAACAAAAAATCGCACAAAGCGAAAAATAGTTTTGAAATTTAAGTATATATGTATAGTGGGTCCTTGCCCTGTCGTCCAGCAGTTGACCTCATTTCTAGCGGTCTGCTGGATAAAGATAGCAGCAAGCAAATAGCGACAAAAAAATTTATAATCGATATGACAACAGTCATCGTTGTTTCTGTACTGATTTGGTTAAAAAACACTAAATTAAGGGCGAATGAAGAAAAGAAAAGCATTAACACAAGAGCATAGTTAAGTCAGAGTTTAAGACCCCTCCCTGATAATCTTGCGGACCCTCTACAATTGTGCTTTTTGCAAATTTATTTTTGGGATTTTCCTCAGTTTTACACCAACATGACCTCACAATGTGACCACATAAAATTTGTCTGCTGCCCATGCGTTATCACATATCAGAAAGACTCGGCAACTTTTTTTGGGAGTTGATGAAATTTTAATCTGTTTTATCAGTTGAAATTTTAAATATTTGTGTGCTCAATTTATGGTTTCTTTTTCGAAAAATAACATTAGAGACATCAGAAACAATTATTAATGCAGCTTGAATTTTACATCGTAAATTCGTTTCCTTTATAGACATATATTGTTGATATTCTGTTTAATGAAATTCTAACTCTAAAATCTGAGATTCCACACGCTTAACTAGCGTGAAACATATTTTTTGTCTGATGTAAAAAGGCTACAAAGCTAATTTTGATCAAAATTAAAACAGTCATAAAAACGAATCGCGTTATATCAAACGCAAGCGAGGAAAAATCAAGCATTTTGCACAACATGCCGGTTTTATAGAGGGGGCTCAAATATTCAGCTGTTTTGGCCAAGATGACGTCAAAAACTAATATGAATGCTAGAGTAGCTTCAGAACTGGACTAATCTACAGATTCTGGTCAATTTTAAGCATTTTGAACGAAACTTTTTATTTCCAAAGGTTTTTAGCTTTTATTTGCATCATTTTTCTCAAAAAAGTTTCCGAGTTTTTTTGCGCAAGTCCATAAACAATCTCAACAATTTTCGGCGCTTCGCACTGCATTTTATTAAAAGTGACCAACGTGTTTTTGGCTACAGGCGCTTTCTTAGCATATGAAGCTGTTGCCACGTAGAACAGTACGCAGGATGCTAAAGTTTTTCAGCATATTCCACCAAATAGTCTTTGAAATTTTTTGGCGCTTCGCGCAGTATCTTGTTAATATTGTCTGAGTAGCCAAAGGCGCGCGCTCTAAACACTATTTAGTTGTTTCTGCATTAGTGCAACAGGATTCTGGGGGTCCAGACTTTTCAAACTCCATTGCTCTGTGCTGGCTCATAAATTAAGACAGCACATGCATGTCTAATCAGCATACGACAGCACACATGGGCCTGAGTAGAGGGGGTATGAAAACCCCAAGAATCCAAAATAGGCACCGAGGATTACGGGAACCCACAAATTAAATTTTTTGGCATCTTTCTCGCGATTTTCGTCAGTTTTGACCCTTCAAACCCCAAGAATTCGCTTGCTACCATAGGTGGGCAGCACCTAAATTCTGGGGGGTAAAGATGTTTTTAAGGTTAAAAAATGGTCTTAAACTGTTTTTATGGCGAAAAACATCATTTTATTAATGTTTCTCATGAAGCTCTTTACATTGGCATCAAAAACTTGCAAAAAAAGCAAAAAATTTCAAAAATTGAATTCTGGAGGATATTTTGCTTTCTTGGGGTATTCGGCCTTCTGCGGTAACATACTACCAAACGGACCCATCCACGCCCACGTGTGGATCTTACCCAAGATTGCACAACAGGCGATTCGTTTTTATTGCAACTCCGCATCGTATTTATGTTGAATAAAATAAATTAAAAAAACAGTTTTCAATAGTAAATCAATGAGATTTGAATGCAGGCATTTTTCCGCTCGGTTTTATAACATTTCCATAGTATTTATCACGTATGCTTTATTATTTTAATGTTCATTAAATGTATTTAGGCATGCAGCAGAAAATATAAAAGAATAAATTCTATTGAGTCGATTTGAATAGATTACAATCCAAATTGAATATATAAATAAAAGGAATAATACTTATCGTGAAAATTGAAAATTCAAGTAAGCACCTTTTATTATTCACTTTTTGCTGGTTATAGCAGGTATTTGGCTATCAATAATAATCATGAAAACTATGATTAGTATTCGAACCGATTTGTTAGAGAATTATTCAGAGGAAATCCTTTTTTATGATCAGCTGCATAACCTAGATTTTAATTGTTCTTAAGCAAAACGGTTAAAAAATTAATTTTTAGACTATTTTATAGGAGAGATAGATAAAACCAGTCAGGAAAATTCACATGAATTTAGTTTGCCGGTTCAGGGCATGAAAAGAAGTTCTTAACCAATATTGAGAATAAAATGACATTCTTGCAGCCACACGTGGGCATATGAGACCGTGCGTTTGGGACTAAGTAGATAATAACTGGCAAGGAAAAATGCTCCGATGGAACGGAAAAGACGAATATACTTGGGATTATGTTAAGGATGTAACAGGAGGGGACTAGAAAAAAGCTCCTAAGTACGAGTATATGCCTAAAGTCGCAAAAACTGTAATAAATCAGTCCTCTAACCAACGCGAAAAATCGAAGTATATTCTGCGGCCTGCAGATTGAAATAAACTATTCAACCAAAAACCGATTGAAAAAGTAGCATGCTAGCTATGCAGTAGCTATGGGAAATTAGATGGAGTAAATCAGGAACAGCTTTGCAAGCCAATTTTATGAAATAGCAAATATCAATGCAATCCAGACAATCAAAGAAATTTACGCGTAAGCTTACTCGAAAGAGACTATATGTAGGTACATTTGCAAGCCCGCGACGATTGTATGAGCTAATCAATTGACGCTACGTTTGATTAAATGCTTATGATAACAAGATAAAAATCTTTAAATACAATTCCATTTACTTTTAGTTACAGTACGAAGCAAGTGAGCTTAGCAATATGCAAGCAATTTACAAAAGGCACTAAATATATTCTATATTCTGCGGCCTCTGAAAAATTGACCTTCTTTAAATACTTTTACGCTGATAATTATTTAAATACGATTAATTTTTTAAGAGGCCACAGAAATATACTTCTATGTACATAGGAGCATTCTCCTGGTCCCCTCCTTTTACATCCTTAATAATTCATAATTTTTTGAGTAAATCAGTCAGTAAACACGTACAGTAACACGCCACAATAATGACAGCAGTCCAAGAACGCGGAAAACAATACTGTTCTTAATATCAGCATTATCTTCTTTAAAAGACAAACTTACCTTATTTAAACAGATCAAATGTTTTCAGCAATAACTGTACGCAACTACTGGGTGTAAAGAGCACTCACAGCCAGATTCGTATTCCTGACGTTACATGGAACATTTTGAAACAAATTGAGCGTCTTAAATGCTCTGAAACTAAAGTTAATCTTGAGTAAAGGTTTACACAAGTAATAAGTGTAAAGAAAACATACAGTCAGATTTATAATCGTATTCTCACGGAATATATTTTGAAAATAAATTTACGTTTTGTAGCACTCTGGAAGTAAAATAAATTTGTAGTGTAATTCTACACATCAAATAGTGTAAACTTGACACAACTACTGGTTGTAGAGAAGACTAACAGTCATATTCGTAATTCTGACGTTGAATATAACATTTTGAAAAAATTGAGCATTCACTATGCTCTAAAACTAAAGTTAATTTTTAGTGTAAACTTCACACAACCTTAGCGTATAAAAGAAGATTTCAGTCGGATTCGGGATGTATTATTCTGATATTACTCTGATATTATGATCAATACTATAAAATAAATTAACTCTTCAATGGTCGGAAGAAAAACAAATGTTAGATGTACACCACTGTTGAGTGTAAATAAACGCACCCAACTGACTTATGACGTTTGACATCTGGGACATTTATAGACTTGTGATCATGCCCAGACTCATAACCGGAGGAGTTGGTCAGAAAAAACAAGACATAAATACGTTTGACACCCCCAATTTTTTGACTTCACACCTCCTGAAAAAGCTAAATATTGATATAATCAAACGTAATCAGCTTTGACGTGTACCCCTCATAAATTGCTGTATTTTAATTTTATTCGACTTATTCCGACCTCTAAACGGAGAAAGTGGTGGACTAAAAAAGGGACAAAAACGTATCTTTCCATTATACAGCACATTGACAACTTCAAAAATCTGAATCTAACTCTTCATGAAGTGTAAAGAAATTCCTTAAGAGCTATTTTGCAGCCTTCTAATCGTAGTGCGTTTGTGTGTATAGAACTTCTGTTCCGCAAAACATTTGACATATTGACGAATTAAAATATTAAAAAAATATGTTTTTTTCGCACAATGTTACACCCCTCCGATTTCGAACTTTACACCGGCCATAAGTAACTCAGTATTGAGGTTTTTTAAACGCGGTTTGCTGCAACGTGTAGCCCCTGTAATGTACTTTATTATTTTTCTTTTCAATTTATCCCGACTTCTGATCGGAGAAGTTGGCGGAGAAATCTTATAACCCATTTCTTACACCAGCCATTAGAGTGTAAGGTATAAACTCTGATATCTAACTCCGCATTGAGTTCAACAAAGTTTGTTGGTAAGCAGATAGTAGCCCTTAAGCCGTAGTACAATTCTATTGGAATAAATTCCTTAAAACTCATAATTGCATTAGTTGACAAACAAAAAAGGATCAAAGACATGTTTTTACCCCTGAATTTAAGCCTCATTCTTACCTCAGAATTTAAACTTTGCACCCCTGAAAGTAAGTCTCTATTGAATTTGAAGAAATGCCCAAATGTGATGTGTAAGTCTTGAGACGTACTTAATTTCATAGTACTTACTTACTTCCCAATTCATGACCGGAGCGGTTGGCAAAGTAAAAGAAGGTAACGACACCTTTTTTCGTCCATCACCAGAGTGTGAACTTTAAACTGCCAGGACTAAGTCTGCTTTGACTTCAAATGAAATTCATCGTTAGCCCTTGATCCGTAGTGCATTTCCCTAGATAGGTATTGAGGGGACTCTTTTGCAACAAATTTGGCAGTCATAAACGAGTCCAAAACTCGACGAAAATGTGTTTTTTCTACCTTAGATTCTTATGCTCTTTATACTTCGACTTTGGAAGTAAGTCAATTTACTGAAAAAAAATAAAATGTGCCATTGAGCTTAATAAATTGGTAATATTTAAAAATCTGACTTCATGGAATACAAAATTGAGTTTAATAAGTCGTGTCGCTGACCAAAATTTAAAAAAACTATATGTTTTACTTTACAGTAAAAGTTTAAACGCTCTTCACACACCAGGCACTGACTTTGAAAACGAAATGGGCAGCGAATTTTTATATTATCTATCTTTCAAAAACCGCACAATACAGGAGTGTCTCTTTATAGCTGTACGGGGGTAGTCAATATTTAGCGGGGTACAAGTATATTATAGGTACGCGCTAACGCGCTATCTATATCCATGATGATTCTAATATTCGTTGCGAGGCACCGAAAATTTTTCCATTTTTTAGCTAAAAAAAACAACGGAGGTGAATGAAAAAATTATTCATAATTTTCGTTTTGGGTGGAGGGCACTTGCCACTCTTTCTCCTGGATACTGACCTGGTGATTTGAAAAGGGTTGGTAATGACACAATAGGTTTTTTTTAAATATTTTTATATTTTTATATTAAACAAAACGCGTTTTTTTGTTTGCGAATTCTTTGGTTCCTTGTTCCCGAAATTCCTTGGATTTTGACTGAAGTTTTTATGCCTAGCCTACTTAGATAACTAGGTGTTTGCTTGCTGATCTTAAAGCAACCCTATCTTTACTAAGATTATCTTCGTATAGGGTTATTAGATGACTGGAGTGCAGTGCTTGCGTTCAAGGTAGTGGTTACTTAAACCTTCTGTACCTACATTGAATCCCTTTAATGAAAGCATAGACTCAGTTCTTGCTTTGACCTTCATCAAAGTTAATCCGAAGGTACAGGTTTACAACAACAAAAAGAAACTTTTTTAGAAACACACAGGTTGAGCAAGGGCTGGAGTGGGTTTTTTCGGCTTTGTTTATTTTTTGTGGGTGAATAGATTTCAAAATTCTGGATTTTTGGTCTAAAAATCAAATTGTTATTCTGCACCCCATTTCCGGCAAACTGATAAATTTGGCACGTTGATGCACCTAACTCTTGATCTTCAGGTTCTGATAAAAAAATACTATAAATTAAAGAAATTTAAACGATTTTCAAAAAAATCAGTGCAATTTAAATGATATTATGTACCTACAGTAAGAATGCAAGCAAAAGCAAGTACACCTCTTATACACTGAAGATTGCTTTCAATGAAATGACCATTTTTAAGATAAAGTTGACAATCTTTGCACGGATTTCA
>JAVLUZ010000176.1:0-74384 GCA_036768485.1 Mermis nigrescens
ATACGTGGGCAGCAAGAAAATTCTGGGGGGGTGCAAGATTTTTTGAAGGTCGAAAACTGGCCTTAAAAATGGTGGTATGGCGATAAAAACACCATTTTTCGACGTTTCTCATCAAGCACTATCCATTGGCATCAAAAAATTGCGAAAAACGAAAAAAATTTTCAAAAATTGAATTCTGGGGGTATTTTGATTTCTGGGGGGTATTTTGGTTTCTGGGGGTGCATACCCCCAAACCCCACGCCCAGGTGTGCCCTAGACCCTCATGTGTATGTCTGGCAGCAACGTTGAATGCGCTTCTCTCCAAATTAGTCCTTTATTTATAATATATTATTATTTTATAAATTCTAATAAGTACATATTTGTGATACTCTAGCCTAGAAGTCTCATATACCGAATCGCCTATGAAGTGTTGAATCAAATAACTCATTGATAATCTAATCTACATCGGTTTGCATGCAAAGATTTCTAATAGGATCTAATGGCAAGTTAGGATGTTTGAAAACACTCGTTGAAAGAGAAAGTCTAATCGAATCGCTGAAGACAACTGACTGGACGAAAATGGTGGCATCAAGATGGCCACAAACAGATGGAAAAAGTTCAATCCCGTAAGCATAGAGCATTTTAAAGCTTTGGTAACGTTTCATTTTTCATAAACTTGAATGATTTATTCAAACTAGCAAAGAAAAAATGCTCCGATGGAACAAAAAAGATGAATATACTTGGAATTGTGGATTATTAAGGATGTAAAAGGAGGGGACTAGGAAGAATCTACCTAAAGTCGCAAAATCTGCTAAAAATCACACTTTCTCTAAGCAACGCAAAAAATCGAAGTATATTCTGCGGCCTCTAAAAAGTGTCTTTTTTAAATAATTTTCAAAATTTCAGATAATAAACGAAATCTATAATGTTTCCTTTTTTTAAATTGCTGGCAAGTAGCAACACTGACTAGCTTCGTATCCTGATTGAAAGAAAACTTAGTGGTATTGTATTTAAAGTTGTTTTATTTTGCTATGAGCATTATAGCAAGCAAAGCAGGGGCCGATTGATTAGTGCACACAATCGTTACGGGCATGCTAGTGTACCTACATTTAGTCTGTTTCAAGTCAACTCACGCGTTTCCTACTGTTTTGAACCAACAATTCTTGCAATTGTTTTGGATGCATCGATGTTTGCTATATCATTCAATTGGCTTAGAAAGACTGTTACTCGATATCATTTCCCATAGCTGCTGCATAGCTAACGTGCTGCTTTTTCAATCATTTTTATGGTTAAATATTTATTCTAATGTGTTGACCGCAGAATATACTTCGATTTTTTGCGTTGCTTAGAGAAAGTGTGATTTTTAGCAGATTTTGCGACTTTAGGTAGATTCTTCCTAGTCCCCTCCTTTTACATCCTTAATAATCCACAATTCCAAGTATATTCATCTTTTTTGTTCCATCGGAGCATTTTTCTTTGCTAGTACCCTACTTTTAATTAGCATGATTTCAGTGCATCAGTCAGCAAACACATACAGTAACATACCACAATAATGACAGCAGTCCAAGAACGCGGAAAACAATATTGTTCTTAACATAAATTAATTGCCTCTAAATTTAAAAAATATTGTTTTAAAAAAAGACTCTCTAGATTTTATAACGTCTACCTTTTGAAATCAATCAGACTGCATAGAATTCAAAACTGAGTTAGATATGCTCTTGATTGTCGGAAGTATAAAGTTTACTCTTTTTTATTAGCTATAGTAAATATATGTTACATTCTAAACAGTCCTGTAAGTTATAGAGGTCGTTCCACATTTAAATTAACTTGGAAACGACATATAACGTACCTACGGGACTTACTTAAGTACCTGGCTACACTTAGCGCTGGTCAGGTTGCTAGGGCGAAACGTTGGACTCAACCACACGACCCTCAAAAACTACGGTCTCAAACTCTTCGGACCTAAATTCGTCCGTACCTACGGAGCTATTGGCAGCTATGCCCTAAAAACCTAACGCAGTAGTAATTAAGTAACCCCGGAATTTTGCCCTAGGTCAGTTGACCTATTTTGGACCAAAATAATAATTAACGCAAAAAGCTTTGTTAACTTGCTTTCGCCAGAGAATACCTATGGCAAAAAACTATTTCTTTTCTGGTTCCTACGAGCACAATGAACAATGAAAACAACAAAAAAGAGCTCTCAACCAGCCAGTCATCTTACATAAAAATTATGAAATAATTTTTATGATTTTTAAATTGAAATTTGGGTGTTTGAATTTGCGATAAAGAAAATAATCAAAAGACAGTCACTTGGATTATTTAAGCCGAGTAATAAAATAAGGGCCGTCCACCAATTCCGAACTAAACGCGATTGATCACTATGAAAAAGTTTTGAAAAATGAGCTTGCTAAGCGAGAGTTGTAAACCAAGAAAAACTTAAAGTTTAAACCTACCATTAAATTATGAAAAGAATTGTAAAAGATTTTAAACTTTAAGAAAATTGAAAAGGTGGGATGTTGGTAAATTAAAAAGCAAAGTTTTTCGGCAAAAATTCCAAAATTTCACGCAAATATCAAGTGTAAGGAACACTAACGCTCAGATTTGGTAGTAAAATAAATTTGTAGTATAAGCTACATATTAACAACAAATGAATTGTGCAAACTTTACAAAACTACTAAGTGTAGAGAATACTAACAGTCAGATTCCCAATTCTGATTTTACGTAGAAAAAAAACTAGAATTTTACTTTATTTTTATCCTATTCGACCTCGCCCGACTTCTGAACAGAGAAAGTGGCGAACAAAAAATGTACAAACACGTATTTTCCACTGTCCACCACATTGTAAACTTTAAAAATCTGAACCTAACGCCCATTGAATGTAAATAAATTCGGTTCGGGCCAGTTTGTTGCCCTTTGATTGTAGTAGGTTTGTATGTGCCAAACTTATGTTCCGCAAAATATTTGATATGATTTATCAATCAAAATACGAAAAAACCTGTTTTTTTCGCACTTTTTACACCTCAGATTTCGAACTTTACACCCCATAAACAACTCAATATAACGTTTTTTTGAACGCGGCTCGCTTCGACGTGTAGCCATTAGAAGTTACTTTATTTCTATTTTATTTAATTAACCCCAACTTTTGGCAGAGAAATCTTGGACAAAATCTGTTTTTTTACTCATCCACTAGAGAGTAAAGTTTAAAACCCTGGTACTAACTGCGTATTGATTGTAGAAAAGTTTGCTGGTAAGCACAAGATAGCCCTTGATCCGAAGTACATTTCTGTCAGAAAAAATTTCCTAAAACTATAACTGGAGTTGTTGGCAGACATAAACATGTCGAAAACTCGGCCAAAATGTGTCTTTTCGCCCCCAGATTTTCGCACTCTTTACACTCCCATTCAAGAACTGAGGCGAAATTCAAAAAACAAAAAAGTGTTATCTGCAGAACCTAAATAGATATATGAGTCAAATGAAGTACATGGTTTTGCCAAAAGAATTAAAAAAATGAAAAAAGTCAGCATTCAGAAGATTCGAACCCATCATTCTTTGTTTAATACCGCATCCGAGAACGGAGTTGTCAACCACTGCGCCAACTCGACATATCAGCAGATTTCAGCTTGATTATCCTATTTTGAAAGATATTCATCATTCTACTGAAGTTTAAGAATAGTGCATTTATGATGACAAAAATAATTATTTATTAAAGACGAGTCAAAAACCTCTGAAATACGAAAAATCTGATCAAAAATATGCAATACGGAGTTATCTATCGGCATTAGAAAATAGATGTAGGTATAATTCAAAGTTCACCTCTTTATACCTCAACAAACACTGGCTGTAGAAAGGTTTAAAGGTCAGATTCGTTATTCTGACCTTACGGAGAACATTTTAAAAAAATTCATCATCCACGACGCTCTGGGCGCAAAAATGCTTCTTGGTGTAAACTTTACACTTGTGCTAATACCGCAATATTGGGTGTATAAAACAAAATAAACTGGGATCTGTAACGCTAAGGTCAGGGCACCTTGTAAGCATAATTAGCATGTTCCGCCTACATAGCGGAGTAGTTGAAGAGATATCGTTTTTCGTCTCGAACCCTTTACACTAAAACGATCACAGATCAAGAAATATTGCGTTATAAGAAAGAAAAAAATTGATTCGAGATTTTGCAACCCTCTACATTATAGAACCGATTGGACTGCACAGAAACCAAAATTGAGTTAGATAAGCTGAAGGACACGCAAAGAGTAAAAACACGTATACTTTACACTTTTGTGCAACAACCATTGAGTGTAAAGTAATTTTAAGGTCAGATTCGTAATCTGCAGCTGGGGGACAACATTTTTTAAAAAACATTGGCCCTCCGCAAATTATTTGATTTTTTGCTTTACACTTTACACGCTCATTGCTAACTCAGTATTGAGTGTAAACAGAAGAAAAAACACGGGCATCCAATTTTTTAATTATCCATCGATTAAAAAAACCGCACCTCCCAGGTGTGTGCCGTTGTTGCTGTGAAGGGGGACATAAATTTCGCACTCGCTGTGATAAACATATAAGAAAAAGGATGGCCAAGTATATTATAGGTAGCGCTATCGCGCTACCTATGATAATAAGTTTAACATATGTATTCATTAACTGCAGTCTTTTCCATTCCAAATGGTGTATTTCCGATTAACGGCTTATTAATGTACATGATTACAATAAAGCTGCATATCTTTGTCGACTTCTGTGCACAGTAGTGTGATTGCTGGTTCATTTTAAACCACTTTTGCAGGCAATTTACATCAATTAAACGATTGCTCTCCATGTGCAAGATTTTGTGAAACATATTATAAACACGGCTAAGAAGGATTTAACTTTAATGCAACCCATTTAAGACAAAATTACATCTCTTCAATGATCTAAGGACACTTGAACATAATTTTTAAATCACTTTAGATTACTTTTGAGGGTAAACAAACTCAATTAATTGATGTCTCACATATGAATCCTTGAAAATTTCTTGACTTCAGTTACAAAGTCTCTGCAAGTCTATCGAATTAAGGTTAACACGTAATGTAAACTTTACACAAACACATAGCGTAAAGAATATTTTAGTCGGATTCGTAATTTTGATATTGCTCCGATATTACTTTCAACATTTATGGAAAAATGAGTCTCCATAATGTTTTAAAGACAAATAAACATTAGGTTAAAACCACTTTACAATACTGCTGAGTGTAAGCAAGCGCGCCCAACTGACATATATATTTCATTCCCTGTAAATTTTTAGATCTCAGGAAAAAATTTCGGTTTTTGCAATGCTCTAGAACAAAGGCTAACATGCAGTGTAAAAAATTACTCGGATATTATGATCAACATTCATGAAAAAATTATGTCTCTACAATGGTCTGAGGACAAATAAACAATGAGTGTAAACTACTTTACATCACTGTTGGATGTAAACAAACGCGCCTACGTGACGTCTCACATTTGATCCTTTGAAAATTTTTAGACTCCAGGAAAAAATTAGGTTTCTGGAATGCTCAAAAACGAAGATAAATACATATGTAGTGTAAGCTTCATGTAAACACCTAGTGTAAAGAAAATTTTGGTCAGATTCGTAATTTTGATATTGTTCCGATATTACGATTAATATTTATGAAAAAAATTAAGTCTCCATAATGTTCTATGGGCAAACTAACAATTGGTGTAAACCACTTTACAACACTGTAGAGTGTAAACATATGCGCCAGACTGGCATATCAAATTTGGTTCCTGGTCCATTTCTAGACTTGATAATCGTGTCCCTGACTCATAACCGGAGAAGCAGGCAGAAAAAACAAGACAGAAACGCATTTTAAACACCAAATTTTTGACTTTACACTCGCTAAATATTAATGTATAGACAATTTGCTTTGACATGCACCCGATATAAAGCACTTTATTTTTATTCTATTAGACTTATCCCGACTTCTGGACGGAGAAAGTGGCGAACAAAAACGCAACAAAAACGTATTTTCCATCATTTAGAACACTGTAAACTTTAAAATTCCGTACCGAACTCCCCATTGAGTTTAAAGAAATTCGGTTTGGTACAATTTGTAGCTTTTAAATCGTAGTACATTTCTGTGTGCCAAAATTCTCTTGCAAAAATTATTTGGTATGATTTATTAATCAAAATTCGGAAAAAACGTGTTTTTTTCGCCCATTTTTTACCTCTGATTTCGAACTTTACACCCCCATAAATAACTCAATATTGCGTTTTTTTAAATGCGGTTTGCTGCGATGTGTAGCCCCTGAGAGGCACTTTATTACTGTAGTATTCAATTTACCCTGACTGATAAGCGGGAAAATTTGGCAGAGAAATCTTAGTTAAAATCCGTTTTTTTACACCATCCACTAGAGTGTAAACTTTAAACCCCAGGATCTAACTCACCATAGAGCATAGAAGACTTTGCTTATATGCAGAATGTAGCCCTTGATCCGCTCTACATTTCTGTCAGAAAACATTTTAAAAAACTCATAACCGGAGTTAGTATCGGACATAAGCAGGTTGAAAACTCGACCAAAAAGTGCTTTTTCACCCCCAGATTTTCGCACTCTTTACACTGCCATTCGATAACTAATGCGAATTTCAAAAAACAAAAAATTACCATCTGTAGAATTCATCCCTCTATTATCCTATGCTGTTCAATTCTTCGAGTCATCAAAACTCAGTTGTCCACATGCCGCATTATAAATGTCCCAAAATTTGTCCTATGTTATAACGTTACATAAAAACTTTACACCTTCTTTACACAGTCAGTTTTGAGTTTCAAGAAAAACAAAAATACACAGGCAGCGAATTTTTTTATTATCTTTCTTTTAAAAAAACCGCACCTTCCAGAAGTGTCCCGTTATAGCTGTAGGGGGTGCACAGGTGTTAGGGGTACCCAAGTATATAAAAATCATTAAAAAAACTCATGTTCCGCAAAATATTTGATATGATAAATGTTATTTGCAGGCAAAAAGCAGCGACCTAGACTGCAAATAATTTAGTATATTGTGTGATATTATTTGCAGTCTAGGCCGCTGGTTTTTGACTACAAATAATATTACACTGTGTTCGGACTTATTTGCAGTCTGAAAACACAAATTTTTTACTGTCAATAATATTTCATTGTGTGCTACGTTATTTGCAGTTGACTGCAAATAATTACTGCCGTAATGGCATGCGACGAGCGAAGCGAGCAACGTCGAGTCGCATCCCATTAATTAAGTAGGCTTATTTTTAACGCTGGCACCAACATTTTGGCCAGTCACATGGAACATCAGAAAAATCCAACTCCAAGCAAAATTGATAAGTAAATAGGTAAACTAAACATCAAAAACGGAAGGGAAAACTGACAACCTAGCAAAGCAATACTGGCACCGTTTTTGTTTCACCTGATGATCTGGTTCACAATGTGATGTAAACCATAGGTACCAAAGATTTTTTCCACACTTCTTATATTGATTCACATACCTACATTCTAATTTTAGCTTTTCAACAATCAATTACTTACCTAACCTAAATCTAGATCAGCGATAGGTACCTAAATTTGTGCGACAAATACACACTTCCATCTTGGTCAAATAAGCTAGAGCAAGTTATCAACAAAAGAGCAGTAATCGACGCGAATTGGTGAGACCATTGACTAAAATTAAACAATAGAAATAAATCAATCAGGCGCGAATCGCGAACCGTCGGAAAATTTTTGAATTTTACTTTTCAAGAACGCATTTTTGCATTGAAAAAGATTTACCACGATGTGAACCATGCCCAAAATCCTTTTCCACATCACGAAATTTGGGTTCATAGAAACCAGCAAATGTGGAAAAACAAAAGCGGTGAAAGCGACTGATCATAAAAGAATAGTTTTGAAAAATGAGCTTGCTAAGCGAGAGTTGTAAACTAAGAGGAGCTTAAAGTTTAAACCTACCATTAAATTATAAAGATAATAATAAAAGATTTAAAGCTTTAAGAAAAAGAAAAATGTGGTAAATTAAAACAAATTTAGGGGATATGATGAAACATTATTGTTGAGAATGAGAAATTGACATAGCACGTGATCGAAACATTCTTATTTTTACTTTAGATTACTTTTCAGCGTAAACAAACTCACTTAATTGATGTCTCACATATGAATCCTTGAAAATTTCTTGACTTCAGTTACAAAGTCTCTGCAAGCCTATCACATTAAGGTTAACACGTAATGTAAACTTTACACAAACACATATCATAAAGAATATTTTAGTCGGATTCGTAATTTTGATATTGATCCGTTATTACTTTCAACATTTATGGAAAAATGAGTCTCCATAATGTTTTAAAGACAAATAAACATTAGGTTTAAACCACTTTGCAATACTGCTGAGTGTAATCTAACGCGCCCAACTCACGTCCTATATTTCGTTCCCTGTAAATTTTTAGATCTCAGGAAAAAATTTCGGTTTTTGCAATGCTCTAGAACAAAGGCTAACATGCAGTGTAAACTTTACACAACCACCTAGTGTAAAGAGGATTTTATTCCGATTTGTAAATCTGATATTACTCGGATATTATTATCAACATTTATGAAAAAATTGCATGTCTACAATAGTCTGACGACAAATAAAGAATGAGTGTAAACTACTTTATATCACTGTTGGATGTAAACAAACGCGCCTACGTGACGTCTCACATTTGATTCTTTGAAAATTTCTAGACTCCAGGAAAAAATTAGGTTTCTGGAATGCTCAAAAACGAAGATAAATACATGTGTAGTGTAAACTTCATGTAAACACCTAGTGTAAAGAAGATTTTGGTCAGATTCGTAATTTTGATATTGTTCCGATATTACGATTAATATTTATGAAAAAATTAAGTCTCCATAATGTTCTATGGGCAAACAAACAATAGGTGTAAACCACTTTACAACACTGTAGAGTGTAAACATATGCGCCAGACTGGCATATCAAATTTGGTTCCTGGTCCATTTCTAGACTTGATAATCGTGTCCCTGACTCATAACCGGAGAAGCAGGCAGAAAAAACAAGACAGAAACGCATTTTAAACACCAAATTTTTGACTTTACACTCGCTAAATATTAATGTATAGACAATTTGCTTTGACTTGCACCCGATATGAAGCACTTTATTTTTATTCTATTGGACTTATCCCGACTTCTGGACGGAGAAAGTGGCGAACAAAAAACGCAACAAAAACGTATTTTCCATCATTTAGAACACTGTAAACTTTAAAATTCCGTACCGAACTCCCCATTGAGTTTAAAGAAATTCGGTTTGGTACAATTTGTAGCTTTTAAATCGTAGTACATTTCTGTGTGCCAAAATTCTCTTGCAAAAATTATTTGGTATGATTTATTAATCAAAATTCGGAAAAAACGTGTTTTTTCGCCCATTTTTTACCTCTGATTTCGAACTTTACACCCCCATAAATAACTCAATATTGCGTTTTTTTAAATGCGGTTTGCTGCGATGTGTAGCCCCTGAGAGGCACTTTATTACTGTAGTATTCAATTCACCCTGACTGATAAGCGGGAAAATTTGGCAGAGAAATCTTAGTTAAAATCCGTTTTTACACCATCCACTAGAGTGTAAACTTTAAACCCCAGGATCTAACTCACCATAGAGCATAGAAGACTTTGCTTATATGCAGAATGTAGCCCTTGATCCGCTCTACATTTCTGTCAGAAAACATTTTAAAAAACTCATAACCGGAGTTAGTATCAGACATAAGCAGGTTGAAAACTCGACCAAAAAGTGCTTTTTCACCCCCAGATTTTCGCACTCTTTACACTGCCATTCGATAACTAATGCGAATTTCAAAAAACAAAAAAAGTGCCATCTGTAGAATTCATCCCTCTATTATCCTATGCTGTTCAATTCTTCGAGTCATCAAAACTCAGTTGTCCACATGCCGCATTATAAATGTCCCAAAATTTGTCCTATGTTATAACGTTACATAAAAACTTTACACCTTCTTTACACAGTCAGTTTTGAGTTTCAAGAAAAACAAAAAAACACGGGCAGCGAATTTTTTTATTATCTTTCTTTTAAAAAAAACTGCACCTTCCAGAAGTGTCCCGTTATAGCTGTAGGGGGTGCACAGGTGTTAGGGGTACCCAAGTATATTATAGGTACGCGCTACCTATGATTATCCCGATTTTTGCAAAGTCTCGAGGAATGCAATTGATTTTTTCCGCGTTGTGGATGATACAACAAGTTTCATTTTTGTACATCGTGTTATTTGCTACTAAATATCAGTTTTCTTGTTATATTGATGATATGTTATCACGTTTGTTGACCATTGTACTAATCTGTAATGCTCAGTTTGTATCCTTTAAGATTTATCTTTGTTTTGCGGCAATAATATGGTTTGATTTTTTGAGGGCTTTTATGAGCGAGCACTGCGATTGCATACCAATTGACGCTTTTAAATGGATGATTATAGCCACACGTTGGCGTGGGGGTAAGGGTTCGCACACCCATTGAAAACCCTCCGCAGATAATTGTAAACCCCATAATTTTCTATTTTTAGTAATACTTAGGGTGATTTTTGGTGATTTCACCCAATCAGACCCCAGAATTTTCTAGCTTTCCATGTACGGTCATAGCTTGCCTAACTACTCTGCTAAATACCTCGTACGCGTCTCTGACAGATCACAGATTTTGTAGACTATCAAACAACGCAACAGCGGAGAACTGTTGTTTAGCGGTACTCAAGTGAAACTTTCTAATTGGAAAGCGCTGTGCGAGACAGTTGAGCATAAAATTACTTATAAGAAACACCACAGAGCAATAGTTACAATAGTTTTTAATTTATCTTGCAGGATTTTCTAAATTGATAAAATATAAAGAAAATCTTTGAAGAAATCCTTAGTAAATTTTTTTAATCTTATGAAAGTATAGAATCCATATTTCCGCAGAAATGAATTCTTTATGAATGCCAGCTGTTGCAATGTGTCGTAGAAAGCACAAAATAATCTGGCAACGTTAAAAATCAGAACAGTAACTTATCACAATTCGCAATGGCACATCATGCTACCAACAGCAATGTTTTGCATGCTCATGCATTATTTATGAAGAATAAAGTTATTTTCATAAGAAAGAGATCAAATCGATCGATGTCTAATTAATATTCTAGCTTCAAATTGTTCAACATTTGTAAAAATAATGATTCGAATTGAGTTACATTATAATTGACGATAAACTCAACCTTTTTTGTTTTATTGAGAACATTGTCTCGATCTGCGATCATTTCACCGCGGGAAAGTGTTCCCGTCAATTCGATATTGGTCGAGTATCTCTGACGGGAAATAACGATTTCGGGTGCAAGGAAAGCTGCAACAGCGAATAGATCGGCAGAAATGAATGAGCTTGATGGGTAATTTTTTCTCGTAAATAGGTTCATGTGATCGATAAATCGAGCCGCACTCGAACGAGAATTATTCGCCACATTTTCGTCATACCAACTCTTCAAATGAAACAATATTAATTTTACAATTTATTATATAATAATCTCGATACACATAATTCTTGATTTCAGTTAAAAAGGGCAAACAAACAAAGAGTATTCGTGTAAGTAGACACATTCAAATATTTTTTGTATGTTTTTCATTCATATTTCAAAAAGACCGTTAAAGTGACTAAGAAGTAAAGGCGAAATTCAGGGGGCTGGAGGCCGCCTCTCAATTGTTCCAGAATAGCTGTCGATATAAAGAACGGATATGTAATTTGTAATGATTTTCGGCCATCATGATTTCTCAAATGATTCTCTTCGGTTAAACTCCTCATTTTCTCCTGCTATAAGAAGGTCTTTTGTTTATAGGTGCACAACATGGCCGGTCTGGAGGTCAGGCTGAATGGCAGAATCAGCAAGAGAACTTTATTGAGCTAAAATCGCCTGAAAAATGGATACCTATACATATAAGGGTAAAAAATGTAGAAGGAATTCAATACTTCTCAAAATCCCCAAAATCCGCACACACTTGCCTCTTGATTCACTGTGAAGAAATCTGTTGAATTTACTCGACTTACCCAATGAAGTTCTACGTAAATTTACGTTTTAACTACGTTGAATCAATCAATCCTATTCAGCTTCGATGCACACATGGGGTTAAGAAAGTGGCGGAATTAAAGCCCAGGAAAAGTTGGGTTAATCCTACCCAACTTTTGCTGAATATCCATGTATGTGACAGAAGAAGGGTTCATCCTACCTATAGTCTGTTTCACACTAGTTTAGGCATAAATTTTGAAAAGTATGTCCGACGAGAAGCCGACAGATTGCGTTGCGACTACAGCGTTGATTTGATATACGTATAATTATCGTAATCCGTTGACTTACTTTCGAAAAAATTCTTAAGATTTTGTGCACAAACTCATGTGAAACAGACTATAACTCATAGTGCGCACGAGAGTCAAGCGCTATCAAACAAAAAGTTGGGTTAGTCCTCCTGCCCCACGCTTTATTGCGCTTGCCACCGCCTGTATAAGGAACAAAGAAGGCAATGGAGTTTCTTTGTAATATATGTAAGCAAATTTTTAGCATTCTTATACGCTTTAAAACGCTAATATGTGCTGGCCTTTGGATTTATTGAACCTTGCCTGTTTACCCAACATTGTTGGCTAAATCGTAGGTCTATTTTTCTTGGGTAAACTTGATTTCAACTTTGTTAATTAACCGCAATAAGCTTACCTACAAGATGTGACTTTTAACCCAACAAAGTAGGGTTATTGGCCTGTTTACCCGACACTGTTGGGTAAATTTACCATATTTTGACAGTGTTTCAATGTATTTTTACAGCGCAAAATGAAGGCCAAAAACGGATGAAAATTGAACATTTTTTCTAGGTAATTCTAACGATATCTTAGCGCTCATATCCGTTTCTGAGGTCATTTTGGCCAAAAAACTCATTTTTTGACCGCCCCACCCAGATCGGCCATGCTGCGCATCATGTTTGTTACCCATGGTAAGCTGTGCGTCAAACATGCATCCCAGCCAAATACTGCAACGGAGCAATCAAATTTGTTGAAAACAATGTAAGCTGCCTCTGGATCACAGAATACATTGAACTCGCTCATTGGCGTAATGTTGCCCACACCTGAACGATAGATATGCATTCGTTATATACGATTCGGAGTTTCATGACGATTTTTGCTATTCATTGGATAATAAATTTTTCTCTATATAAGTTCGTCGAACTTTTCCGATATTTTCTTTTATTTCAACTCGGCAGCACATGAAAAATGCCAAAAATGGAGCCTTCACGTTTAATCCCACCTATTGAAATTATCAAAAGTAAAATATAGGAGGAGCTTTATTTATCATCTGAGCATTACACAATCTATAATATTAATTTCGAGTTTCTCTCTCTCTCTCTCTTTGTGTGTGTGTGTGTGTGTGTGTGTGTGTGTGTGTGTGTGTGTGTGTGCGGCGCGCGCGCGCGTGTGCATGTGTGTGTGTGTGTGTGTGTGTGTGTGTGCGTGTGTGTGCGTGTGTGTGCGGCGTGCGTGCGTGTGTGTGCGGCGTGCGTGCGTGCGTGCGTGCGTGCATGCGTGCGTGCCTGCGTACGTGCGTGCGTGTGCGTGCGTGCGTGCGTGCGTGCGTGCGTGCGTGCGTGTGTGTGTGTGTGTGTGTGTGTGTGTGTGTGTGTGTGTGTGTGTGTGTGTGTGTGTGTGTGTGTGTGTGTGTGCGCGTGTGTGTGCGTGTGTGTGTGTGTGTGGAAAAAGTCTGATATTCGTATTTTGACTCAATGAGTATTCCGAGCCTCTGATTCTAAATTTTCGATCGAAATAATTCGATCGGGTCTTGAAACCCGGAAACGACAGATTACTATAAAACATTTTGGCGGCTCTTGCGGCTTATGTAATTGCCGTGAGGCAAAGTTTTTATGCTACTCTACACCAACTTTTAAAGCGCTATTGACTGGTGTAAACCAAGTTAAACTGCAGTGTAAACTGACGAAAAACCATAAAGAGAACGTTTTTTAAAAGCTTATTTTTCTAAATATCTCAAATCGCAGCGTATAAATTTTATTTAGATTTTAACTATGTATTAATGATGTTACGACTGAATTTACTGTAGAATTTTAAGAAAGTCCATGGATTTGTTTTTGGATACAAGAGCCCAAACATACCCTATCCAAAACGTATAATTTTGGATTTTGTCGTTTTACAGGAGCACAGCATGGGTGTTAATTCCCAAATTTGGCACTTGAGGTTTATTGGACCCCTGATCCCGAATTTTCTACTCAAAATTATTGAACTAGCACTTAAAACGGCTAAAAATGGGTTAACAGAAAATTACGGTGGGTTTTGAAAAAATGCGACTGTAATCTGTTTCACATAAGTTTGGGCATAAATTTTAAGAATTTTTTCCAAAGTAAGTCGACGGATTACGATGATTGAAAATCAAATCAATGCTAATCGCAATCTGTCAGCTTATTGTCGGACTTAATTTTCAAAATGTACAAAATATACTAGCAAATGGGACGCTTCGCTGCTCCATTTGCTAGAGCAATCTTTTTGCAAATGGGTCGCTTCGCTCCCCATTCGTAAAAAGATGGATATAATTGGTGACCAATATGCCGAACATTGTCTAGAAATTCATATGCCTTATTTGTCATTGTCTTATAATGTTATCATATTATTCTTATTTATTCCTTTTAAATTTTACTGCTTTCTCTTCACTTACTCTGTAATATCCATTGTCTAGCACCTCTTAGTCATACAATCAATGTCAAAATATCTTTAATCAAGCTGAGGTTGCCTTTCACTTAACAAATTTAATTATTTGTAAATCACCGTGTTCACCAAAATACAACATTTCAGCTAAGTAGATTTCTTTGATCACTTTATAACAATTGATTTTATCTTACTTACTTATTGATGTTTCTTGCTTCTTTTTCTGTCCGTACCACTATTAGGGGGCTTTGTAACTTGCGCATAAATGTTTGTCTTCATTTAAAGAAATGCTAAAAATTCCATGCCAAATTAGCCGCAAGAAGCAGAAGTATTAGAATTTATATTAGCATTTTTGAAAGCGTCGCGTTTGCTGCTTTCGGTTGGTTCACATCAAATTGCACGCATGCTAGTTTACACGATCAGAAACAGTATTCATAATTTGATATTTCGACTTACTGTGAGCTCGATTCGTAGTTTCCTGTTAACCCGTCCCCTATATGCTTTATGGCGCCAGATCGTGCACTCTGAATAGTCAATTCGGAATCAGAGGCCAAATTTTGGAAGTAATATCCAAGCTGTGCTTCTGCAAAAAGACAAAAAGCCTAAATTTTACGGTATGGATAGGGTACGTTTGGGCTCCTGCATATGAGAAACCAATCAGTGAATCTTCTTCAAATTCTACAGTGAAGTTAGCTAGAACATCATTAACAAACAGTCAAAATTTAAATAAAATTCATTCGCTGCGAATCGGAATATTTGGAACAATCTAATTTTAAGAAACGTTTCTCTTACGGTTTCTCGCCACTTCAGACTACAGTGTAAAGTAGTTTACACCAGTCGATAGTGCATTAGAAGTTGGTTTAGGGGCATAACAAATTTGCTCTACGGCAATTACGTAAGCCGCGAGAGTCGCCGAAACGTTTTTAGTAACCCGTCGTTTCCAAGTTTCAGAATCCATGTCGAATATTTTGATCAAAAATTCGGAATTAGAGGTCCGGAATACTTATTGAGCCAAAATATGAATGTCACTTAATAATACAATAAAAACTTTTTTCTCGGACACACACACACACACACACACACACTCACACTCACAGACAACTTGAAGTTAATATTATACAAAGATGCCTAAACTTGCGTGAAACAGACCATAATCAATGAGGGCGAGCTCGCAGTAAGCCAAAATGTCAACTAATGAAAGCTCATGATGTAAATCAACGTGCCTGCGACACAATGGAAATCAAATGAAAACAGCTAACCCAAGGCTTTTGAGAAGACTGAATCGATTTCACATTCTCTACTTCTAACGAATAATTCAACGTGGAACTTTTCGCGTTTGTTTACAATGCAGACAAATTTTATTTTACTTTTTGCGCAGTATAGAATGCCTTCTAATTGTCATAAGAGCGGGAAAATGTAGCAGGAAACTTTAGTAGAATTAATCCAGCAAAATGGGCAGCGAAGCACTCCTTTTGTTAGTAGTTTTTTAGTCTGAAAAAACAAGAAAGTGGCGTTTACATCAGTCCAAATCAGATAAATCCTTCCCCAATGCGAATAAACAGGGTGGCCCATAAAAAAGGCTACATTCCGATTTGACAGGTCATAACTTCGGTTCATGTAAACTTCAAACTTTCAAACTGGCTGCATTCGATAGATAAAAGTCCCTTCTTTCAAAATGGGTAAAACATTTTGGCCAAGTCTCAGTGCTTCGGGCGCTAAGGCAATTTGTTTACACCCTACTTTAATGCATTTTAAACGCCGATAGCGTCATTGGCCCTGCCATTAATTTTCTTCCTCCTTTAACGATATCCAGAAATTTTTGCACTCGATAGGACACGTATCTATTCTGGAGATTCAAAAATGTGCTAATTAATTTTTGTGACTGGACATATGGGCAAAAATGTTAAAAAGGATAACAACATACACAGTAATGTAATACAATGCAGAATTGCCGTATTGCAGGTACCGTTGAAAGCTAGCCAAAATTTTTAACGTTGGTCAAATAAAGACATGTTAACCTATCTAATGCAGCTGGTCTTAAAATTTTATTTTCACATCAGCCGAGGGTATGACGTATTAAAAAATGTAGCCTTTTTTATAGGCCACCCTGTATAAAGCCGCGAGGCGTATTCACTTTTGTATTTATCCCTTTTTATTTGTAACAGATTAATGAAAAAGAAATATCGAACTCTTTGATTATGTCAAACATTTTGATTATGAACAAGGAATTCGGAATGGGTATTTACAAAAAGACCAAAATATATCGAGAAAAAACAATTTTGTAGTTTTGCTTAGTTAATATGCTAAGAAAGCTTATCATGCATTATTTGCCAAGACCCTTGATCTCGCTCTATGATTTTTTGAATCAAATCAAAAATTTGATTATTCTGGAGTCTCCATGCTAAAGCATAGCACATGCTTAAGCATAGAGACGGGCGAGGCGCAAAGCGCCAAAACGCAATATACTACTAACAATAAAGCACGAAAGTATAGGCACGAAGCGCCGGACCTGGGCGGTACACTCCCTGAAGCAGAGAAGCGCGAAGTCTGGTTCGACCCACGCGAGCGTAGAACGTCAAATTTCTCCCTAGGTCTTATGAGCCTATCAGGTACAGGCTGCTGATTTCAGTAACGCCATCAGGAATAAAGATAAAAACATCAAAGCTATGGTTTTAAGCGCAAAAAGAAGAGCTAAAATATCGAGAGTTCATTAATTGCACAAGTGTTCCGCCGAGTTATTTTCTATATCCATTAATTTAGCTAGGCAATCACCATACGTTGGCAGCAAGAAAATTCTGGGGGTGCAAGATGTTTTGAAGGTAAAAAAAATGACCTTAAAAATGGTGGTATGGCGATAAAAACACCATTTTCGACGTTTCTCATCAAGTACGTATCCATTGGCTTCAAAAAATTGCGAAAAAAACGAAAAAAAATTTTCAAAAATTTAACTCTAGCTTTATTTCTGGGGGGTATTTGTTTTTTGGGAGTTGCATACCCCCAAACCCTTCCCACGCCCAGGGCAACACTCAAAGGAAGTACGCAAATATTTCATGTAAAAATAAAAACACATTAATTAATTGATTAATTAATTAATTAAACACTACATGTGCCTTAGAGACTAATTAAATTCTGAGCATTTTTATCCGATCTGATAGTCTAGCAGAGCACCAGACTTTTCAAAAGATAAGAATCCGCTGATGTCTTCTCGTTTCAGCTGCTCATCCTCAAATAGATCCGCATTTTCAATCAATTTTTTAAGCCATATTTTCGACTGGCCCAGTTGCCTTTCTTCAGCTTCCTTTTTGCCAAACTTTAATTCAAATCGGTAAAATGATTAGCGCGTTCTAGTTCTTCCCTTCGCTTTCATTCAGATACTCCTCAAGGTGATTCATAAAACGTAGTAAAGGGATTTTATCAACAAAACTGCTGTAAAATGGTTCTGTTTGAAGGTCTTGTATGCTATTCGAAAAATTTTCAAAATCTGAAAGCACGACTTTTACCAAAAGCACCAAAATGGGTTAGTCCAACCAGTTTCAATGTCAGACTCATTTGATGTCGTCTTCTACACTTCTGAAGAATTTTCATCGTTATTACCTTTCATTGCTATCATCAATCATTATTTAAAACGACTCTGATACTATCCTCATTTCGATATTCATATGGTTGCGCCAGTCGTTTTTGAAGTAAAATTAAGTACTCGCTTATTGCAGATCTCACAGATTTTATTCATTTTGTCAACTATTCAAGATGTGGCAGTTCTTAAATGTACCTTTATTGCACATGTGACTCACATTTAGCATCACATTCTGTTTAAAAGTTCACTTTTCTCACAATATTGGTCATGAATTTAATTTATCTATTATCAAGTCGAAGGCGGCGTTTTCTTCATATGCAAAACGTTAAGCCTGCTTCTAAAGTAAAAATTATCGATGACAAAGTGCGCCGATTTTTAGTTGACAATATCTCCAGCAATCTCAACTTTGTCGGTAATATCATCGATAATACTAATACCCCTGCAGAAAGTGTGGTTTTCTGCCAATTTCTGCTAGCGCCTATATTGGGGACAGCTGCATAAGATATGCCTAATTGAGATTTTCAGAGGAATGTGGCGATGTGATGGCTTTTTGTGCAGAATGTGAGGATCTTGTGCACCTCACATTTTGAAGAATACCTCACAATCCAAATTGTGCCTCTACATTTCCTGCACAGCCATCGCATCGCCACATTCCTCTGAAAATCTCAATTAGGCATATCTTATGCGATTGGATAAATTCACTGGTAGTCAGGATCAGCTAACCGGACCAGCAGTCCCCGCAATATAGGCGCTAGCAGAATTGGCAGAAAAGCACCTTTCTGCATGAGGTTATATTATTATCGATGATATTACCAAAAAAAGTTGAGATTGCTGAGATATGCTCATGTGACCTAGGGAGATATTTGATTGCTGGAGATGGGCTCATGTGACCTAGGGAGATATTTGACGTTCTGCGCCCGCGAAATCCGAATCCGCGCTTCGCGCCGCTTCAGGGAGTGCACAACAGGTCCTGCGTCATGCCTATATCGTACAGACAGTAGTAGTATTATTCCGAATTTTGGCGCTTTGCGCTTACGGAGTCTCTATGCTTAAGCATGTGCTATGCTTAAGTATGGAGACTCCAGAAGGTCCAGGAGTACTACTCAAATCACAATCGAGAAGAGTTAAAGAAGAGTTGTTTTTACTATCTTAATCTAAATCATCCGTGCTTTAGTTACGCACAATTACGCGCGCATATTTAGTCTATTTTTTAACCTAGTGCATGATATCGTACGGTAAGCAAATGTCTTATTACCGTGATACCCGATTTCTCCGTGGCACGACGGAGTACGGAATGACCCGAGTCGCCTGTTTGACCAGTGTAATAAAATTGGAGTTACAGTAATAAGCACTTTAGGTTACCGATCTTTTTCGCGCACTCGGTTAAAAGAACAGACTAGGTGGTTCACCGGGATCTGAACTCATACAACCGACAGACCCCATGCGAAGCTTCCTAGACTCCCTGTTGCACTTTCAAATACTTTTAGGTTTGTTTTGCAACTGTTTTTGCAAAAACAGAAAACTTATTATGTCGCCACAATTTTACCAATAATTTTAACTAACCAGTCATTGAGCCGCCCATGAGATACAGCCTTTTCAACTTGCTGCTGAAGTCCGGATAGAGACCCTGAGCGTGCGCCAAGTTAGTGAGGGGTCCTAGTGCAATAAGCGTTACTTGTCCGGGATTAGAGCACACTACATTGTACATCCATGTAACCGCGTGATCCTGTTGAATTTTACTCGAATTGACTGTGATCTTGCTGGATAAGCCGCCAAGACCGTCCGAACCGAAAATTGAGCTAGTTTCGGATACATTACTCAACATGGGAGATTTGCAACCTCTAAATACCGGCACCTGTGTATAAACATAAATGTAAATAATTCTTTTTGCCTATTTACTGCAGCTGCTGTATACGTGTAAAAACGGCCAAATCGACAAGATAGTCCCATTTCTTAAATGAAAAATCCTTCCATAAAATAAAAATACAACAGGTGTTTCTGTAAATGGACGACCGATGGGCACCTCAAAATTGACGATGTAGAAAAGATGTTTTTTAAGCGTTTGTAGCTATTTATTTGCTCAAAAGTGCCATATTTTCGGCACTTCGTGCCATTATACTTATGTTTTGACTATATTTTGTTCAATTTGTTCCGACTTTTTTGATTTTCTTTCGAAATCTTTTGTTTATGTTTTTATGCTCTTGAAAGATAGAGCATCGTCAGAAACGCTGAAAAACAATGTTTTTTTGACGCGTACCTACTATTTCTGAACTTAAAAAAGGCACTTTATAATTTCACCCCCAACCCCCTCCCAGAATTACCTTGCTGTGCATGTATGCTCATGGGCCATAGCTAAAAGACTGCATATACATCTTAAATAAAATATTCGTTTTTAAGCTACATATATATATATAGTATATAAATAATTTTGCGAATCGATTTTAAACCTTAAAAAACATCTGTATCGATTGTCTACCAGACTTACAGATTTGTGCTTCAATTATAATGCGCTAACATTTTTCTTCTTCTTTAGCTTCTTAAGGTTGATTTTTGTTGGTCATAAATAACTTTATACAAAGATTATGTCATGCTTTCCCTCTTAAGATTCACAAACTGTTCAAAAATCAAGAGCAAATATATGTAATGTAGCGGTGCCCTATGCGTATAAGGACGACATAGGACACATACATTACCTTCGAGATTTACCTAGGTACGTAGGTACTTAAGTCTACGCTTAGTGCTGGCCCCGATCGCACGGCTCTGAATGGCTTTCGATCTTTGGACCCTTACAACCCTTACGGCTTCGATCCCCTCAGCCCTAATATTGCTGGCTGCTTTTATGTCGGGTGACCTCAGCAGCTACGCCCTAAGACCTAAGGCTACCTACCTAGTCTCGGAATTTGCCGCGGAGGTCAGTTGACCTATCTCAAGCTCAAGTTGTTATTTAACTTATTTTCAATCAGTGCCTGATTCGAAATGTTTTTGGTTCCTAATATGTGTAGCACGCTGAACTATGAAAATAACAACAACGAGCTCTATGCTGATCAATCATCCTTAAAGATTAAATAATATTTTTGATCAATTTTTGGCATGAGAAATAAATTATGATTTCCAAATAAAATAAACTATCAGACGGAATTTACCTATCAGTCCACTAAGATGGGTGGAAGTCCTCGACGTGTGGATGTGGCCGACCTAACCCTCGGTATAACCAAAAACCACTGGGTAGGTTTTCTCTATTTTAATTCAACGAAGAATTCACGGCCTGAAGCCGGACAACAAGCAAAAAGAAAAACGAAAACGTACGGACTATGTCAACGTACGACTGGCAAACGAAAAGCAAAAACGCCAGACTAAACTACAACGTTACGTACACTGGCCTCAAGGACCATTACAGTAAATTAAACAAAGATCAATTTAACGTAATACTGATAAGCTTTTATCTCAGATCGAATGTTATCGATTACACAAGCGGTATGCATGAAACAATTACTATTATCATACACTTAACTCTATGCTACCGGACAAGTATCTAGATGTTTTTTATTATTGAAAATTTGGGGAAATAATGGGAAGACCGAAGGCATAGCCCACAGTGCACTATCATAGATAGCTACTAGTATTGGCTATGTTATGGCTATCGCGAACTGCTAAGGCAAGTTCGCCTACCGTGTAACTCTCGCAGTTACATATAGCTAGTCATGAGAAGATTGATAATGGTTACGCATTGTTCGAACTTGGTCAATCTGTATAATTATACACTTATGCTTTATAGCGCTCCGGGAGATCAAATCTTGCATAATAGTAAGCTCGAATTTGTCAATCTTTCATAAATAATGAAGTGTAAAATTTATTAACTGACTTGGTCATTTTTGACCAGCTTTAGAGCTCTCAAAACGTTAGTTGATACGTAGTCCAAATTCGTGTTTCCGCCTCCAACGCATGTTATTCCCAATATGCAAATTTTGCCCTTGTCCGCAAAGTAGAGGGCTAGCAAAATGGCCATAATATCGTCTCCTCCTCCGTCTACATCAATTATTACCAAATCGCACCCGCTGTCCCCATGCGTTTTGTCCGAAATGGCGTAAGCTAACGCGACGCGTAGTTGACACAAGACAGTAAAAAAAATGTGGCCAAGCAGAATATTTGGATAAAGGTCGGAAAACGAAGACTTGATTCGAAATTTTAGCTCAAAATGACAAAAACACGGACTATTTATTCATCAAATGAAAATTTTAGTAATATATTAGGTTGGTACCATACTTAAAATTACATAGCTTTTGTTGGTATTAGAATAGCATGTCGCCACATCGCCAAAAATCGGTCGCCGCTAATGTCGCCACATCTACCCACTGTCAAAGAAAAATTTAATTACCCACTGTCAAAGAAAAGTAGTGATTCTTACAGTTTTATTGTTGGTCGGCCACTGGCGGATTTAGAAGGGACGGGGAGCGGCCGTCCCTCCTGTCGTCAAAAAATATTTGGTTGCAATGAAGAAAAGATAAGTATTTTTTAATTATTTTAGCCATTTTTTCATGATTCGTCAAATTATTCCGGCGCTACGCGCAGGAAAAAACTCATTAATGACATTTACTGACTCTCTTGGCGCTCTTGAAATAATTAAATTTACGTCAGAAGAGTAGTTTTTGTACAGAACAAAGATTTAGCTCCTACAATGATCTCTCGAATGTTTTTCGGCGATTTTAGTGTCGATTTTTGTGTTAATTCTGCGAGTTTTTCGAAACAAAATTTGTAAATTTTCGAGACTTTTTGCTTTTTCGACGAAAATTTTGCGCAATATGCGTGGAACATCGTCGAACCTCTTGCCATGACATTTGGCCCAGTGTTGGTGAAAAAGTACATTCCCAAACACTGTTTAACGATTTGCTCAATGATATCGTCCACCAATTTCCTTTGCATTAACGCTGTTTTGTATGTCCATATTAAATTTTTCGTTGACAGTGAGTAATTAAATTTTTCTTTGTCAGTAGGTACATGTGGCGACATACTATACTAATACCGCTTTTGTTGACGTTCTCCTGTCTAAGGATAGTCCTTTTCAAAGAATGATTATGTCTGTTGCATTGTGTTTTGTTCGGCTACCGTTGTAGGTACTAAAAGCTGAAAAGTATCAATTAGCCTTGACAGTCATTGGGCACCATAAGACAAGTTTTTTGATCAAATTATTCTTAGCAGAACATTGAGAAATCGCTTGAAAAAGAATTTGGCGGTCACTTTATTAGAATTGCCGTCTGCTTTTTGCACAAACCCTAAAGTATGTAGTACTAGGTGATAGGCTCCTGCAAAAGTAGTCTTAAGAGTAAGGTGAAAAAATATCTAAAGTACCTGCCATCTTGTAGAGCATTAAATTCTGCTTCGGATAGCTCGTATAAAATTAGATTTATTTTGCGAGAGTTGTGAAAAACCGATTGAAAAAATACAATAGTCAAAAATTGGGTGCTAGGTGCTCTGCAGAAACAGTGTCGAAACATTTTCACATGGTGTTAATTAAATTAGAATACGATAAATAATTGTTAGTAAATCTTTTTGCATATCTTTCCATGATACTTAAAAGCCGATTTTGAAGGGACCTATCGTTTCGTAACACCTACATGGGAGCTCACACCGTGGGTAGGGCTCAGAACCAATAAAGCTTGTCATGATCTTGCACTTCTCTTTGAAAAATTTTCACTGACCGTAAGCCGACCTTTTGCAGTAATATTCAGAATTTGAAGTAAGAAATGCATTATTTTTGACAGCTGAAATTTTTTTCCTAATTAGAAAGCTTATGCTAGCGCGAAATAGACTCTGTGTGGGTATGTTTAAAGCTCAAATGATGCCAAAAATTTTCAGCGTGTAGGAGTTGGTTTGTATCTTTCAATTAAATTAAGTGAAAAGCTTAGAAACAAAGATTTTTTGAAAGAAGAGCTTCCAGTCTAGCTCTTCAGGTAGTCCAGCAGCATAAGTTGGCAGAAAAAAATTCTGGAGGGTCAGGATAAGTAAAATTGCCAAAAATCTTACTAAAAATAGAATTCTGGGGTTCAACTGTTATTTTTCAACTTTTTTTCCAAATTCAATCTCTAGAGGGGGTACAAACCCCCAACCCTTCCCCCTCCCCACGCCCATGTGTGGTCAGCAGATGTCTCGGTGATATATATATGAAAATATCTCATGTCAAGGCTATGTGAAAATCAAAATGCAAAATCATTTGTACTATTTAAAAACGATTTAATAATAAATTACAAATGTACCCACATGCGTAACCTTTTTTACAGTTAGAGCTTATAACGAATTTAATGCATTGGGCGCAAAATACGTGCTTACCATCTCCGCCGGCGGTAAGCGCTAAATGTACTGTTAAGCGTGTTGATTCCGTTGCTTTCACAGTGCAATCTATAAATTCTTCAAAACATTATCTGAAAACCTAAAATTAATATAGAAAAAGTTTAATGATTGATTGCGAGCACCACTTATCTAAGATTATCACGTTACCTATATATTTGCACAATTAGTGTTCTTTGTCAGTGGCGGATTTAGGGGGGGCGGGAGACAGGGGGCGGCCCATCCGTCCCCACTGTCATCAAAAAATATTTGGGCGCGATGAAGAATAGATGTGTTTTTGGATGATTTTAGCTACTTTTATCATGATTTTTCAAATTTTTCGGCGCTTCGCGCTGGAGTAGTACTCAACCCTTCGTTTACCATCATGTTGCAGTCGAAGTGCACTATCATGGCGAAAACTCCTAGTCCATATTTTGCTACACCTTCTTAGCATTCTGTGACAGTCATTACTTTTATTTAGTGCAATTTTTTATGCTCTCTTTAAATATGTACGTTATTTTCTGTGAAAATTATTTTTGAAAGAGGTACAATTAAAAAACTATTACAATGAATAAGAATAGGCGCCTGGTGGATGATTATGCAGAAACAAGAAAAATAGATTTATGTTGCATTAAACACAAGCAGGGATTGCATTTGAAAAGCTGGAAAGGAATAAAATACTAAATTCTCTATTAGAACCTTATTTTCCCATTTTGAGTTTTTTGATATCACTGTAAATAGGCCAAAAAATGCTTATTTTTTACTACTCTATAACTTCTCATCAAGCTAAACCATTAAAAACGATGTAACTAAAGCCAAAACGAGGCTAGACAAAGTTTTGGACACATGGATAAGGAAGAACAGAAAAAATGCCAATACAGTGATTCATTATGCCTCCGGCATAGGGCACGGTAGCTGCTCTAGAAAAACTACACCTGCGTCAGAAGAGTATTTTTAGTTCCTACGATAATTTCTCAAGTATCTTCTGGCGCTTTGTGACGATTTTAGCATTAATTTAGCGAGCTTTTCATTAAAAAATTCGTGGAATTTAAAAAATTGAACTTTTTATCGCTTAAGAAATAATTCTGCATATTAGAAGACGGCAAAAAACGCTACTTGAAGCATAATTGTCGAATTTTTGACACTGTTAGAGTAATTTAGGGCTGCACCCCCTTTCATAAAATCCTGATTTCGCCACTACTCTCTGTCAGTGCTTAAAATGTATATCAACGCGTATAACGTGACAACAGCACAATCTTCGCTAAATCAGAAAGTGTACCCGTAGTTAAGGAATAAAATGAGCTTCCTATTTCCTTCTCAAACGGAAGAGATATTCCTTTAATGTACCCACTCATAGTATAGTATTCACTGAAAGTTTCGTTTATTCTTTAATCCTCGCGATTCCAACAAAGTTTTTGATAAACTACTCTGGTTTACTAACAATTTTCATCTTTTCTAAATGAATGTTGAATCTGTAGATAATATAGTGCAATGAATAATCAATTACGATTGTACACTTAAGACGGTTTTGCCGGGTGTAGTCCACTAAAAAAACCATAATTTGGGCTAAGCCCCTAATAAATCTCACTTTTCTATTACACTAAATCTTGACCAGATATGCACATTTTTTACGAAAATGTGAGGCAGAGTGAAGGCTTTAAAAAACTCACTTACTGACCTCCAGACCGACTGACCCCCAGATCGGTCATGCTGTGCATCTACTAGGCTCGTACTCCTCGTTTAGTTGAAGTATGTAGGTACAAAATGGGCCGCTTGGAATGGAACAGACTTTTCGCATTTTAGCTTCCAAAGATTTGGATAGATTTGTAAGTTAAGTTCAGACCGCTCTACGTGCCTGACTGAAAGCGATTATAGTCTGTTTCACATAACTTCATGCATAAATTTTAAAACCATCTCCGACAATAAGCTGAAGGATTGCAATTATGACATTGATATTGTATATAATTATCTTAACCCTGGGCTTACTCTCAATGAAAATTCTTAAAATTTATGCACGAAGTTATGTGAAACAGACTATAGAGGTCCTCAATATGAACCTACCTATGTATGTGAGAAGGAGAAGTGATAACTTCGCTTTATGAGTTTTTACACTTTCGGATACGTATATATGTAAATACAAGTAAAACATCTAATATTTCAAGAAATTTTGCCATTTCGTTGAAAACAGATTGAATGACGATTATTAAGAAGATCCGACTGAAATTAATGTGAAAAATCGTAAATGCAGCATTTTCAACGTCCTAAAAAACAATCGTTATGATCACCAATATTATAATTTTAAACATCAAAGGAAAATATGTTTGTCAGAATAAAATCCTAAAGCTATTCTTACTTTCACTTCTTTGGGTGATATCGCAGTGTAAAATGTGCATAAAATAAATCAACTGAAATTTTAGAAGATTTATTTACAAGCAAACAACCTTCTTACTTATTCGCATAAATAAAAATAAATCTGTAGGATAGCATCCGCGTTGATATGACAACACGCGTCATACCTTGGCACCTTGGCGGTATTTCATCGAAATATCTTGTTTTTATTTGTTTAAAAAGTAGTCATTTAAAAAAGTGGTTCCATACTGTGCCTAATAATTAATCGTCGTTCCGTTGACCCGACTAGTAATAGAGGCGAAGAAAATGCGGATTTCTACATTTGAAACCGCATGCTTCAGTAAATTTGTTTGACAATCAAAAAAACATCTGCGTCATGAACTAGTAGTATAGGCATACAAAATCAAAGTTATTTTACTAGCTTGAAACCATAATCCGCCTAAGGGGTTTAAGTTTTCGAATTACGGCAAATATTTTTATTATAAAAACTATGACTTAAATTTAGACGGAAGTGATGAGAAGCAAAAGGTTTTCAGAATTCACGAAAGAGTGTCTTCGAAAAAACTTCCGTTGCATATCTTGTTATTTTGTAACAACATGCAAAGCTGTTTTTGAGGCGGACTTCACAGCAGTCTAGCCTTTTGGCCGGTCACGCTGCACAACAGCCTCCGGGTTATCTGGCTTAAGCCAGGCTAAGATTGGCAAATCGTCGACGAGATGATCACTAAGGACGATTATCTATCGTCTTCGTCTCGTCTTTGAGACGGGGACGACTGATAATTTAGAACGTTCGTCCCATCATCGACCAGACGGTGATGAGCTGATTGTCGACGTTAAACTTAATCCACTTTACATGGAAAAAATCTAACATAAGATTTTTCTATTTCCGCTTCGTTGAACATTTTTATGATTAAATTTTATTCAAAAAAAAACAACGGAGCAGCGATAATTGAATTATTAGTATGAATAATCGTATATAGAACTAGACTAGACAAAGGCGCACGATAGGAAATCTATTACTTTTCTAATTATCATATTTGAAAACTGAAAACTATTTTTTCTGTTTATTGCTAAGAATTAGAATTTCGATGTCATCGCAGATCAATATTACATATGCTAGTAATAATTATAAGAAACAGAAAAGTCATCCAGAAATCCGATCATCAACGATTTGAACGAATTTATATCGTATTCGACAGTGAAATTGGCGTTTTTCGGACGTTTGAGGATATCGAATCGATCAACAACCATTTGACCACGAGACAACGCTCCATTGAGTTCAATGTTTGTGTGATAGCTCGCTGTTTTAGTTACTATCGATGGTTCGAAAAACGTGATTACGGCAAACAGATCGGCGCTAACGAACGCAAATATGCCAAAATTTGTGATCGTGTACTCATACATGTCACTGATTAGACGAGCTACGCTGGATTGGCTATTATTGCGGATAGTCGAGTTATACCATGCCTCAAAGAAAATGAATTAAAAAGCAAGTTAATATCGCTTTCGGAGCAAAGGCCATAAATTTAAAGTTCCTTTAAATTTATCAGAAATAAGATTTTTTCAAAAACAAAGCGTTGTTTATTTGAGAAAGGTCGAATGTATAGCAGTCATGAAGTTCGCTTATCTGTCTATAAGTTAACAAACTATAATACTTTGGATTTGAAAACAGTCCAGAACATAACTTATAGCAAGGAACAATGCTCCGATGGAACAAGAAAGAACGAATATACTTGGAAACACGCATTATTGAGGATATAAAAGACGGGTCTAGGAAAAGTCACCTATGCATGCATGCGTGTTTAAAAATAACACTTTCTCTCAGCAATGCAAAAATCGAAGTATATTCTGCGGTCTAGAGAAGAAAAATACAAACAGAGTATTATTCAGATAAAAGTGATCAATTTATTTTTTATTTGTATCCATATTTACATTTTATCTATATTCATTTATTTTTTTGGACAAATATTGCGGATTATTAAGTTTGAGTGCAATCGAATTTAGGTAACGCAGCAGAGGCGCTGATTCTGTCAAGGACTAAACACGCGCTTAAACAATATTTATCACTAAAACGTATAAGATTAGAATAATTAGAAAGACAATAAGAATTACGAGTAAATCAGGATGACAGTGCATAATAACAGAAAGAAAATTTGAGAAGTATACAAAATATAACAAATAAGATGCGAATTCCATAATTACATTAATCATATTATTAAATATTGACAACATTTCATTAAAAAATGAGATATCGATAAGCAAAAAATCGAATGTTTAATACACATCAGAGTTTGTTCCTAAGCTCTTCTGTAAGTGAACCAGTAAAAAATGTTTTATACCATCATTTTCAGGGGCTGTAAAATATACTTCGATTTTTGCATTGCTAAGAGAAAGTCTAATATTTTAGAATGCATGCATGCATAGGCGAAATTTCCTAGTCCCCGTCTATAATACCCTCAACAATGCGTGTTTCCATGTATATTCGTTCTTTTTTGTTTCATCAGAGCATTTTTCCTTGCTAGTACCCACCTTTTATCAACAATTTGAATAAATCAGTGGAGTTCATGAAGAACATGCTTAGACATATAACAAATGGATGGGGGATCCCCTACCCAAAGTTGGTCGTTCACTCATCCCCCAAAGTCTGAACATTTTTCACCCCCTCTCAATTTTTGGGATGTATGGAAAAAGCTTGCGGTTTTCGGCCATTTTTAGGTGCTTTTTTGCTATTCTAGGCCAAAAATTGGGGGTCATTCAACCTCTTTCCCCTATAAATGGCCGCAGACACCCACCCAAAATTTCTAGCCGCTACGCTTATGAACAAGCAATGTTTTTTTTCGTTTTTTGGTGATTCATATTCTCGGGGATCCTGCCTGATCCCCATGTCTATATTTGGTGAAGCGTAGTGTGCCGTATATTTCCGCTGTTTATTCCAACCTACATAATTATAGGTTGCATGGCTTTTCATGGCATGTATAAAATTTGAAAAAATAAAAAAGGCACTCATTGCTGGGTTCGAACAATCGACTTCTCAATTTCTAATCTGACGACCTCACCATCTGCTCGCATGGACGTAACCAGAGGGGGGTCAGTGGGGTCTTTTGACCCCCCAAAATGGAATCGTCACAAAAAATTCAAAGGGGGAGTAAAGGAAAATAAGCCATCTTCAAGTTGAACGTCGTTTTTTACCATTTGAGACCCCCCAAAACTGTTCAGACACCCCCAAAATAACATCCTGGTTACGTCCCTGTGCTCGTAAGAAGGTACCTATAGTATTAAGTTATAAGTTATACGCTTATAAGCTCAGTATAGAATACTGCATGCACATATTTTACACGTAAGCTCAACAAGCACAGTATTTATCAGGATCGTGTCCCACCCAACTCATATTCAGTGAACTTGACCGAAAAATACCGACTTTTTTACCCCATAGTTAGCAACCGCCAGGACTAACTGCGTATTGCGTGTAAAGAAACGCAACCAAGTGCGTTGTGTAACTATTGACACGTGCTTCTTTTTTAGAATATTTAGCACGACTCGATTCATAATCGGAGAAGCTAGCAGACAAACAACGGTGAAAAGACGTGTTTTTTTAACCCCCAGAATTTAAACTTTACACCCCCTTATCTAACTCTGTATTGAGCTTAAACGCGTCCAAGTGCGATGTGTAACCCCTAAGAGTACTTTATTTTTATAAAGCCTTGCACGTCCCGCTTCTATAACCGAAGAAACAATAAACTAACAAAAGAAGTAGAAATGCATTTTTTCGTCTACCCCAGAGTATAAACTTTAAACCCCTATAACTAACTCCGTATTTATTTTATAAACGCGGTCAAGTTCTATACGTGTAGCCTCTAAAACATACTTTATTTTAACTATAATTTTTAAAGTGCGACTTATAACCAGAGAAGAAGGCAGTTAAAAAACCGAAACAAACGTGTTTTTTAATCCCAGTTCTTTACACTTAACGTACTGTAGCTCAAGAACCAGCGTGATATTTCAAAAAACAAAAAATTAATTTTAGATAAATTCATGTTCTACATTATAAATACATTAGATTACATCAGGTGTTTGAAATGAGTTATCTACGAGAGCGTTCTTTAAAAAAAATTAAATACGATATTTGTCTTACCGTAGGACTAGAACCAGTGAGGGTAAAAAATTTTAAATACAGATTCGTGACCTACAGACCATGATCAACATTTAAAAAATTGGTACTCCGCAAGCAATGGGTAAAGATTTGAATTTATGGTGTAAACTTTACTCGTCCACTACAAGCTGGGCTTTGAGTGTAAAGTAAAACAAAAAATGGGCAGCATATTTTTTTATTATCTATCTTTTTAAAAACTGTAACTCCCAGATGTGTCCCGTTGTAGCTGTAGGAGGGGGGTCCGCGGGTGTTAGGGGCACTCAAGTATATTATACGCACTAACGCGCTACCTATGATTTTCCCAGTTGCCGAATCATCCGTAACATATTTATGAAAAAATAATCTTTCTTCATTATCGGCTTTGTGCGCAATAAGGAGTGAGACAAAAAAAGATGGACGATCAAATTGAAATTTAAGTCATGCGCATATATTTACATACTTATATAAAACTATAAAATAGTAATACCCAAGGCATTCCATGTTTCATGGTTGTATCCCAGCCAAATATTGTGATAGGACAGTCGAATTTATTAAAAACAATATAAGCTGATTCTGGATCACAATATATGTTGAACTCGCTCAAAGGCGAGGTATTGCCTTCACCTAAAAATTGGCATAAAATAGAGCGGTTGCTTTTGCGTTTGCATGTGCGTTCTATAGAGCATGCAAGATACGATGAGGCACGTAAAATTTAAAATACAGTCTCCGGAATCTTTGATACGACTCTCTATATGTTTTGGATGATTAAGAACGGTACTGGTGACGTTCTTACATATTTACACGTTAAAATATGTCACATAAGCATGCCGTTTTCACTTGACTTTCAGGTTTTTTCTATAGTGTTCCCAACTTTCGTTTAATCAAGCCGTAATTACCATAAGATACGACAGCTTACTGTCGATAAGAATTCTCAAAAGAAAATGCAGATTCGGTACGTAAAACAGAATAAAGCAATGGCATGATAATCAATAATTAATTTTTATATTCTGTTTCATGTATGTACACAAATTATTGGTTATCTCTGAAAAAGACTTTACTGACAGTAAGATCAAAGCTCAGCATGTGAATGCTAGGTTTTCCATTGAAAGCAATTAGCTTTGCATGTAGCATAAATTTTTGAATAGGGAGGCGTAAACTTGAGAAATAGACTATTCGATAGATCTTAGCCAAAGCTTTTAGCTTTAATTTATATTAATTATCGAAATAGTAATGTTTTCAGTCTTTTGAGCTTAGCGAATCGCAAAGAATATTTAGTTTTTATATTTTTCTGAAAAATATGCGTCATAAAACATTGAAAAAATATAAAAAATATAATGCATAAATAAGGACGTGCGTCAAATAATTGTATGCAGCGTACCACCCATGGCACCACCCATTATTTGAAGACTTTTTAGTTTTCTAGCAAAATCAGGATGTAAATTCTGAACCATCGCTAAATTAGTAAGTGGCCCGAGTGCTATCAAGGTTATTTTGCCCGGGTTTGCGTTAACCGTGTCGTATAACCATGTCACGGCATGTCCTTGCTTGACTTGAGATAGATCAACTCCTATTTTAGCCGAAATACCACCGATACCGTCGACGTCAAAAACAGAGGCGGTTTCCATCTCATTATTTAGCAAAGGTGTTTTACAGCCTCTGTATACTGGAATCTGTGCAAAAAAATTCAAAGTTACCATAAGCATTTCACTAAAAGGAGAAATTTTATGAGGACTTGCAAACATTTCTTTGTAGATTCATTAAAATACACTTACCGCGATTTTGAAAAAGCAGTAAATTGCCAAGACTTAGAAAATAACAACTTTTGATCAATTCTAATTATTACTTTTATAGTAACCAATCAATACATTTGTGATTTTAAGCTACATAAATAATTGATTATTTGTAAATTTCTCATAGATTTTACAATCGCTTCAAAAGAACGAGAAAGCACTATAAGGCTATTGATTAATTATTTGGCATTTATACATAATTTGATTTTCATGCATGAAAACTGAAAATTTGCATCAAGAATAGAAATTTCTTACAAAGTGGCTCTATTATATTCAGCAAGATAATTAAATTTAATCTCGTGCGGCAGCTGCATCGTGTCCTGATTTGAGAATTTCATCAATTTGTCACTGTGCATTTTTCATCCTTGAGAGAGAAAAACATTGATAGTTTCATATTTAACACTTTATATAACTCGTTTCCGAATAACATGGATTGATAATTGAGAAAAAGATTTGCAGGAAGCTTATTAAAAAATATGCATATCTTTAAAAATATGAGAATCTGTCTGAAGAAGATATTATGTATTTACGGTATGCTTTTACGCAGTGCGCATTTGTCTTAAGTAAAAAGCACATTTTACAGCTACACTCCAATAATTTCGATTCTGTAATATAGTACGAAACTTAAGTTTAGAATTCTTACCAGACCTGCACTTGGAGGGTTGGGGGATTTGGGGGACTAGACCCCTGGAATAAAAAAAGAAGAAATTTTCTGGAAAAAATAAAAGCCCGAAATAAATGAAAATTGAAAATTTGCCTTATAGGTGCCGTAAATTGATCAGAAACTGTGCAATAACATAGTTTTAACACTATTTTGGCGCTCATACTAGTTTTTAGGTCATTTTGGCCTGAATAAAGCTCAATTCTTGACCCCAGACCGGCTGACCCTCCAGAGATCGGCCATGCTGTTTATCTATAATTATTACCAGGCGCAGATTTAGAAGGAGACAAGGGGCGGCCATCCCCTCCCCTGTCAAAAATAGTAGGGCACATTAGAGAATAATGTGTACTTTTTGATGATTTTAGCAATTTTTTATCACAGTTTTTCAAAATTTTCCGGCGCTTGGCGCCGGATAGTATTCATTAATAACATTTACTGACTTTCTTGACGCTCAAGAAAGTTTATTTTTTACGCTAGAAGAGTGGCTTATGTACAGAACAAGGATTTTTTAGTTCTTACAATGATTTCTCGAGTATTTTTTGGTGCTTTGCGAGTACTTTCGTATTAATTTTGCGCCTTTTTGGAGAAAACTTGAGAAAATTCCTAACTCTTTTCTGATCACAATGATTTTGATCGATCAAATGACGGCAAAAATACCGCTACTTTAAGCATAATGGACGGAATTTTTCGGACAATTTTGGACACTATTTGGAAAATTTGGGATCCCCCTGTCAGAAAATCCTGATCCGCCACTGATTGTTACCATCCCGCATTGGAATCCTAACGCGTAAAAATGATCGGTATCAATGATATCGATTGATTTTGAACTGTTACTTACCGATGCATTCCCAGCTAGCTTTAAAGCTCGCAAAGTGTTACTGGTAGCACGGTCCATATTCGTATTGCCACCACCAACGACTGAAATGCCTAATATTTTTATTTTTTGCCGACTTTCGTAATAACGTGAAAAAAGAAGAGCAGCGACGTCGTCGCTGCCCCCATCCGTATCAATAATCACCAATTGTCTGTCTTCATCGATTGCAGTTGCTGATGTACTGCAGAACAACCCAGCGATCATCAATGCTATCCCAATCATCTTAATCAGTCGCGACGAGACCTGATCTATGATTAATTAATCTGAAATTTATGCTGCTTTTCATAATCTTCAATTGACATAAACAGGCACGTAACTGTTGGGGGGAATAGGGAGGACTAATCCCCCCCTCAATTTTGAAAGCGCGAGTATTTGTTGCAAGAATCCCCCAAAGAAGAATTGAAAATTCTTGAAGCGTGTTAGAGTGACCGTTGGAATTTTAGCATGCTTTTGAGCTGATAGGCCCAGAATTTTCGAGCGCTTTCAAAATAAATTTTTTTTTCAAATTATTCCTTCTCCAATAATTAGCGGTCGCAGAGAGACGCTCAAATGTGCCAATATTTTAATATGTCTAGAAGTATTTGTTGAGATATTTGACTTCAAAATTTTAGTCCCCCAATTCAGAAGGCCAGCTACTTTACTGGACATGAGTATGTACCTGCTCATTTCCTCTGCAACTTGACAAATTCGGAAAGAAAATGAAAATGAAAGTACAATAATCTGTCGCCGTGAAACCATTTCGCGAGACCAGCTGACAAAGTCTGTTTTAAGCAGGGTTACTATCCATGATACGTTAAGAATTTTCACTGGCGTTAAATCAATATTTTACCGTATTTTCTGAGAATGATTCAAACATTCAATATAGTGATAAAGCTAGTATTTAGTTGTTTTCCTGCGTTTTTATGTTTTAAAAGTGAATTGAGTAATCTAGATTATAAATAGAGATCGAAGAATCTTATCTTAGAGCATTTTGACACTCAGTGCGCATTCAACATTGATCTATGCTTTCCATTTGATAATTTTAGACGATTATTAACAACATTGTACCTACAAATTTCTCAGTGCTAATCTCAATTAAATAAACAGTTTTTTTGAAGAAAATATCAACTAACCGGTGTTTTTTTATCAAATTTATCTGCACTGAATAATTTGAGCCTGATTAAGCATGGTTTCAACATATCTTTCACTAACAATTTATGGTTATTGTTTAAAGACTTATTCGATGTAATTACTGGAAAGTGACAAATTATTGTAGCTGAAATTTTTTTATTGGAAAGCAGAAGTTATGTGGGACATTGCTGCAGCAGGAGCGATGTAGTTTATGACGGTTATTTTCTGCATTTTTCTGAATTTTTCGAATAGGTACGGATAACGCCTCATACAGGAAAAGTATGACCGACGCTAAAAGTTTGAGTTTACTATCAAATAAAGGAGCAAGTTCTGACATTTCAGAATCAACAATACAGCAATAATCAAAGCATGAAAGTTCACTGATAGAACAGATATTGCTGAAAATACGCATATCGCACGGTAGTAATTAGTATGAATAAACGGCTATCTTGCCCTTCTCCGTTTGTAGGTACTCGTATATATATATATAATGTTTCGTTTCCTGGTTTCTCAAACCAAAAGGTATATAAAAAAATAGAGCTGTTATTCAAAAGTTTTATGTGCGCTACATATATCTGATAACTTATCCCTTTGTTCCTTGTTGATTATGCCTCATTTAAATTCAAGGAAACCGTGTCTTATACAACGATCAAACACACTTTTGTTTTAAGCGTGTCTAACATAAAAACGCAGCTGGATTTTACTGATCCAGACGCCTTGTTTTTGAGATCTATCGTCTCGCCGCAGCTCCAGACTGAAAAATTTTTCAAAAATATTTACACTCAAACAGCTGGTTATTTTGAAGGATAAAACTTTATCTCGAAAAAGGCAAACGATTTAGTGTATCCAGACTGTACGTGACATTCAAACGGTGATAAATTTTTAAGGGTAAGACATTAATCTTTTCGGTAATTTATTTTGCTGCGACCGTTTCGGTGCAACCTAATCGGTCTGTTTTATTAATTTATTGCTATTCTTGGGGTAGTCGAATTATTTAAGGAATAAGATCAATTAAATCGAGTAAAATTGACTTACAAATCGAATAGCTTTAGAAAAATCGAAACTTAAGGACGAAATTTTTAAACAAAAACCTATACCTCCGTCATGCTTTTGATTATAGCTTATTGCTCGTTTAATATTTATCAAGGTTTACTTTAAAAAGTCAGCAAGATGAAACAAATCAAAATTATGAAGACGGACGTACGAGCATAATAGTAGGCGACGCGATTGCGTAAAATCGTTACGCAAATCTACGACAAATGCAGATATCCTTTTTTAAACTAAAATACCAGTATAAATGCTTTAAATTTTATAAAGTTTATATAATGGCGATATTATAGATTTTTAATAAAAATTAATTTATTTATAATTCACGGAATGACATCAGGGGCGCAGGTAGCTGTGGGGGGACAGGTGACTAGCCTCCCAAGATTTTGGAAGTATGAGTACAGGCTCTCCCATGGGGAAAAAAATTTAAAATTTTTAAAACGTATCTGATAGACCGATCGAACAGATTTTGGCACACTTTTTGAGCTTTTATTATTAAGCCCAAAACACAACACATTTGTTTAATATAGCTAAGATCTAGCTAAATTTTTTAAAACTTTTTTCTTCTCCTTCAATGTATAGATCTCGATGAGAAAAACAAAAAAGCGCCGTGATTTTTGCGATCAACAAGTGATTGATGAGATATCAAACTTCAAAATTTTTTTCCCTTCAAATTTAGTAGGTCAGCTACGCTACTGACGGACATTATAATCTAGATGAGTATAAGATATATTAAAATAATTCAAAAATTGGCTCATCAAGGATTTGAATGAATTCAAATCGTATTCGACGATAAAATGGGCGTTTTTGGGAAGTTTGAGCAAATCAAATCGATCGGCTACCATTTGACCGCGAGTTAGAGCACCGTTGAGTTCAATGTTGGTGTTGAATTGTTCTATCTTTGTCACTATTGATGGCTCAAGGAACGTAGCCACGGCGAACAAATCGGCGCTAACAAACGCGAAAATGCCGAAATTTCTGATCGTGTATTCGTACATGTCGCTGATTAAACGAGCGGTGCTCGATTGAAGATTATTTCGGATATTCGAGTCGTACCATTCCTTGAAAGTAAGGCGAATGTGTTGAATTGCAACCAGACATGCGCGTGTGGAGTTTGGGGGTCTAGACCGCACATGGGCGTGGGCGGGTTGGGGGTTTGTACCCCCAGAAGTTGAAAAATCCCCCAGATTACCGTGGACCCTCAGAATTCTATTTTGAATAACATTTTTGGCAATTTTACACATCCTGACCCCCCAGAATTTTCTTGCTGCACGTATGGTCTAGGCCATACAGAATGGAAAAATGGTGAATTTTTTGGGAAAAATCAGGTAAAATAAAGGCCAAAAATGGATGAAAAATTGAAATTTTCTTCGAAATTGCCTTAAATTGACTACAAACTGTGTAATAACGTACTTTTAACACTGTTTTAGCGTTGAGGTCATTTTGGCCCGAAAAATCTCTATTTTTAACCCCTCCAGATCGGCTGACGCCCCCTATATCGGCCATACTGAGCATCTATGATTGCACTGCATCTATGTGAACAGCTAGAAATAAAATTTTTCAAATTCTAGCGACATTGGTGGATTATGCGAAATGTTTAATTTCAAATTTTTAAAAGTAATGTATTTTAGTAATTAACATTTATTAATTTTATATCATTAGTGTCATATTCTCATGCTAAAAAAACATTTGTTGCTTTGCGCATAAGTTTTTTGATGTTTTTTTCGGCTTTCTGCCTTAATTTTGTATACTCATTGAATCTCTTCATTAGCTTGGAAATGTACAGTAAAAGAAATCTACATATAATTACAGCGAGCTTCGCACAAACAAAATAACCATATTGCCCCAAGAATATGCGAAATAGTTCAATCGTGTTACGGGAGAATAGAAATTAAAATATTTGGAATTAAAATCTCTCTGGCCTATCAATAAGAATGATATACGACTTCTGCGACCCGGAGTTGATTGTTGCTCTTTATCTACTTGCCATTTTCAGAAACAACTTTGAAAAATAGAGCTGACATGATTAGTTGTCTTTTCAATGAACAAATTACGCAGTGATACTGTTACCGTAATTTGAATATGTAGGTATGTTTGCAATTCTTGACTGCAAGTAAAATTATAGTAGGTTATTCAAAAGTTCATCTAATCGTGACGGTACCTAAACAAAAGCCATAAATATCCCTAAAACCGTGACCTTCGCAAAAAATGAATCGATTTCAGCTATTTCAACGACATGTATAAGTTTCAATGGACTCGTGGCGTTTAATTTATTGTTAGAGAAATTTTTTATAAATTTGTTTCTTCTCTTTAGAGCTGATTTCTCAGATATGTGTGAAATGCACAAATAAAATAGAGAAGCGTTGAACTGAATTTCCGCTAATGTCATTATTGTCTTTAATCAGCACGCATATCTTAATTTTGAGAAAATTATGCAAAATAAAAACTTCTCAACACCATACTCTAATGATACCCAGGGCATTCCATGTTTCAAGGTTGCATCCCAGCCAAAAACTGTTATAGGACAATCGAATTTGTTGAAAACAATATGAGCCGCTTCAGGATCGCAATATATGTTGAATTCGCTCACAGGTGAAGTATTTCCTTCTCCTGGAAAAAAGTAAACTTGCAATCTATATAATCATAAAATTGTCAAATGTTCATAAAGCTGTAACACACTTACTAGGTTGACATGAAGACATATGCACAGCATGGCCGGCCTGGGGGTTATAACTTGAGTTTTTCGGCCAAAATGACCTCGGAAACTGGTATAAGCGCTAAAATAGCGTTAAAACTACATCATCACAAGTTTCTAGTCAATTTAAAGCACTTTTGATGAAAATTTTCAATTCTCATCAATTTTTGACCTTCATTTTGCCTCCCTTTTCCAAGAAAATTTCCCATTTTTCATTCTGGGAGATCTAGACCCTCAAGTCCTCCCATTTGCTTGTCTGAACATTACCACATTCAAGCAGCAGGTATTTATTTAGCTGTTTAATTATTGGAACATGAACAAGATAAAAATTAGGAAAGTAAGAAGTCAATAAATTCTTCATTGTCGAAAAATTCTATGGCAGGGTGAAAACCCGTTTCCGAGTTTTCTGATTTAGCATTGGCAGCAAAAAATAGTAAAACGATAAATAAATTTTTCAAAAACTGAATTTTTAGAATTCGGGCTTCCAAACCATAGATAAATAGCATAGTCGGTCTCGGAGTGGTCAGCCGGTCTGGGAGGTCAATTAGTCGTGTTTTTTGGCAAAAATAATTTCAAAACTGGTATAAATGCTAAAATAGCATTACAACTACATTAATCTACAGTTTACAGACAAATTCAAACCCCTTTGGGGAAAATTTTCAATTTTCATCAATTTTTCACCTAATTTTTTGCCTCATTTCCTCGGAAAATTTTATATTCTCCCATTTTATAAATTCTCTGCTAAGGTGCTTGAACATTATGAGAAAACATAGTTTTCACACTTTTTCAGCAGTCACACTGGTTTCAAGGCCATTTTAGAGCCTGAAAAATTTTCTACCCGACCTCCCTTCTAGACCGGCGATTCTGCACATATATGTATAATCCAGGTCCTTCACTCCATATGTAGTAGGTGTTTACCTGAAGGACAAATATTAACAATTCAACTAGCTCGCGAAAAACATGCATATAACAAATCATTTTTAAAATAGTGATCACGATTTTTCGTAAATTGTTCCTTGTAAATATGCTTCTTGATAATCTGACATTCCGATTCTCCGGCTTTCCTGTTCCGTCAGATGCATCGGTACCGTATATGGCAAGGTAGAAGTGGCCAGGGGGGTTGAAATCCAGGAATTGTCAAAGAGTAGATCATGATCATCGTCTTTTTTACAAGGTCTCTTTGTACAGGTACAAAGACGGTCTCCAAAAGTCATTCTATACGTTTAAATTTTAGGATAGTCTACTATATTGCACAGTCACATTATGTGCTGTAAACTGGGTTTCTTGACCCTTATTAGTCAACTTTAACCTATTTAGCTTCCTATTGATAGAAAATTAAAAAATTTATCCATACGACGCTACGCTAAGCGCCGGAAAATTTTAATAATTTTACCATTTTATGAAAGAATCTCCGGGTTTTCTTCGAAGTTAGCTCAATTTGCAGCACCTTCCGTTTTCTCGAAATCTGCTGAAATTACCGAATTTTTCAAAACCTTAGGTAGGGGTAATACCCCTCCCAACCATCACATTCAAACAATTGTTTAATGTTAACTAGTTTGAAGAAAAATTGCTATAGTCTTTTCCTTTCCAAACGGCCCATTTTACCTGAATTCTTGTTACTGTATTAATTTTTCACTGCACAAACGGCCTCTCCAGTCACGCTCTCGCAGCAGCTGGCTGCTTTGAACTATTCTTATTAATGTTTAATGTGTTTTGCTTAAAATGTGGCACATCTAACAGACTGTCGTAAAAATCTAACGCGTAAAATATTCCGCTACAGTAATAAGCTCTAAAGTGAAAATGGGCCATTTGGAATGAAGCAGACTATAGTGAAGTGCACTTTCGATTTGCTTATCATAGATTTAAAAAGAGAGAACGAGCAAAAGCTCAACAGAATATTTGTTATCGTCGACTACTCGCTTCCCGCAAAATCTAAATATAGTAAACATTTAGAATAACGTATTTGCTTCAAAACTGATTCGAGGCCTTCTTTTCATGTAAATTATTACTGTTTGACATATTCGATTCTTCTTTGAATAGTTTTTCGAAAAAGAGCTCCTTCGTATTCATTACAATGATAAGTAAACAAATGCATTAAGTGCATCTATCAGTGTGTGCTGCTTTAAAATAAATGAAATTTCAAAAAAAATTCAATTAAAAGAAATTGAAGAAAAATAAGTACAAATAAAAATATTTATAAAATAAAAATGAAAAAATTCAAGAAAAGAATATTTCTTTGAATATTTTTCGAAAAAGAGCTCGGAAAATTTCGGAAAATTTGGATGGAAGAAGCGATATGGTCAGAAAATGTAAAGATTTTCAGTGTTCAGAAATGATCTTTATACGGCAGTTCAGAAAATATGAAGGATGAGAGGATTTAGATGCTTAAATAATCGAAATGGTCATAGAAAGTAGATTGTCTGGAATGAGATAACTTGTGTTATCATTAGGCTCTAGTGAGGTGCGGATGGGAAATAGGGCGCTTTGAACAAAAGCCCAAATTTTTTAGTACTGCAAGAAATGAATTACTAACTGATAAAGATAAAATATACATACTCGTACGCACGAAATTTCTAAAAATTCCTAAGCCTTGAGCACTCACTGAACGAATTGCGAGAAATGAGAATTCAAACAAATATGCACAATATCATGCAATTTAAGCAGAGATGCATAAAAATTTATTTTGTAATCAAATAAATGGAATGAATAATCATGAATAAATATTTCTGTTGACAACTAACATGATGAAACTGGGGCCCACTGTCCAAGATCAAGCTCGTTTTGCTTACTACCATTTATTATATTAATGAATTTTGGTGTTAGCTGCATCACCCCTGAAGCCACAGTCACCCGTTACAATTAAAACTATACAAGTAACTTGTCTGACTTTGCAAATAAGCTCCTTTTCGAATGAAATGGCTCAAAAATTTACGCGAAGTTTTGCACGAAATTAAGAATATTTTGCACGAAAAGTCTCTATCCCTTCATTTGCGAATATAAAGCTTCCTCTAAAACTTTTAAGGAAATTAAATTAAATTAAATTAAATTAAATTGAACTAAACATAATTAAACCTGAATATTGAGTATTACTTATAGCATACCATTCATTGCGCCGCCCATCATTTGAACTTTTTTAAGTTTTCTGCTAAAGTCGGGATACAAGTTCTGCACCATGGCTAAATTAGTAAGTGGTCCTAGCGCTATCAAAGTTATCCTACCAGCCGGGCTGGTGGCTACCATTCTGCGCAACCACGTGACTGCGTGATATTGCTTGACTTGAGCTCGATCAACTTCTATTCTGTTAGAAATACCGCCCATTCCATCGTAATCGAAAACAGAGCTGGTTTCGAACGCTTTATTTAACAAAGGCGTTTTGCAACCTCTGTACACTGGAATCTGTAAAAGCGACTTTGCAAGCAGATATGCACTTAAGGGTTAGGACTTCCTAGAATGAAAAAAGAGGAATTTTTCGGGAAAAACGAGGCAAAATTGAAAGCCTAACGTGGATAAAAATACCGCCAAATTTTTTATAATTCATGAACGTTTTTGGAACCTAAACAGCTATCTGATCAGTAATTCATCTCCATTTTTCAGCATAAATTTTGAAAAAATTCGATGACTTCGTTGGATGCTTTACTTAGCTGGTTATATTGCTTCATAGTGCATGAATTCAATAATAGAGCAGTAATTTAAATCTCTAAGCCTTTTTTTGCCGAAATTTTATTAAATTTTCGGCACTTTGCGCCAGCTTTTAGCTAACGTTTCCAATGTTTTCGCACTAAATTACCGAAAATGCTGCAATTTTTTGAAATAATCCCGCACCAAATATGGTTTTCGATAAAAATTGAGAATGCGAAACGGCATAAAATCGCTATTTTGCGCTTGAATTGTGAAACATTTTAGATTGTAAGTCGGGATACGGCTCCCTACAAAAATCATCTATTCGCCATTTCTTATCATAGGTAGCGCGTTAGCGCGTATTTATAATATACTTGGGTACCCCCAACACCTGGGCACCCCCTACAGCTATAACGGGACACTTCTGGAAGGTGCGGTTTTTTTAAAAGAAAGATAATAAAAAAATTCGCTGCCCGTGTTTTTTTGTTTTTCTTGAAACTCAAAATTGACTGTGTAAAGAAGGTGTAAAGTTTTTGTGTAACGTTATAACATAGGACAAATTTTGGGACCTTTTTACTGCGGCATGTGGACAACTGAGTATTGATGACTCGAAGGATTGAACAGAATAGGATAATAGAGGGATGAATTCTACAGATGACACTTTTTTTGTTTTTTGAAATTCGCATTATTTATCGAACGGCAGTGTAAAGAGTGCGAAAATCTGGGAGTGAAAAAAGCAATTTTTGGTCGAGTTTTCAACCTTCCTATGTCCGATACTAACTCCGGTTATGAGGTTTTTAGAATGTTTTCTGACAGAAATGTAGAGCGGATCAAGGGCTACATTCTGCATATAAGCAAAGTCTTCTATGCTCTATGGTGAGTTAGATCCTGGGGTTTAAAGTTTACACTCTAGTGGATGGTGTAAAAAAATGGATTTTAACTAAGATTTCTCTGCCAAATTTTTCCGCTTATGAGTCAGTGCAAATTGAAGACAGCATTAATAAAGTGCCTCACAGGGGCTAAACATCGCAGCAAACCGCATTTAAAAAAACGCAATATTGAGTTATTTATGGGGGTGTAAAGTTCGAAATCAGAGGTAAAAAATGGGCTAAAAAACACGTTTTTTCCGAAGTTTGATTGATAAATCATGCCAAATAATTTTTGCAACAGAATTTTGGCACACAGGAATGTACTACGATTTAAAAGCTACAAATTGTACCAAACCGAATTTCTTTAAACTCAATGGGGAGTTCGGTACGGAATTTTAAAGTTTACAGTGTTCTAAATGGTGGAAAATACGTTTTTGTTGCGTTTTTTGTTCGCCACTTTCTCCGTCCAGAAGTCGGGATAAGTCTAATAGAATAAAAATAAAGTGCTTTATATCGGGTGCATGTCAAAGCAAATTGTCTATACATTAATATTTAGCGAGTGTAAAGTCAAAAATTTGGAGTTTTAAATGCGTTTCTGTCTTGTTTTTTCTGCCTGCTTCTCCGCTTACGAGTCAGGGACACGTTTATCAAGTCTAGAAATGGACCAGGAATCAAATTTGATATGCCAGTCTGGCGCATATGTTTACACTCTACGGTGTTGTAAAGTAGTTTACACCAATTGTTAGTTTGCCCATAGAACATTATGTAGACTTAATTTTTTCATAAATATTAATCGTAATATCGGAACAATATCAAAATTACGAATCTGACTAAAATCTTCTTTACACTAGGTGTTTACATGAAGTTTACACTACATATATATTTATCTTCGTTTTTGAGCATTCCTGAAACCTAATTTTTTCTTGGAGCCTAGAAGTTTTCAAAGGATCAAATGTGAGACGTCACGTAGGCGCGTTTGTTTACATCCAACAGTGATGTAGAAGTAGTTTACATTCATTGTTTATATGTCCTCAGACCATTGTAGAGACATAATTTTTTCATGAATGTTGATCATAATATCCGAGTAATTTTTTACACTGCATGTTAGCCTTTGTTCTAGAGCATTGCAAAAATCGAAATTTTTTCCTGAGATATAAAAATTTACAGGGAATGAAATATATACGTCAATTGGGCGCGCTTTCTTACACTCAGCAGTATTGCAAAGTGGTTTAAACCTAATGTTTATTGTCTTTAAAACATTATGGAGACTCATTTTTCCATAAATGTTGAAAGAAATATCGGAGCAATATCAAAATTACGAATCCGACTAAAATATTCTTTACGCTATGTGTTTGTGTAAAGTTTACGTTACGTGTTAACCCTAATTCGATAGACTTGCAGAGACTTTGTAACTGAAGTCAAGAAATTTTCAAGGATTCCTATGTGAGACATCAATTAAGTGAGTTTGTTTACCCTCAAAAGTAATCTAAAGTGATTTAAAAATTATGTTCAAGTGTCGTTAGATCATTGAAGAGATGTAATTTTGTCTTAAATGGGTTGCATTAAAGTTAAATCTTTCTTTGCCGTGTTTATAATATGTTTCACAAAATCTTGCACATGGAGAGCTATCGTTTAATTGATGTAAATTGCCTGCAAAAGTGGTTTAAAATGAACCAGCAATCACACTGCTGTGCACAGAAGTCGACAAAGATATACAGCTTTATTGTAATCATGTACATTAATAAGCCGTAAACTGTTAGTATTCTCTACACCTAGTAGTTGTGTAAAGTTTGCACTATTCATTTGTTGTTAATATGTAGTCTATACTACAAATTTATTTTACTACCAAATCAAAGCGTTAGTGTTCCTTACATTTGATATTTGCGTGAAGTTTTTGAATTTTTGCCGAAAATCTTTGCCTTCTAATTTACCAACATCCCGCCTTTTCCATTTTCTTGAAGTTTAAAATCTTTTATAATTCTCTCATAATTTAATGGTAGGTTTTAACTTTAAGTTTCTCTTGGTTTACAACTCTCGCTTAGCAAGCTCATTTTTCAAAACTTTTTCATAGTGATCAGATTAGTTGCGTTTAGTTTGGAATTGGTGGACGGTCGTTATTTTATTACTCGGCTTAAATAAACCAAGTGACTATCTTTTGATTATTTTCTTCATCGCAAATTCAAACACCCAATTTTCAATTTGAAAATTGACCCAATTTTCAATTTGAAAATTGATCCAATTTTCAATTTGAAAATTGAAAATTGGGTGTCTTCAATTTCAAAAGTCACAACACATTGTGCTTGTGTATTGATTGAGTGAGGATTTGCAATGTGAATTCGTTGGTTAAATTTTTGTGCTTGATTATAAGTGAACTGCACATTAAGAAGAAATAACTTAATGCAGTTTTAATTTGAAAATGGATGGTGTCAATAAGGTTGTCTTGTTTAAAAAGGATAATGCTGATGTTAAGAACAATATTGTTTTCCGCGTTCTTGGACTGTTATCATTATTGTGGCATGTTACTGATTGTGTTTACTGACTGATGTACTGAAATCACGCTAATTAAAAGTAGTGTACTAGCAAAGAAAAATGCTCCGATGGAACAAAAAAGATGAATATACTTGGAATTGTGGATTATTATGGATGTAAAAGGAGGGGACTAGGAAAAATCTACCTAAAGTCGGAAAATCTGCTAAAAATCACACTTTCTCTAAGCAACGCAAAAAATCGATGTATATTCTGCGGCCTCTAAAAAAGTGTCTTTTTTAAATAATGTTCGAAGTTTCAGATAAGAGTGTATAAACGAAATCTATCAAGGTTACTTTTTTAAATTGCTGGCACCTGATTGATAAAAAACTAAGAGGTATTGTATTTGAAGTTGTTTTGTTTTATGAGCATTATAGCAAGCAAAGCAGGAGCCGATTGATTAGTGCACACAATCGTTTCGGGCATGCTAGTGTATCTACATTAAGTCTGTTTCAAGTCAACTTACGTGTTTCCTACTGTTTTTAACCAACCATGTCTTCAATTGTCTTCGATCTTTGCTATTTCATTCAATTGGCTTGGAAGACTGTTAGTTTACTTAATATCATTTCCCATAGCTACTGCATAGCTAACGTGCTGCTGTTTCAATCATTGTTATGGTTGAATATTTATTTTAATCTGTTGGCCGCAGAATATACATCGATTTTTTGCGTTGCTTAGAGAAAGTGTGATTTTTAGCAGATTTTCCGACTTTAGGTAGATTTTTCCTAGTCCCCTCCTTTTACATCCATAATAATCCACAATTCCAAGTATATTCATCTTTTTTGTTCCATCGGAGCATTTTTCTTTGCTAGTCCTGAAACTACTTTTGTACTAAAAAAAGGTGATTTTTTATTGGAAAGTTGGTGATTTGAGAAAATAAATGTTTAGTCCGCTTTCCCTGAAATGTCTCGAATTCTGGTCCCTTTATCGCCTCAAGGACTCCAAGTTTGGGATTTAAATGCCTTTGAATGTGTTTTTGATTATTATTTCGTTTAAATTACGTGAGGAAAGGCACATTTCGAATATAATTGATATTTTCGACTGATATACCGATTTGTTTCCAGCGAGCTTTAAAGCTCTCAGCGTATTATTTACAGCGTAGTCCAAGTTAGTATTGCCACCGCCGACCACTGTAATACCCAAAATATCAATTTTTTGTTGTTTAGCGTAATAAATTGATAACAAAAGAGCAGCCACGTCGTCGCTACCGCCATCCGTATCTATGATCACCGTTGGTATATCGACGTTCGCGCTTGCGAATTCACATTTGAGCGATGCAACGATCATCAGAGCTATTCCACTGAGTATCATCTTCACTTCCTGAAAAAAGCGCGGATTAAGAGGGGGCGGGGGGGCGGCCGCCCCTCGTCGTCAAAAATATATGGATGCAATAGAGAATAATGATTATTTTTTAGGTGATTTTAGCCATCACGATTTTTTTCAAATTTTTCCGGCAGTAGTACTCCTTAATAACATTTACTGACTTTCTTGGCGCTCTGAAAACTTTATTTTTAGGTCAGAAGAGCAGTTTATGAACAGAAAAAAGGACTTTTTAGTACTTATAATGACTTCTCGAGTATTTTCGGTACTTTGCACCGATTTTACCATTGATTTTGCGCGTTTTTCGTAGGAAACTTTCGAAAATTTCCAACCCTTTTCGGACACAAATAGATCTGTTTAGCAAAAGACGGACAGCAAAAGCTGATACTTAAGGCATAATGGACGGTTTTTTGGGACAATTTTTGATACTTTTAGGAAAAGTTTGGGTCCCATCCTGTGTCAGAAAATTGCGGATCCGCCATTGTCTGAAACCAACGATATTGCTCATCATTTCTGTATTGTTGATGATTAGTAGCTGGTGGAATTAATATACACCGCTTTTATGTAGCTACTCGCACTTTATTCGTAACAAGAAAAATTTGAAGCATAATAAATTTTTTTAAAATACGTTTTTCATACTTATCAAAAAAGACAAGTACAATACAAGGTTGTTACAGATGCTTTTATTTAAAATTTGCTTTCTGTAATTGATTTAAAAGATATTTGAGACAAATAGTGATACAATGAAGGCGGATCGCCTCCGAATACTATCTTGCATTTATGTGGTCACATGAACACATTGCATTAAAAACTAAGAATTCCAGTTACTTTTCGAATCAACGATATAAGCCTTATGAACCAAGAAGACGATTAATGTGTTTTAGAGATTCTCTGCTTTTCTTTTCTAAGTTCTCTCAAGTGTGACTTCTCACAAATTCGTGAATTAAGTCAAGTTTAACTCCTGTTTTACAAATGCTGGTAATTTTAATGAAAACTGAAAAACGTGTTTGTTTCACAAAGCCTTGAGCCTAGCTGAGAATTTTTGGGTAAGTCCGCCACAAAAATTGATCAAATCAATGCAACAAAAATAGCGTCCGCTTTTATTGTGCTAGACGGTACTAGCACCTAGCATCCATGATATATACTTTTATTGCCACCATCTTGTGCACTAAAGATTTTTGCATGCGCAAGTTTTCCTGAGACAGATGAAAGATGCTATAAGTAGACGCAAGGGCGGATTTAAGGGGGGCAGAGAGGTGGCCGCCCCCCATTAGTCGTAAATATTTGGCGAGATAAAGAATGATAGTTTTTGGCCGTCGTGACCATAATTTTTCAGATTTTTCCGGCGCTGCGCGCCGGATCATACCTATTATTGACATTTATTTACTTTCTTGGCGATCTGGGAGCCATTTTTTGCTCATGGAATATGTTTTAAAACTATTTCAATAGCAGAAACAGCTATTTCATCACAATTTCCTTCTCTTTTTAAGCAGAAGTTGTCGATGTTTCGCGTCAAATGCTACAAATACAGGAAATCATGCAGTAAATCAAGCTTCTAAACGTCCATCCGCCTAAATTTCGCAAAGTTTTCGGCGCTTCGAGCCAGACTTTCGCAGAATTTAATGATTTCTTGGCACAAAATTGTCAAAAATTGCAAAATGTTTCGAATAAATATTTCGTTAAAAGTGATTTTAAGTAAAAGTATACAACGCAAAAGCCGAAGAAATGCTATTTTGCGCGTGAAGAGCAGATTTGAGGGCCTATTTTTGATTGTTTTTGGAAAAGTTGAGGTACCGCCCCCCCCCTTGGGAAAATTTCAGATCCGCCGCAGAATAGACACTTCTCCATCGCTAGCGAAAGTGTTTTCGGTAGGTAGGTACGAAAATCTTTTTTTCTTGTTGTGGATTTCACTGCTTGTTCTCGTAGAGATATCATCTCAGATACTTACACAATTTGACTTACACAATTTGATACATCCCTTATTGAATGAAGATAACACTTAAAAAACGTCACTTTCTGTTTGGAAGTCTCCCGCAAAATAATTTCTCAAATTTGGTTGCCCTTTTGAGCTTTCAAACTCGTCTTAAAAATTATAACGTGTTGTATCTTCTTTTCACGGCGATTCTTTACTAATAATAGGCACCAATTTTTCCAGAAAAATATGACAAGTATAAATGCCAAAATTGTAAACTCAATGTAAACCCGAAAAGAGACCGATTCAACACTATTTAACCGGGCACTGTTACAGACGATTCTATATGTGCGGAAATATAATCGTGACTAAGATGCGGCACATAAATTTTAAAGACTTGAACTGCAGCTCAAGCCCCGCCGGAATATATTTAAATGTTTTCCAGACTATAAGGTAAATAAAAAATGAAGCTGTTATTTTAAAACATATTTAAATTAAAAACAACCGTTATGCTCTTTTAAAAACCCTTCCTTGTCGTCAAGTGAATAGTTATGCATCCTTTAGTTTTTCTCAACACTTTTCTCCCGCGTTAAATAATTATTTCCTAGTTCGGTCGGAGCTAAAATAAACAGTTATCCTATGATATTTTCAAGCTAAGGAATAGTATTTTTAGTTTACTAAATCACGACGGAATTTTCAAGATCTTCACGTCGTTTTTTTAAATTCGTCGCCTCGAAGTTACCACTTCAGTTTTTTAAATTGAATGCGCAAAAATCAAAAATAACTTTGTGCTATTGTTTCAGAAAAACGTCCTACTCATGGGGAATGTGCATGCACAACAAGTTAAGTCGTAGAGATTCCGCTTCTAGCTTTAGTCACAAACATAGATGCACAGCATGGCCGATATGGGGGTCAGCTGGGGGGGTCAAAAATTGAGCCTTTTGGGCCAACATGACCTCAAAGGCTGGTATGATCGGCGATTTTGAAGAAAATATTCAATTTTCATCCATTTTTGGTCTTTATTTCGCCTTATTTTTCCTAAAAAGATTATTTGTTTCCATTCTGAGGTAGTCTAGACCCTCAAACCCCCTTCGTGCATGCTGGTCACAAAGCGTGTTCGATACGGGCGGTTAAACCTTCTTCCGATCATTTCTGTATTATCCGTACGTGTACTGGGGATTCACCTCCCAGAATGGCAACTGACCACCACCCCCGCGAAATGGCCCCCCCCAGAATTGTCATTTTTGTAAAAATTGTAAAACATGTACCTTTTTAGGCGTTTTTAACTCATTTTTCGCTTGAAACTTTCAAATTTTACACATTTTTTTTGACTATTTTTTGTCCAATTTACTCGATTTTGTTTCAAATTTTTTCATCTTTTTATGTCCTAGAAAAAGCAGGCATTGCCTAAAACGTCAAACAAACAATGTTTTTGACGTGTTCCCATCGTATTTTACCCAAAAAAGGGAATTTTTTTAATAAATTTGTGGGCCTGATTTCTCAGAATTCTAATACTGTAGATGTATGATATTGTCTATAAAATTTTGGCGAATTGGTCAAATTTTAATTATTGATCATTCTCATCTTGAACAACGAACCCTATGTGTAGATGTACTTGTAATAATACTATGACTAGCAAATTATAATTCAGTCATAATCTAAGACAAAGTTGTACAACAAATCATTCATCAATCGCTTTAATTTATCTTGGTCAAATTTTCTGATAAATTCTATTTTTGTTGCATTGCTCGATTGATCGACCAATGAGGCAGTCATGGATCCTCTGAGCGCTGTATCGGCCAGTTCAATGTTGACAGTATGAAATTCCCGCATTTGAACAAGTTCAGGCAACAAAAATACTGCCATAGCCAAAAGATCGGCTGGTGCAAAGCCATTTGCGCCATACTCAGCAAAGGTTGAAGCATCTAGATCTTTCATAAACTTCGCAACTGATGAATTTCCATTTAGGATTCGACTATTGTACCAATCCTGAAAATTCGAATTGTATCGAGAATACTACACTTTGCCATAAAATAGTTTTTTGTTTATTGCCATTTTATTATTATTATTAGTATTATTATTTATCATTATTATTATTATTATTCATATTATTATTATTATTATTAATATTATTATTATTATTATTATTATTATTATTATTATTATTATTATTATTATTATTATTATTATTATTACTATTTTTTTGTGACAAGGTAGTGTTATGAGTCGTTGCCGCTCGCAGTTTAAGATATAAACGATCAATTCTCATCAGGGCGGATTCGATTGGGGCGATGGGTGGCCGACTCTTGCCCCCATTGACCCAAAGTACTTGGCGAGTTAAAGAATCGATATGTAATTTGCAATGATTTTCAGCCGTCAGTAATCAAAATTTCTCAAATTTTTTAATTGACGCCGGAGAATACCAATTAGTGGCTATTCCCTTTTTTGGCAGCATGGAAGACAAATTTTCACTCAACAGGCTTTAAAAGGCTTCGACGAGAAATAGGTATTTCTGCATAGTTTTTTTCTATTTTAAGCAGAACTTTTAAATATGTCAAACTCTTCGCATCACTTAATACAAATAAAGAAAATCAAGCAGTAATTCAAGCTTCTAAACCTTCTGAGCCTAAATCTAACAATTTTCTGGCGCTTCGTACCGGAATTTCGCTTGCTAATGGTAAAGAAATTAAATAATTTCTGCGCAAATTATAGGAAATTTCAAAATTCTTCGTAAGAGTGCTGCGCCAAAAGCGATTTTAAATAAGAGTAGACAAGATAAAACGCAAAAAAGACATTATTTCGATTGAAGAACAAATTTTTGAACCTATTTTCGACTATTTTTTGGAAAAGTTTGCGTACCGCCCCCCCCCTCTTACGGAAATCCTAGATCTGCCACTGATTTTCATCTCATTCGGGCTACTGCATGTGAAAATAATAAGGTGTATCGAATACTTTGATTTTTTTCCAATTTTTATGGAAAAACAAAATGACTTATGGCTCTATTCATCTGGCTTCATTTCATTTAGACGTTTAATTTAAATAATATAGTAAGCTTTTTTATAAATCGCCCTCATGTACAAAAATTTATTTACTCGTATATTGGATACTAAATTGCATTAGAAGATAGGTAACTACACTAATGCCTTCATTCATAAAGAAAAGTTGTCTTCCTGATTTTTTGATGGATTTATCATGGTCCTGATCGTCGTGCAAGTAAAAGCTTTCTTTCCTAGCTCCTTTTCAATCGTCAGAAATCTGCTTAAAACTAGATTTTGGAATGGAAAAAAACTGTAGCTCTTAGTTTTAATATTTCATAAAGAAAAAAATTTTAATTAGGCAAGGTGAATGGCAAGATTTTATTTTTGCCGTTTTTCTGTTCTTCTTTTGTGTCATATTTAATTACCAACCAGTCACCATTCTATCCGCTTCATTTTTTTGTTTTCATTGCAGCATAATCACACATTATACGCCTTTCTTGTATAGTAGAAGAATTAATTCACATTAACAAATCTAGAGATGCTCAGTAACTCTTTCTATACTAATCAATCTTGCAATAGAAAAATTTTCAGCGAAAAAAATCTTATGACTGAACACAAAAATTAATAAATTATCTTGATCTAATAATAGTACTTGCGAAAAAGCGTGTTTCTTGTATGTTTCCCTATCAAGAACGGTGATTGGGCAAACAAATTTATTGAAAATTACATGTGCCGCTTCAGGATCGCTTCTTAGGTTGAACTCCGGCTTGACTACATCGCTTTTGACTAAAACGAAAAGTCTGAAAAAGTTTGGCACTTTAAGAATCTACAGTAAAGAGTCCACTACTAAGATTAACAAAAAGGTTATATTGAAGGATTCATACAAACCTGCAAAAATTTCGATTTTGGTCTGTCTGTAACGCTAATATTATTTGTGTATTGCACGGAAAAATAAAGATTTGTTAAAACTTTATGTTGTTTTTACATAAAGCAGGCATAAAACATATCGGTCATCAGCATTGTCTGGGAAGGTCAGCTGGAGAGCCGTTTTGAGCTAAGTGGGCCTTTCCGAACCCTTCCCACGTGCATGTGTGCTCATCATGACCTCGTACCCTTATATTACGAACGATGCTTTTGCTAGATATGGGTAGTCCACCTAAGTTTGAATTTCATCGGTCCCATATCAACTATTAACAAAATTACGGATACATGTCGACTTGTAAAACAAATTTAGAGTTATATAAAGATTTTGAAATAAGATTAAGATCAATTATAATTCTACATTTCTAAAGTTTCAATTTTCAAAAGTCAAAAGTGGCTGATATTTCTAAGAAAATCTTAATTTCGCGGAGCGGAATAAAGATTAAAATACGAGAGAAAAGCTACATTTCTGTATTTAGTTCTGTCTTGTCATCAGGCACGTAGCTGTGTGGGGACTGGGGGGTCCGGACCCCCAAAATTCAGAAAAAACGGAAAAATAGGACTTTTTACACGTTATTTTGTGCTATTTTTGGCTTAGACCCCCAAAATTGGTGTTGGTCCCTCCCAAAATAGGAGGGCCAGCTACGTGCCTGCTTGTCATCGCGCGAAAAGCCGATATCTTGCAGTTTTAGTGATCCGCTCTTTATCCTGAAAGGAGCAAATTTTTTTACATCGCATGAAGACGTCAATAAATGTAGGGACGTCGTAAAGCAGTCAACTTTTTTTGAACTCTTTCAACTTGGAAAATGTTTAGACTTTACAGAATATTGACGTTTAATACTTCCCGCCAAAAGGATTACGCCCCGATGATATATTTTAGGACAATTTTTTCGTTCACTTAGATTTTGTGATTTACTCGCATAACTATGTACTTATGGTAATTAAATGCGTACTTTTTCACGCAGCTGGCATAGAAAATCATATTATCAATATTTTGTGTGAAGTTCTACACTTTTTCCGCTGTTTCTTAGTATCAATGGTGAAGCTGAATCAAAAGATGGGTGAAAGCTGAGTCGATAAGCAAAGCTTTTTATAGACGAGTTTAATTACTTTGCAAAAATGGTATTTCTGACAGTTGTTGGTCTAATTGCAAATACGCAGAAGTAAAGTAGATACAATAGAAATTGTGTATCACTTGTGGATCCGCCAAGTAGTTGAACCTTCTTAAGTTTTGCGCTAAAATCATCAAACATTATTTGCGCCATTGCCAAGTTAGTTAAAGGACCCAAAGCAATAAAGGTTATTCTGCCTGGATAAGTGTTCACCATTTCATACATCCATTTGACAGCGTGACTATTTCTTATCTTCATCGAATGTACAGGGATTCTGTTACTAATGCTTCCAAAACCATCGTGGCCGTATGTTGGTCCAGCTTCTGATTGGTTGCTCAATATGGATTTGTGGCAACCCTTATACACTGGCACCTATGATAAATTATTGATATTTTCACCACTACCCACTTTCGATTTTGATTCCGACTTTTTCTTAGATTCAATAGTTTTGTAGTTTTTCATTTTTTATATTTTCTACTATTGTGTAAGGTTAAGTAATACACTTGAGTACGTTTTTGATGTAAAAAGAAAAATCAGAAATCAGACAGAAATGTCGTAAAATTTTAGAATAAAGAAAGTCATATTAAGCCACGTAGATAAATTTGTCTAATGAAACTTGCCAAAAATTTAAAAATAGCATTAAATCTCAACTATTTCAGATTAATTGTACGTCATAATTAGTAGTATGCAAAAATTACATGTTCTGCATTAGATATCTTCAGCACTCTTAGCACATTAGAGACCACATTATCCACAATTGTATTGCCTCCGCCTACGCACGTGATACCCAAGATGTGAACGTTTCTCGAGAATTCCTGATAAAGTGCAAAAAGCAATGCTTCTGCGTCATCAACCCCGGCATCCACATCAATTATGACTAATTCTTGACTGATTTGTAGTTTTCGAGATTCGACAAACAACACGAAAAAAGAGATTGCTGTCAAAAATATCATCTTAGGTCACAAAGTGATATGCTTGTTTAGGATCTGAAAATTATCAAATGGTTCGATTTCAAATAGTCTGTTTCACACAACTTCGGTCATGAATTTTAAAACTATCTCCGACAATAAGCTGATATATTGCGATTATAGCACTGATCTGATATATAATTATCGTAACCCTCGGCTAAATGTCGATGAAAATTCTTAGAATTTATGCACAAATTTATGTGAAACAGACTATAGACATTCGACGAGTTCGGTCTAATTTTTTTAAAATTTAATCAGCAAAATCGCAATTGTTGTAGTACCTCATATCTAAATAACCTTTTTGTTAATAAAACCGCCCAAAAAATTTTACCGATTGAATACATATATCTCGCAACGCAACGCAACTCACATAAAAATAATCTTAAAAATTATTTTTGAAGCAATTTAAACAAATTCAGAACACTATAAACGTTTTCTCTAAACTCAATCAAAATAGCAATAACTGGAAAGATAAAGTGTTCATGTGAACAAAACTTTCAAAAATCAAAATGTGCCTTATTTCAGGGTTTTTAGTCAAATTCATTAATCTTTATAGCACATAGTTTTTAGCTTAATGTTGAGTATTGTCTCATACGACAAAAACAAGGAAGACTTTATAAAGATGTATTTAGTATGTCTTTAACCTTAAACCTTGCTGAAAGCTTAACTTTACGCTGTTTTATGTCGGCTTATCCTTTGATTTGGAAGTAGCAGAGCACTTGCTAAGTCCATTCGTCCGAATATATCGTGTCAAATAAAATACCAACCATGCATGTTTAGGTCAAGTTATGCATATTATTTAAGACTTCCCTGAAGTCAATTATAGTGTTAGAAAGACAAGGATAAGATTTTTTAAATTGCTTTTTAATGAATTGAATGAGAATTTCGATACCTACTTTAAGCGTTTCTTGGCAACTCAATGGAATCGCAACACTTTTTTGGAACAAAAAAATAATTGAAAATAGGTTTTTAACTTTATAATTTGCCCAAATATTAAGTAAGATGATCGACAAACTACGTGCATCAGGATGACGCAAGAAGTTAGAGAGAAATCGGATGCAAATGCAATACGAAAAAGCTAATTCTAGTATTATTATTATTCTATTTTTTATTATTTTTTTGGTTGTCCTTATTTTTAATCTTATTCATTGACAGTCGGGAAGGTTTGGCCCAGGCAGGGCTTCAGAAAAGGTCTGTTGAGCTAAAATGGTGTTGAAAATTGGCATTTATGAGTGAAATAGTGAATAACTTTTTAATTTTCAAGTCATACTCCAAGCAGTCCTTCGTACATTTTTAAAAGTTTTTCGAACTTTTTTGTTTGCGAAAGTATTCTACTTTCCGTTCATTTTTGACGTTATTTAGCCTTGATTTCCTATTTGATCACTTTTTCCACTTGTTTGAGTTGTATGTATTTAACCCTGCAGACCCTCACATATTGTGTGAAAACAAGGTAATAGACATCTACGCGAACCACCTTACAACTACATAATTATACATATTACCAATTCAGTTTAGTATCTGTCACACACACCACACTAAAAGAATTCGACCCAACAAGTTTTTAACAGTAGGTATATTTTTGTGTGCTTTTAATATTATGTAAAATCTAACTGTCTAGTTAGACCGAGGTGTTTCACAAAGCGGTCTGTATTAGTTAGCCGGCTAACTTCTACTCAAAAACAGCATCAAAAAGTCAGACTAGTCATGAAGAAGCGTGATTTATGTGCGAAACATATTGTTTCGAAGCATATTGGGTCGCTATGTAAGTTAAATTTAGCATGATAATTTTTTAATGTTAGCATTTTCGCACTAAAAATCATCCATCACAAAAAAAATTAAAATTTCTGGTCATTTTACGAAATCTTAGCCGATATTGTAAATCTACTACAGGAGCGATTTCAAATGAAACAAGGACCATTGTGTCGAACATCGTAATTTAGAGAGCATATAAAATTTCGCCAAAAATTATATTATCGCACTTTTCTCATTTTTCAAAGGTCAAAAAATGGTCTTAAAATAGTGGTATGGCGAAAAAGCACCATTTTTCAACGAATCTCATCGAGTTCTATCCATTAGCATCAAAAAATTGCAAAAGAAATGGAAAAAATTTTCAAAAATCGAATTCTGAGAGGAGGTTATTTTGATTTCTGGGGGTAATCGGCCTTCTGGGGGGTTGTATATCCCAACTCCCCACACCCACGTGTGGTAGCCACTCTCGTCTTTCCTGTAAATTGAATAATTGCATATAGTTCAACACGCAATTTTACCATTTTGTGCTAAAATCTATAAATCTATGTCTGCTAAAGGAGTATTCTTAGGAAATGCTCCTCAAAAAGTGAAAATTCTGGGTGCAAGTTAGGCATGAAAATCAAAAAAGACTACTTTTTCTGCTAATACAGTCTTAGCGCGAACGAAGTTATCCCAGGATTAAATGAAGTTAGCTGGAGAAAGGCACAAATATAGCCTGGCTCAAAAATGCTTATGCTCAAGAAGGTTAGCCCATGCTCAAGTTAGACCGGGAGTTAAGCTCCTTTGTGAAACTGAAAAAATTTGTGGTCTAACTTTAGCCAGCTAACTCGAAAAATTAGCAGACTACCTCAAGTTAGCCGGTTCAAAATTTAGACTGCTTTGTGAATCTGACCCCTGTGGTACTTTTTAGCTTCAAGTGCATCCAGCTGACATTCATTTATAGTAATCCAAGGCCCAAAAAATGCAAAAAAATGTAGAAACAAATGAAGCCTTTAACAAAAATTTTTTCAGATTTGTATCTAGATTGTCATTTGAGGCTGCTCTCCCACCATTCCTCCTATCCCCTTTTAAATCACACAGTAATGGCATAGTCTAAAAATACGTAGACGCATCAAAGATCGCTGCAGCACAATGTGAATGAGCTGAACCAATCAAAAAATCACGTGGAACCACACTGTTATCAATAGGCGATTGATACTTACTTTTATGGACCAAATTTTCAATTGAGCGATATAAATCTGATTTAAAATACCGTGGCGTCTGATCCAGTTTGGTTAGGTAGTTATTATTCTCGTAAAATTTTTTGTTTCGTATCTGTTCTCACATTCGGTCACTAAATATAAATGTATATCTTATATCATCTAAATTTCTAAATCTGGAATGCGCCAAACATTTTGTTCTGGCAAAAACGTGCGAGTATCCACGTAACTCGCACGACCTGTGGAGCTATATATATCAGGTGATTTTGAAATAGATGATTTCAAAGCCATTCTATTTAAGTAAATTACCTACGTTGTCTATTATCTCCTCCAAATTGATTGGGGTGTTCACACAATTTTGAGGTACCAAAATTTGATACAAAACTGATTTAAACTAGCACACATTATTTCGCTTCATGATCTAAGGCAACGTAATCTACCTGAAAACAATTACTTGATGTAAAAATGTATAACAGCCTTGGGGTTTGGCGGCTCCAGGGGATGGATGATTCTGCGGTGCAAACGACCCAGCGGACACGCGCGCCGGACTCGAAGGAGAATCGGGCGTAGACCCTCCTGGGTTCATCCGTAAGCACCTAAAACGCAAACTGGAACCGCCGGTGGTCGCGGGTTAAGTACTTAAATTATACTTAAGCTGAATGAATGGTTCCGGACCTCCACCTAATCGCTATGATTATGAAATGATTTTGAATAAATTTGAGTTGTTTTAGATGTCGAAACATAATGAAGACATTTGGTAACAAGATAATTGAGAAATGTTGAAAAATGGAGCTTGTGCAGGTAGCATTCTAAAATAAAATACGGATTAATTTGGACTTGAAACAACCCAAGAAGCTAAATCAGTATTCACAGCAAAATTAATTCACAATCTTTGTTTAGCTATAGTCTGTGTCACACTACTCCGGTCATAAATTTTAAAACTATCTCCGACAATTGGCTGACAGATTGCGATTAAAGCATTGATCTGATATTTAATTATCCAAGCACGTATTTCTAGAGGGGAAGAATGGGGGGTTCGAACCCCCCCACCCCCCAAAATTCAGAAAAATCAGAAAAATAGGACTTTTTAAACCTTATTTTGTGCTATTTTTAGCCTTTTTGGGCTTAGTCCCCCCAAAAATTGGTGTTGTCCCCCCTAAAGTAGGAAGGCCAGCTACGTGCCTATAATTATCGTAACTCTCGGCTTACTGTCGATGAAAAATTTTAGAATTTATGCACGAAGTTATGTGAAACAGACTATAGTTTTAGGACTTCCTATTCGAAAGCTAATGATGAATGGAATGTGCTAAAAGTTGCTAAAAATAAAAAAATGAAATAAATAATTTTAAAAAAAATATTAAAAATTAAAAATAATTCCTAATGCTAAAAAAGAACACTCACAATTTGCTATCCTATATTCTTTAAACGCAACAAATGAACAGTCTGATACTAGGGTTGTTATCATAGGTGGACAGCACCAAAATCTGAAGGGGTGCGAAATTTTTTAAAGGTCAAAAAATGGTCTTGTGGTATGGCGAAAAAAACACAATTTTTCAACGTTTCTCATCGAGTACTATCTATTAGCATCGAAAAATTGCGAGAAAAAAAACAAAAAAATTTCACAAATTGAATTCTGGGAGGTGGTGCATACCCCTACACTCCCCCAAGCCCACGTGTGGTTGTTATAGTTAACGATATCAAAACGAAAAATATCGTTAACGAGGTCTTTTGAGCTGTCGTTAACGAAACGATATATTGTTTTCGAGAGTCGTCCTTAACGAAAACGGTATTAATTTTGGATAAAATATCGTGAAAATAACTTTAGCTTTTCTGTAAATATAGTTGATCCTTAGGTATGTACCTAATGTACAAGTTTGCTGATGAGGTTACTAGCTGAGTGGGAGGGAACAGTCAGAGCAGAGTTGATCCTCAAGCATTGTCTTTCTACTGCTACGAAAAGTGCTTTTAAACTGACTTCGATTCAGTACCAACTGTATTTAGCTTAATCGAAGACAGTGATGAGTGTATTTTAGATTATTTAGATACCGATCCATCAGGGAAATTGATTCAAAGGACAGAAAACTTTTTGTGAAACACGATCATTTAGAATTTAATAATGAACATGCAAAGTACAAAAGTTGTCTATTCATTGTTATTTGGATCTAGTAGTACTAATGTACATAATTTTAATCCGTTTTTAATACATACATTTCGATTTAAAAGTAAATAAACCAGGGGTCCAAAAATAGATAACGTAGGTCGAAAAATTAGCCCTTTCAAAAGCAAAACAGCGTTTTTTCTGCGTTTTGTGTTGTCTACTTTTATTTAAAATCGCTTTTGGCGCAACATTTTTACAAAAAATTTAAAATTTTCGGCAAACTGCTCATACAAATCATACAATTTCTATGAATTTAGCGAAAATATGGTACGAAGAACCGGAAAATTTGTGAAATTAAAACAAGAAACCTTTATAGGCTCGAATTACTACTCGACTTCCTGACGCATAACGTCGAAAATTTTGAAGAGTTATGCTTGAAAACAGAAGAAAACTATGGGGAATAAATTTTATTAATAGATTTACCCGGCGCGAAGCACCGTAAAAATTTGAGAAGTTATGATCACGACGGCCAAAAATCATTGCAAATTACTAACATAACTTTCGTTATCTCGGCAATCATGTTTGGCCAATTGGGTGGTGGCATCCACACCTGGGCGTGGTGGGTTTAGGGGGTTCGCACCCCACAGAAGGCCGAATAACTCCCCACCTTCAAAAGCCAAAATACCCCTCTACCCAGGATTCAATTTTTGAAATTTTTTTTGTTTCTTCCGTAATTTTTTGATGCCAATTATTTTTAGGACCATTTTTTGACCTTCAAAAAATTTTGCACCCCCCACCCAGAATTTTGGTGCTGCCCACGTACGGTAGCATCTATCCCCCTTCAATCCTTCCATGCATTTAATTGCGGTTTTTGAAAAACTTTTAGGTGACTACTAAATCCGGAAGCTTTTTATATTAGCTTATGTAGAACATGGGCAGTGTATGATAATTCATTTAGATGGCCTGTTATCTAATTTCATTTAGATTCTAAGCCGCTTGTAGTCTAATTTATATTAAATTGAATTCAAACTTTCATTTAGAAGACTACAGTTTTTCAGATTATACACCTAGGTGTAGCACGTACCGGACTCGAAATTCACAAGAAAAGCGCTCTTTATGGCAATGTGCCACAACTATAGATCAACAAATGAGAGTAAAAAAATCACTCAGTAAATGGACAGACGGGGAAAAATTTAGAAGTATATGTTTCGAAATTCTAGAGACTTCTTTTACAAGTTCGAGAGTGTAAACAATTCAACTATCGGCAAAAGGCGTTTTTTCAATATTCGCCCCTAGCCTAGAGCAACATTATCTCACCAGTCGTCTTCAGCATAGTATTTCGCTGCCACAGCCTGCTTGGCATTATTATTATTCAAATTTTGGTTTTAAGTGATTATGTATTTAGTGCGCGAGCGCACAAAAGAAGTCGCGCGTGCGGCTGAGATAGAAGCCCATAACTTTTAAGTCAAAGGCAGGCGTCTTATTCACATATGGGCGTGGGGCTAGGGGTTTAAAAATGCGCTTACACCCTCAGCATCTGAACCCCTGCAGAAATCGATAACCCTCAGAACTGAATTTTTGGCATTTTTCGGTAATTTTGCCACTTTGACCCCCAGAATTTGGATGCTGCTCATGAATGATCCTAACACCTATAGTCCGTTTCACTCAGTTTAGGCATAAATTTTAAAAACTATGTCCGACAATAAGCCGGCAGATTGCGTTTATAGCTTTGATTTGATATGTAATTATCGTAATCCGTCGGCTTACTTTCGAAAAAATTCTTAAAATTTATGATTTAATTTATGTGAAGCAGACTATATGCCACCAGCGGAAAAAGGCCGCGTTCTTCAGTGAATTTGCTAAACGATGACCGATAGGTAAGAAAGCCGTCGTTTCCTTCGCTTTACACTGATTGGTTGAATTGCTAATGCTTTCGAATCACCTGACAGTAAAAAAGTCTTAAAAATTTTGGAATAGACTGTAAGAATAATGATAAAAATCCAAAAACGGAAAAAATTCTGAACATTAATTGTAAAAAACGATATTAATATCGTTAACGATATTTTTTAGGGTCGTCGTTTTTGTCGAAGAAGCGTTATTTTTTCTGGAAAAATATCATTAAAGAAAACGAAAACGATACCTTTTTTCACTAAAGATAACAACGCTATCCGATACACGATGACGGAGCCAGGTCGCCAAGGTTGAGGCCCTAAAATTGTACACAAAGAAAAACGATGTGCACGACGGCGAACAGGGACGCTTGTCCAACAATGAAACAAAAACAAGGGCGCAGCGGCCAGCAAACGGGAAGCACGATGAAAAGGGACGGGGAAGGCTGCAAGAGCGGCCAACAGACGCAACACCACTACTACTTACTTTCATAATAACAGATACAGTAATTATGTACATTAATTGATAATTAATTAAATTGTTATTACTATTCATGCAAATCAACAATGTGCAATAAGGTTACATAACTCGTAACGCTAATCAAGACGGTGTCCATCGAGCAACTACAGTAAACGGCTCACACAAAGTGGGCCTAAAGGTGAACACCTAAGGAAGATGCCGTCTTACACGGAGAAACTATAAATTCCTCAAAATTTAGAAAATATGATTATTTTTCAAAAGGGTCTCTTAAGGAAATAACTTAAAATCCTAGAAGCACAATTGAAAGTAGCACAGATTTTAGCATATTTTCGAGCTAATAAGCCCAAAATTTTTAAACGCTACATGCTTGATCTAATGTTTTTATATAATTGTCTTCCAAACACCCTCGCATAATTATCTATTCATTCTCTGTATTGCCTTTCTTTGCAATGCACCATAATTGTGTATAAAACAACTTATACAAATTTTAAATCGGGTCGTACTCGGATGGAATGTTAAGAAATCATTTGTGAAATATGTAGCTATTTTTAACATTTTGTATACGATTGGAATGAAGTGAAATTTTGTAATAATTTTTTTCCAACTCACTAAGAAGCGCTTGGAAATACCATTACTGACTTCAAAAATTATCGCCCCCCTCCCCCCAAATTTAGAAATGCGGCTACGTATCTACCTTAGGTGGGCGGCACCAGAATTCTGGGGGGAGGGGGTGAAAGATTTTCAAATGTTAAAAATAGTCTTTAAAATGGTGGTATTGGCGGAAAAACACCATTTTTCAACGTTTCTCATCGAGCACTATCCATTGGCTTCAAAAATTGCGAAAAAAAAACAAAAAAAATTCAAAAAAATTAAATTCTGGGGGAGAAGGGTACTTTGGTTTCTAGAGGGGGTATTTTGGTTTCTGGGGAGGGGGTGAATACCCCGCCAAACCCCTCACGCCCGGGTATGGTCTCTACTAATTAATATTTCATGACATATATATATATATATATATATATATATATATATATATATATATATATATATATATATATATATATATATTTTTTTTTTTTTTTTTGAAAGTTTGTTTGTTTGTATGTTCGTATGTTTGTGCCGGGTTGGCTCCGGCCCAATGAAATTTGGTGGGCTGATATTTTGGGCCGAGGTCGGTCCAATGGGGGACGGAGCCGTAGCGATCTTGAAATTTCGACAAACGCACCCATTGGCCCTGGGCAGGGAAGGAGCAGCACTTGGCCCCTGTGCTATAAGCCTCCACGATTTCGGGAGATGGCCGATTTTTTGCTATTTTTTCAAAAATTAGTTTATACTGTTTGTATAGGGATACCCCGGCCAAGAGGAGCATGCCTGGCGACACTATGTACATTGTTATATGTTATAGCATTGGTCGGCACTGTGAAACATCAAAATACGGGTTTAACCAAATGATGCTATAACATAGGCAATTTTATAAGATAGGCATGGTATGAGATACTATGTGCAACAAGATAAGCAATGCTATAAGATAGGACGTGATATAAGATACTCTGTGCTACAGGATAGGCAATACTATAAGATAGGACGTGATATAAGACACCCCGTGCTACAACATTGGCAATGCTATAAGATAGAACGTTATAAAAGATACCCCGTGCTACAAGATAGGCAATGCTATAAGATAGGAAGTGATATAAGATACCCCGAGCTGCAAGATAGGCAATGTTATAAGATAGTATGGGATATAAGATACCCTGTGCTACGAGATAGGCAATGCTATAAGATAGGTTTGGTATATATACCCTGTCTGTGCCATAACATGCAGTGATATAAGATAGGAGATACCATCAGCTATAACATATCACGTGATATATGACACCCTTTGCTACAACAAACGAAAAATTTTTAAAACATTAAAACTATGGTTTGACCGAAAAAATTTTTCAAAACATCCTAAACCATCAAAAATATGGTTTGACGAAAAAAATTTTCCAAAACATCCCAAAACATCAACAATATGGGTTTTATTAAAAAAATTTCCACAACACCCCAGAACATCAAAAATATGATTATGGCTAAACAATTTTCAAAACCATTCTGTAACGTCAAAAATATGGATTTGATCAAAAAAATGGTTGACAAAAGACATTTTAAAAAAATCCAAAAAATAAAATATGGTTTGTACCAACAATTTTTTTAGAAATATCCCAAAACATCAAAAGTCTTGAAAAATAAAAAATACAAGAGACATTTTAATTCCATATAGCTATCAGGCCTAAGTTCAGCCCGGGCAACGCCGGGCAGCTCAACTAGTATATATATACTAGCAAAGAAAACTGCTCCGATGGAACAAAAAAGATGAATATACTTGGAATTGTGGATTATTAACGATGTGAAAGGAGGGGACAAGGAAAAATCTACCTAAAGTCGGAAAATCTGCTAAAAATCACACTTTCTCTAAGCAACGCAAAAAATCGAAGTATATTCCGCGGCCAACAGATTAAAATAAATATTTAAGCATAAAATGATTGAAAAAGCAGCACATTAGCTACGCAGTAGCTATGGAAAATGATGTTGAGTAAACTGACAGTCTTTCTAAGCCAATTGATGATTTGATGACTTGAAACAGACTAAATGTAGGTACACTAGCACTCCCTTAACGATTGTGTGCACTAGTCAATCGGCCCCTGCTTTGCTTGCTTTAATGCTTAAAACAAAATGAAACAACTTTAAATACAATACCACCTAGTCAGCGTTGCTACTTGCCAGCAATTTAAAAAAATAAACATTACAGATTCCGTTTATACACTCTTATCTGAAACTTTGAACATTATTTAAAAAAGACACTTTTTTAGAGGCCGCAGAATATAATTCGATTTTTAGCGTTGCTTAGAGAAAGTGTGATTTTTAGCAGATTTTGCGACTTTAAGTAGATTTTTCCTAGTCCCCTGCTTTTACATCCTTAATAATCCACAATTCCAAGTATATTCATCTTTTTTGTTCCATCGGAGCATTTTTCTTTGCTAGTACACTACTTTTAATTAGCGTGATTTCAGTACATCAAAAAAATAAATATCACATGTCAACCACTTTACACCACTGTTGTGTGCAAACAAACTGGCGTATCACATTTGGTTTATGGTTCATTTTTAGACTTGAGATTATGTCCAGACTCATAACCCAGAACTTGACAGAAAAAAACAAGACAGAAACACGTTTAACTCCCCCATTTTTTTGACTTTACACCTCCCGAAAAAGCTAAATACTGATGTAATCAAACGCTATTCGCTGTGACGCGTACCCCTTAGAAATTACTTTATTTTTATCCTATTCGACCTCGCCCGACTTCTGAACAGAGAAAGTGGCGAACAAAAAATGTACAAACACTTATTTTCCACTGTCCACCACATTGTAAACTTTAAAAATCTGAACCTAACGCCCCATTGAATGTAAATAAATTCGGTTCGGTCCAGTTTGTTGCCCTTTGATTGTAGTACGTTTGTATGTGCCAAACTTATGTTCCGCAAAATATTTGATATGATTAACCAATGAAAATAAGAAAGAACCCTGTTTTTTCGCCTACTTTACACCACAGATTTCGAACTTTACACCCCATAAACAACTCAATATTACGTTTTTTTGAACGCGGCTTGCTTCGACGTGTAGCCATTAGAAGTTACTTTAGTTCCATTTTATTCAATCCATCCCAACTTATTACCGAAAAAGTTTGCAGAGAAATCTTGGACAAAATCTGTTTTTTTAATCATCCACTAGAGTGTAAAGTTTAAAACCCTAGTATTAACTGCATATTGATTGTAAAAAGTTTGCTGGTAAGCACAAGATAGCCCTTGATCCGTAGTACATATCTGTCAGAAAAAATTTCCTAAAACTCATAACCGGAGTTGTTGGCAGACATAAACAAGTCGAAAACTCGGCCACTCCCAGATTTTCGCATTCTTCACACTCCCATTCGAGAACTTAGGCGAAATTTGAAAAACCAACAAGTGCTATCTGCAGAACCTAAATAGATGAATAAGTCAAATGAAGTGCATGGTTTTGCCAAGAGAATTAAAAAAATTAAAAAGTGAGCATTCAGAAGATTCGAACCATCATTCTTTTCTTAAGACCGCATCCGAGAACGGAGTTGTCAACCACTGCGCCAACTCGGCATATCGGAAGATTTCAGCTTGATTATACTATTTTGAAAAATATTCATCATTCTACTGAAGTTTAAGAATAGTGCATTTATGATGATGAAAATAATTATTTATTAAAGAGAGTGAAAAACCTCTGAAATAAGGAAAATCTGATCAAACAATATGCAATACGGAGTTATCTATCGGCATTAGAAAATAGGTGTAGGTATAATTCAACGTTCACCTCTTCATACCTCAACAAACACTGGCTGTAGAAAAGTTTAAAGGTCAGATTCGTTATTCTGACCTTTACGGTAAACATTTTTTTAAAAAATCATCATCTAAGACGCTCTAGGCGCAAAAATGCTTCTTGGTATAAACTTTACACTTGTGCTAATACCGCAATATTGGGTGTATAGAAACAAAATAAGCTGGTATCTGTAACGCTAAGGTCAGGGCACCTTTTAAGCATATTAGCATGTTCCGCCTACTTAGCGGAGTAGTTGAAGAAAGCTATAATTAGCATGTTCCGCCTACTTAGCGGAGTAGTTGAAAAAATATCGTTTTTCGTCTCGAACCCTTTACACTAAAACGATCACAGATAAAGAAATATTGCATTATAAGAAAAACAAAAAATTCGTTTTGAGATTTTGCAACCCTCTACATTATAAAACTTTTTGGACTGCACAGAAACCAAAATTGAGTTAGATAAGCTGAAGGACACGCAAAGAGTAAAAACACGTATACTTTACACTTTTGTGCAACAAACCATCGAGTGTAAAGAAATTTTAAGGTCAGATTCATTATCTACAGCTAGGGGGCAACATTTTGAAAAAAATTGGCCCTCCGCAAATCATTTGAGTTTTCGGTTTACACTTTACACGCTCATTGCTAACTCGGTATTGAGTGTAAACAAAAAAAAGACCGACATCGAATTTTTTAATTATCCATCGATTAAAAAAACCGCACCTCCCAGATGTGTGCCGTTAGAGCTGTGAGGGGGAACAAATTTCGCACTCGCTGTGATAAACATACGAGTGTAAGAAAAAAGGAGGCCAAGTATATTATAGGTAGCGCTATCGCGCTACCTACGATATATGATTCACGAATGTGGGAGGTGTAATTAGCTAAATCTGTATGTACGTACATAGATCGCAGTCTCACTGAACCAGACGTGCATTTCAGAGTATGGGTGGTCTCTAGAATCTAGATCTCAGAAGGACAAAAAACAAAATTTTCTGAGAAAAATACGGCAAAATTAAGTTTTAATCGTAGCATACTGTCCTAACGGAAACAATCTTATCTTCTAATCGATTTTTGCATTCATCGCCTACAAGTAAATTGTATCAATACGATTAATTTTACACATAAAAGCTGTAAAAAACTTATTTCACATAAACTGTACATAACGCAGAATTCAATAATACAACAATACAAAAAATGGTCCTTCATATCCCAGATATGATTGATAAATTTATCAACAGCTGCCCAATCCACCATCGGTCTCATCACCGAGTTCCTCGGCGCATGGCATCCGTGGTGAAAGATACAATGCTGCTGGTGGGCTTTTTCTCGCGAGACCTGCTTGTTTAAGTAGAAGTTGCCCAAGTCATCATCAGCACTCCAACAAAATATGTTTTTGTAAGATTAGGTATATGTACACTAGCAAAGAAAAATGCTCCGATGGAACAAAAAAGACGAATATACTTGGGATTGTGGATTATTAAGGATGTAAAAGGTGGGGACCATACGTGGGCAGCAAGAGAATTCTGGGGGATGCAATATTTTTCAAAGGTCAAAAAATAGCCTCAAAAATGGTGGTATGGCATAAGGACACAATTTTTCAACGTTTCTCATCGAGCACTATCCATTGAAAAAATTGCGAAAAAAACACAAAAAAATTTCAAAAATTGAGTTCTGGGGGAAGTATTTTGGTTTCTAAGGGGGTATTTAAATTTCTCGGGGGAGGGGTGCATACCCTCAAACCCCCCACACCCAGGTGTGGTGGGGACTAGGAAAAAAGCTAACTATGCATATGCCTAAAGTCGCAAAACCTGTTAACAATCAGACTTTCTCTAAGCAACACAAAAATCGAAGTACATTCTGCGGCCTGCAGATGGAAATAAACTGTTAAACCAAAAAAACGATTTCAAAAGCAGCGAGTTAGCTATGCATTAGCAATGGGAAAGTAGATGAAGTAAACTAGGAGCGACGTTGTACACCGATTGAATAAAATAGCACACATCGATGCATTGAAGACTATCAAAGAAATTCTTGGTTTGAAGCAGTAGGAAGCGCATCAGCTTACGTTAAACAGACTACGTCTTGGTACACTTGTTTGCCCGTAACGATTGTGTGCACTAATCAATTGACGCCAGGTTTGCTTGCTATAATGCCCATTATAACAAAATCAAACACCATTAAATACAATTGCAGTTAGTTTTCTATCGATCACGATACGAAGCAAGTCAGCGTTGCAACTTCTAGCAATTTACAAAAGTGAACATTTTAAATTCTTTACACACTCTTATGTGAAGCATTGAAAATTATATAAAGAAGGTAACACTTTTTTCGGAGGCCGCAGAATTTACTTCGATTTCTCGCGTTGCTTAGAGAAAGTCTGCTTGTTAACAGATTTTGCGACTTTAGGCATATGCATAGGTAGCTTTTTCATAGTCCCCTCCTTTTACAACCTTAATAATCCACAATCCCAAGTATATTCGTCTTTTTTGTCCCATCGGAGCATTTTTCTTCGCTAGTACCCTGCTTTTAATTAGCATGATTTGAGAACATCAGTCAGTATAACACATGCTACAATAATGACAGCAGTCCAAGAACGCGGAAAACAATACTGTTCTGAACATCAGCATTATCTTTTTTAAACTAGACAACCTTACCTTATTTAAATAGAGCAAAGGTAAATACAACAATAATTATAAATACAACAATAACTAGCTCTGAAATCTGATGCGGATATTTCTCATAAAGCAACACGTTGTGATCACATGTGAGTGTAGTTGGGGGTATGCACCCCCAGAAGTTCGAATACCCCCTTCCCCCAGAAACCAAAATACCCCCGGATTCAATTTTTTAGAATTTGTTGTTTTTTTCGCAATATTTTAATGCCAATGGATAGTACTCGATGAGAAACGTTGAAAATGGTGTTTTTCACCATACCACCATAGGTGGGCGGCACCAAACTTCTAGGGGGCATACATTGGCAGCACCAAAATTCTGAGGGGGAGGGTGCAAGATTTTTCAAAGATAAAAAATGGCCTTAAAAATAGTGGTATGGCGAAAAAACACCATTCTTCAACGTTTCTCATCGAGCACTATCCATTGGCATCAAAAAATTGCGAAAAAACAAAAAAAAATTTCAAAAAGTGAATTCTGGGGGTATTTTGGTTTCTGGGGGTACCCACGCCCAGGTGTGGGGGTGCAAGATTTTGCAAAGGTCAAAAAATGGCCTTTAAAATGATGGTATGGCGAAAAAACACCATTTTTAAACGTTTTTCATCGAGCACTATCCATTGGCATCAAAAAATTGCGAAAAAAAAACAAAAAAATTTCAAAAATTGAATTTTGGGGGTGGACTGCATACTCTCCAACCCCTACGTCCAGGTGTGCATACCATCATTTTTACGACCATCATAAAATCCCAGCAATAAAATTATGTGTTGACTCTGCGCAATGTGAACAACGTTTCAGTTTAAATTTGCATGAATACGGGATGGGTCGCGAAAATAATGTCATCACACGGTGAGGAAAGCGTCGCTTTTGTGATACAATTGTTAACAAAAGAAGATTCATATTTGTATGAGAGTAGATAAATGACAAAATTGCGTAGGTCATGATGATAAAATTACTATTGAAGCTAAGTAATGTAAATTGCACGTAAACACAGTATTATAATAATTAAGACGATTGCATAAGTACATAGTTAAGTAAGGCACACAAAATAAAATTATTTAGCAAATAAAATTATTGAGCAATCAATTATGCGTATGCAACATGACCTTAATAAAACATTTTGAAAAATTAAGCTGCAACGTTCTGAAACTAAATGTAATTTTAAGTGTAAACTTTACATGACTAATAGATAAAAAGAAAACATACAAGCAGATTCGTAATCCTGACCTTTCGGAACATATTTTGAAAAAAATCATGTTTCGCAACGCTCTGGAAGTAAAATAAATTTGTATTGCAAACTACACATAATAATAAATGAATAGTGCAAATTTAACACAACTACTGGGCGTAGAGGGAGCTAACAGTCAGATTCGTAATTCTGACCTTACGTAAAATATTTTGAAAAAAATTAAGCTTCCGCAAGGCTCTCGAACAGAAGTTAATTTGCAGTGTAAACTTTAGACAACCACAGAGTGTAGAGCAAATTTTAGTCGGATTCGTAATTATGATATTACTCTGACATTACGATCAATATTCATGAAAAAATTAAGTTTCCACAATATCCTGTAGGCAAATAAATATTAAATGTAAACCACTTTACACCACTGTTGAGATTAAAAAGCACGCCCAACTGGCGTATCCCTTTTGATTCCTGATACATTTTCAGACTTGAGATCGTGTCCCGACTCATAACCGGACGACATGCTGGCAGAAAAAACAAGACAGAAACACGTTTAACACACCCGATTTTTGACTTTACACCTCCAGAAACAGCTAAATATTGATGTGAATAAACGCAATCAGCTGTGACGTTTACCCCTTAGAAAGCACTTTCTTTTTATTCTATCCGAATTATCCCGATTTCTAAATGGAGAAAGTGGTGATCTACAAAAGGGACTAAAACGTATTTTTTATATCATCCACCACATTGTAAACTTCAAAAATCTGAATCTAACTTCCCATTGAATGTAAAGAGATTCGGTCAGGCCAGTTTGTAGCCTTTAAATTGTAGTACGTTTGTACGTGCAAAACTTCCGTTCCGCAAAATATTTTAGATATTTACTAATCAAAATAGAGAAAAAACGTGTTTTTTTCGCCCATTTTACACGCCTGATTTCGGAGTTTACACCCCCATAAATAACTCAATCGATCTGCTGATACGTGTAGCTCTTGAAAAGTTATTTTATTTTCATTTCATTCAATTTATCCCGACTCATAAGCGGAAAAGTTGACAGAGAAATCTGAGACAAAATCTGTTTTTACATTATCCAGTATAGTGTAAAGTTTGAAGCCCTAGATCTAACTCCGCTTTGAGTGTTAGAAAGTTTGAGGTAAGCCCAAGGTAGCCCTTAAACCGTAGTATATTTCCCTAGATAGGTTTTGAGGGGACTCTAATATAAAGAATTTGGCAGACATAAACAACTCGAAAACTCGACCAAAATGTGTCTTTTAAACCTAGAGGTTTAAACTTTTACACTGCCATTCCGGAAGTACGTCACTTTGAAAAAAATTCAAAGAAATAGTTTTGAGCTTAGTCAATTGTCTACATTTTAAAACAAGCCAGATTAAACAGATTGCAGAACTGAGTTCGGAAAGTTTGGTATTCGACCAAAAATTTAAAAAAGTATATGTTATAAATGTTAAAGTAAGACTTTACACGCTCTTTACATACCGGGTATTCATTTTTAATCAAACAAAAAAACACAGGCAGCGAATTTTTTATTATCTATCTTTTCAAAAACCGCACAATACAGATGTGTCTTGTTATAGCTGTAAGGAGGCAGTCACTTTTCAGCGGGGTCCTAGTGTATTATAGGTACGCGCTAACGCGATACCTATGGTTAGCATACTACGCAAGCTTTCATTAACATCTGTCGTAGTTTAGTGCAATTTGTATTTGCATATGCTATGAGCTGCCATTATTAACTTTTTCGATATTGTCTGATTCGGATTAATGCAATAGCTTATTTTCAAGTAAGAACTAATAACATTTGAATAAGACGGCATTTTAACTCATTAAGTGGCTTCCCAGCCCTACCCACTTATGACTAGACCCTATATTGGAAAAATTGGAAATTTTCTGCGCAAAATGAAACAAAATTATGGTTAAATATGGACAAAAATCTAAAATTTTCTTCAAAATTGTTTGAAATTGACCAGAAACTATGGAATAATGTAATTTCAATGCTACTTTAGCATTTGATACAATAGTCTGTTTCATTTAGCTTTGAGGTTTTCTCTTCGATTTAATCCGCATGAGTCAGGCTACAAAAGTGGTTTAAAACCGTGATACAGTAATGCGGCCTATAAGTGGCAAAAGTCTCCCCTAACTCGGTGTACTGTAGAATTAGTTTAAAGCACTTTTGTAGGCATTTCAATTTTTTAGAAAACCTTAAAGCTTAATGAAGCGTACTATAGGTTTTCAGGTCATTTTGACACAAAGAATCTCACTAACGGACTTCCAGACCGGCTGACCTTTCCTCAAACCGGCTATGCTGTGCATCTGTGCTTATGATGATTACAATGAGGCCCAAGGTAGTAGGAGGTAGATTTACTTCAATTTTCCCAGTCTGTTGCTGATGACAAATAATGAAGATGTATTAAATAAATATGAAATGCCAGAAATGCATCTGATTTTACGGTTAAATATTCACTTGAGTTGTGAAATCGTTAGTTACAATTACGCATTATTTTCTTGTAATTTAGTCCTTACGAGTTTTATTATGAAAAACTACATTTACGTAACTGACTTCTCTCAACGATTGTGTTCTATGTTTATATAATTAATGTACCATAGAAAAAATAAAAAATAACCTGATATTTGATAGTCCTTTTACAATGTTTTCGTATTTTATCTGAGTAGACTCACTAAAACCGACGGCCATCATGAGCAAAGAAGTCACAAGTAAACTGATGCCAACAATTACGCATGTCTGATTACCATTCGATGTCCGAAAGAACTTTGTCGAGGCCAAATACCTGAAAAATTAAAACTGGAAAAATAACAGGCTACTATTGAGAATAACACTAATTATAAAAAAACACTATGATTTATTTCAGCAGACTCCGCCATCGAATATGGTTCAAGTCTAATAATTTTTAAAAAATGATTCCGCGAGATTGCTTCACGGTAAAGATTTTCTTTTTGATATCATCACCCCATGATCATCGTAATTAAAATACTTATGCTTACGCACATAATTTAAGAACATATATTATTATTAATATTACAAATTTTTCTTCAGGCTAACTATAATTTAAGTATTTCTTACATGAGAAAGCAATATTATTCTGACATCCGCAGAAAATAAGACGCACTTGAGTAGTAATGGCTGGCAGTCTGGGGTGCAACGTCGTGGGATAGCACTATGTTATAACATAAGGCGATGACGCAGGACCCGCACCCCGACGTCATCCCAGGGATTTCGCAACGTTAAAGAATATAGAACATTTAGACGGGAAAGGAGGGGTGTGTAAGG
>JAVLUZ010000176.1:74484-120761 GCA_036768485.1 Mermis nigrescens
CAGTGATCGTACGGGGTCAGATTTTCACCCCCGATCGGGGTCGGGGTCGGGGATGAAAAACCCCGGTTTCTCGGGGTCGGGGTTGAAGATTAACAATTAACATTGCATGATCACATACCAATTTGAAAAGGATAAAAACGATACCTTCACTTGTTTGTAGAGCATACTAATAAAGCTGGTTATGTTCAATATTTTATTTTCATTCCAAGTTCAAGCATGGTTTTAGCAATTTAGCATTACTTTCAATTTTAATCACTAATCGCTCTCGCTTTTTCGTATTCTTCCACAGTTTTTTCATAACGGTTTTCTATGGCGCACTGATTGTAGAACAGCCAATGGCGCGAAGCGCCGAAAATTTTCTAAATTTTTACCGTTTTCATGTAGAATTTACGCCTTTTTATTGACAAACAGTTCAAAAATCATAAGTGGCGCAAAGCATCAAGAAATTCAGTCATATTTCACCGCCCTAAGACAATAATCGGCGGTGCTAAGCGCAGGAAAATTTTGACGTTTTTACTCTCAAAACTCAATTTATACCGCTTAAATCATACAGAACAGATAAACTAATTGCGGCGCGAAACGCCAAAAATTTTTAAAAATTCCTAATCCTTTTACCTTTTCTGTCCTCCTAAAAATCTCTTTCAACATGTAGAACGAGATTGTACGGCTGGGGTCTGGGGTGGCGCGCTCAAGCGCCACCAGCGAGGTCCAGAGCAAAACCCCGAAAATTTTGTAAAAAAGCACTCTAATTTTTAATTAGTAAAGTTAAAATTTTCGCAAATTGGCAAAATCTCGGTTCTGAATTAAGTCCAAAAAAAACTTAAAATTGATGAACACCTACACTGCACAAAACTTCTGAGCTGAAATGCGTTTTTCGACCTCTGCTAAGTGTGTAGCGCAGCAACGGGTCGCAACCAATAAGTCATTGAAAGATGTATCAAATCAATGAGAATTCTGTTCTTACCATTTTCAGGCCCATTTGTTGCCTTCTTATTAACTAGTTCAGAAAACAGAAAATGCGCAAAAACACAAGAAAATTTGGCCGTTCCTTTCATTTAAAATAGAATTATGTGTCCTTGTAAAGAAAGATAAACAAAGCAGAGAATAGATAAATTGGTACGCAAACATTTTCGCACTTTTACTAGTATGTTCAACAAGCATGTGCAGTTTCATTCAATGAACTAATAGTGCATTAAATCACTAAAGTGCTGCGAAGTGCTGGATTATTTTAACAGATTCAAGCTTTTACATTCATTAGATCTGTATAACAATTAATAATAATGACTCGGCGCGAAGCGCCGGAAAATTTGACGTTTGTGCCTTTTTAAACTCAATGTTCTGGACACATTGCGCCAGAAAAATCAACATAATTTCTGAAAAATTCCGGGGGGCATGTGCCTCCATTCCCCCCGGCTACGCCTGTGTTTACGCAGTAATTTCGGCGCACTTCATAATGGAAAATATGCGAATATGTACATATGTACGTCTTAACAACATGGCGACCATGCGTACTTTTTATGAAATATCGCGAGTGTCGAGTTTAGCATATTAATTTTGCTGGTGAATGAATCGTCCTTGTTCCGACTTTATTTGCTATTTATACAATTCTTCTATGTAGCAACAAATAAAATGCTATATTTCACCCCCGAAAAAGGTTCAACCCCGACTCGAAAAATCATGCCCCCGGTCGGGGGTCGGGGTTTAGGCCGGGGTTTTTCGGGGTCGGGGTCGGGGTCCCCGTACGATCACTGTGCCAGGTCCACTTATTCCAAGAACACGGGTCCGGGTTGACGAGGTCCCAAATTTTAGGTAACCTCAGGTCCGGAAAAAAATCTCAAGGAAATCGGGTCCCGGTCTGCATCCAAAAAAGTTGGACCCGATCGGGTCCGGGTCCAATCTATAAAATGTATCACGATATAGTTCTAGCATGTTACATTATGATACATATGGCTGTTGCATGAGGTATAACGTATATTAGTGTACATATTACTCCTATACAATCAACTGAATGCACGAGTTCCACTCTAATGAACATCAAACCTGTTTTAATGTATTTTGCGTTTCTGGATCACTTCTATAAGTTTTGATAAAGCATGTAACAAATTAAGTGATTCGGCGAAATAGCTTGTCATTTTAACCTTTTTTTATTGAACTTTGCAGCCTTTTTAAGTAAAAACAATGCAAAAAAACGTACATAGGCCCGTATCCAGTATTTTGTGTGGGGGAAAAATCAAATTTTTCCCCAAGATAAGGGGGACCAAAGGAAAGGATGGATTTTGGTTTGCGAATTTCGCTACCCAAATGCCTTGGATACGATGAGAATTCAATGGACATTATCTCTCTTGGGGCGGAGGGGGTCGGGGTGGCGCGCTTAAGCGCCTTCCAGCGAGGTCTGGGGCACAGCCTCAGAAAATTTTGTAAAAAAACAACTTCAATTTACAATCTTAATGCTAAAATTTTTACAAAATCAGCCGAATCACGGTTCTGAATTCATCCTTAAAATGGTCAAAGCTCATCAGCAAATCCATAATCATCGTCAAAAAGTTGCTGCCATTTTTTTGCTTCCCGAACAAGTTCCACTTCAAAACCTGTAAACGCAAAGTAGTAATTATGTATGATGCAAAGCGCTAGAAACGTTTGAAATTTGTATCATTTCAAGCTCAATTTTGCAAGTTATTAGCATTGCAGTAATCACATGCCGCACAATGCGCCGGAAATCTTTGACGCTTTTATTCTTTCGCGCTCACTGTGGCTTATTTCTGAAGACAAGCAAAGCAGGAATTATACAGGGTGTCCACTCGTGGAAGGGGTATACAGCGAAAACGTAAAGTTTTTGTGTGATGTGCTTTACACAGTTGGAAAGAGCATTCAAGTTCAACTGGGAAAAGTTTACAAATTAGTTAGACAACAATGGCTAAACTTGGAGATCATGATTTATGAAAAGTGATAGATCGAATTATGACCGTTTCTTGGCGCATTGCAATGGAATGTGGAGCAAAATTTATTAATTTGCTTTCATCTACGCCTTTACGTTTTGCTGCTGTTCGCCAAGCCAATAGCGGGCATACATGTTTTTAAAAATGTTTTCCATTCAGAATTGAATGGGCTTTCTAATGATAAATCACACGTATTGTAGAAGTAAACGGTTTTGCCTCTAACCCCCTTACACGAAATTACTGGACACCCTGTATGTATATATGTATATGAAGCAGAGCACCAGAAAACTTCGAAATCTTTATTCATTTAAGCTCAATTTTACAGCATTCCGAATATAAGCTGAGCAATGCAGAAAATTTTATCTGTCAAAGAATAGAGTAGGATGAAGTCCATAAAATCGAAAGATCATAAATGACTACAATAACGGAGGTTCAATTCGTGTTATTGCAATCTTGCTACTTCCAAAGCTTTTTATATTGGAACACGTCTTGCAATCTGTGAAAGATATAGCAAGTTGAGTAAAATTTATAGCGGTGAACAATTTATTTCCAGCCTAGACGCTTCAGAGGACTGATAAAAAACAGTTTATGTCAAGAAGATATATTGAACTTGCCAAAATTTTATTATTTTAACCCTCGGCGCCTAGGCACTTTTCAGCATTACCCTCGGCGCCGAGGCTGAGGCTCCAAAAAACGCTAAGCCTTGCCGAGGCCTCAGTCCGATCACTGGGCTTGGGGCACAGGTGTATCCAGGATTTTCGCCAGGGGGAACAAATCAAAAAAAAATTTTTCCATGAAAAACACCATTAAAAACGGATGGGGCCATGGAATAACGAGTTTTTTGGGCTTTTCACATCGTCCTGCACTATTTAAACAATAGAAAAGTTAATTTTTTAGATTTTTTAAAACATTTTCGACATTAAAAGCTGATTTTGCGCGAAGTGCTAATCGTTTTTTACTTTTCCAGCAATAAAACGATAGAAACTGCCAAAATATGGAAGAAACCGGTGCGAAGCGTTGACTTTTTAGATTTTATATCGCGAGACAGCATCATACAACTACATTGCCCATTTCTCGAACCAGTGTTTTTTGCACGGTGCAAACTTTTTTGATTCCGTGCAAAGAAACACTTTGACAATTTTTGCACGGTGCAAAGAAAAATCTGGGAAAGTCGTGTAAAAGATCTTGATTTTTGAACAACTAGGTGACGTTTAATGATCGAATATCGGAAAATTTCGGCGCTTGGCGCCGTTAATTCGAGATATAATTTTTTCCCAATTGGCGACTATTATAAATTTTTCGTGTCGTTTATGACTTGTACTGACATGCTAATTCTACGTTGCACATTCCATTACTAAATTAATATTTTATTTGCCACGACAAAAACACATCGTGAAAAAGAAAATGCATTCAAAATAGAAAGGCAAAACATAGATTTGGTTTAGCCTTCAATTTCTTTCAATATAATTCGCCAAACTTTGGACGTTCGCTTCTACACAAGTTCTTTCTTGTGGAAGGCAGAAACTCTTGAACACTTTGTACTGAAATTACTATTCCTTTAAGAAATCTGACTAAAGCCGACTAAATGTAAGAATACATTAAAGAGCATACTCTTATGGATGAAATGCTTACAATTTTTAGCACTTTATTTAATTTTTTCCTACTTTTTTGATCTTTAATCAGTAAATAAGCGAGTAACACATGCTCGATAATTATTACTGAGGTTTTTGTATCGAAGCAGCAGTACCTCCAAATTATTGGAAATCGTACCATTTACACGTAAAAATTTGAATCAGATCTTTTGATCAAATTAAGAAAATCAATACCAGTGTAATTTTCAATGTTAGGCTCCCTCATAAAATTATTAACTGTTATTTTAAAAGTTTAAAATTTAAATAGAATGTGTGCAAGAGCTATGAATGTCTTATGAAACGACTGAGGAAACTAGCGTTTTTATAATTTTGGCATTGAAAAAATGGAAGTATTCAAAAATGCAATAGATTTGTGGCCGCAGTGAGCAAATATCGATTTTCGAAATGTAAAATAATGTGAAAGACTATCCAGTATTTAATCCTACCGCGCTATATTTTTGTATACATATGTAAAGTACAAAAAAATTTTCGGTCGCGCAAAAGAATTTAGGGAGGTTTTTTTGCACTATGCAAAGAGATCCGTGCGAAAAAACACTGTTTGAACATGTCGAAATTTTTCTAGGGGGAATCCCTCGCGCTGGCAATGCCAGTGGTCTTGGGCGACGCGCTCAAGCGCCCACCGGCGGGGTACGGGGCAGAGCCCTAAAAAAATTTTTGAAAAGAGCCAGGCCCATATCCAGGATATTTTGTTGGGGGGGTGACGATTAAAATTTATTAAAACAAAAGGAGACCAAAGAATGAATTAAAAAAGACGTTTAACGACCATTAGAGATGTATATACACTTTGTGAATTTTGCTACTTAGATGCCTTGAACTGATCTGGAATAATTTATTGCTGAAACGCGACAATTACGAAGGATGCAAGAGAGTTATAAAACAAAACGTACGGTCAATACAGTAAAAACGTACATTAATGTTGAATAAAGACTAAAAATACAGTGTTTAAACAGCGCGCTTGGGACTAAATAGACTCTGTTATAATTTAAGAAATTCGGCGGATCATTTAAAAAGCAGAAGAATGAGTAAAGGAAAAAACCATTATCATTTTTCATTTCGGGGTGGGGCGCACGTGCTCCCTACCCCTGGATACGGGCCAGAAAAGAGCACTTCAATTCTAAGTCATAACGTCAAAATTTTTACAAAATCAGCCGAATCACAGTTCTGAATTCATCCAAAAAATACTCAAAGTTTATCAGCAAATTCATAATCATAGCGAAAAAATTGCTGTCATTCTCGCTTCTTGAACAAATCTTATTTTCTGCATAAAACCTAGAAGAACAGATGTGTAGATACAAAATACGGGTGACCAGACAACTGGACTCAGACTTCTCGACTCGAGACAATTGGACTCAGACTTCTCGACTCGAAGACTACTCGACGCAAGGGTAACTCGACCCAAGACAACTCGACTCAAAGACAACTCAACGCAGACAACTCGCCGTAGGACAACTCACCTCAAGATAACTCGACGCAGACAACTGGCTTCAAAACAACTCGCATTCGTATAACTCGACGCAGACAACTCAACGCAGGCAACTTGCCTCGAGATAACTCGACGCAGATAGACAACTCGCCGCAGACATGTGAAATGTGCAATCCTGCGCATCAAGCAATTTCATGTTTTCTATTAAAAAATCCCATTTCGAAGCATTTTTAACCAGTTTTAGACACTTATTGGTAAAAAACGCAATTTTTTCCAACGATCTTAGGCTAATGCCCTTTCAGGACCAACTGCCCTACCATCAATCTTCCACTGAGCATGAGGATATATGTATACAATAGACCTAAAGTGCTCAAAAAGTTACAAACAACGGGAAAAAGTGAAATCCGGAAACGGAGGTTGAAACGGAAACGATCAGTAAAAAGTGGAAAAGGAAAGATGTCGAGAACATCCCTAACCCCTATTTTTGCAAGATCGAACCCACTAAGCTGGGATCGGGGGGTCCGAAACGGGTTTAACAAAATGAAGCTAACACTGGTTCTGACGGGGGTTTCTCTGCCCTGGGGTGGTCCAAAGTGCTGGGACCAGGGTTTCCCGAGCAGCCCCTATCAAGCTTAAAATATCCAAGCAAGTTTCCAGCGAAATGTCTGCCGCAAGATTCAGCAGCCTGAAAACGAGGTACATATACCCCATTATTCACTATACCAGAAGTTCCGTCGGGGGTTTCTTTACCCTGGGGTTGGTCCAAATCAGACATGCACGTGGGGGGTTCTGACCCCCCCAGAATGGGAAAATTGAAAATTTGTCGGGAAAATGAAGCAAAATGAAGGCCAAAAACGGATGAAAATTGGAAATTTTCTTCAAAAGTGCTTCAAATTGACTAGAAACTGTGTAATAACGTAGTTTTAACGCTATTTTAGCGTTTATGCACGTTTTTGAGCTCATTTTGGCCCAAAAAAGCTCCATTTTTGACCCCCCAGACCGACTGACCCCCACATCGGCCATCCTGTGCATCTATGGTCCAGACCGCCGCAACCTGGGTTTTCCAAGAGGGCAGGTCCCATCAAGATAGAGATATCTAACCTCGTTTCTGGCAAAGCATCTCCTGCTTTAGGAGGGCTCAGGGGCTCTAAAACGAGGTATTCATTATTTACAATGTTAAGCTAACCACGAGTTTCGTTGGGAGATTCTCCATCCTGTGGGGTGGTCCAAATTGTCTAAACCAGGGTTTCCCGAGCAGACCCCATCAAGATGGACGTACCTAAGGCCGTTTAAAATATCTCCCGCTTAAGAAGAGTTCATGACTCGAAAACCCATCGTTTTTGTTTCTGGATTATACCCATTGTTTCCGTTTCAGGATTTTACCAATCCCCCTAGAACAACACTCGGCACCAGCTGACTGACGCAATCCAATGAATGCTCTGCTAATAAATCTAATTGTCATGACAGGCGCACGGACAGCACCAAAATTCTGCGGGTGCAAAATACTTTAAAGGTAAAATTGTCTTTTCAAAATGATGCAATAGCAAAAAAACTATTTTTTAACGTTTCTTGTCGAGCGCTACCCACTGGCATCAAAAAATCGTAAAAAGCAAAAAGAATTTTCAAAACGTTCGTTTTGGGTATATTGCAGGGTATTTTCATTATGACGTTGGGTATAAGGTATTCTCGGAGGTGCGAACTTTCCTAACCCCCACCCCAATGCCCAGATATAATTGTCACTGCATATCCTGTGTCGTAGAGTAAGTTTATTGTTAAATAACACATGAGATTCAAAAAGTAAAAAAGAGATCTGTCAAAAAAAGTCTCGATGCCCCAAACCTGGGTCCAAGAATCGATTCACTAATAGACGATTTTGAGCTACCAGACATTTTTTGCGCGATTTTTGGATACAAAAGTAGCAAATATGCTAACAAAATTTTCAGCGCTTTACGCCGAATAGTACATACCTCTTTTGTTCATCCACAAAATGCTTAAAATAAAGTTAAAATGATCTTGAAAATCAAAATTGTCAATGAATCCTTATATATTTAATTCACAAAAGTGACAAGGGCAGTCAGAATTGGAAAACAAGTACTGAAAAATATTCATATCAATATTCGTATTTTCAAAATTTTGGGGGACTAGTCTCCCCTGTCTCCCCCAACAGCTACGTGCCTCTTTACACTGCATAGTATTCATACATGGGCATAGTGGAGGGTGAGGGAGGTGTATTACCCACCCTGAGCTTTGAAAAACTGACAGCTATACAGCCATTTTGGCCGAAAAAAATTCCTATCTAGCCTTTTTTAGGCGCATAAAAATAAGCTATATAGCCTTTTTAGATTCAGAAAACTAGCTATTTAGTCTTTTTTGAGCTCAGAAGTGAGAAATGTTTCTTAATTGTGTTCCCTGAGTTTTAAAAACATATTTAGCCATTTTACTTTATCACGGAAGAGCTAAATAGCTACTTTTAGTACAAAAACTATAAAGCTATGTTTTGTAGTCCTAACAGGCTGCATAGTTTGTTTTTTAGCCCAAAAGAGCTATATTAGCCTTCTGAACCCAGAAAGACTATAGCTAAGAATAGTGCTGCATCGAGTTGTCTGTGTCGAGTTGTTAATGTCGAGTTGTTAATGTCGAGTTGTCTGCGTCGAGTTGTCTTGAGGCGAATCGTCTGCATCGAGTTGTCTGCGTCGAGTTATCTTGAGGCGAGTTGTCTGGAGGCGAGTTGTCTTGAGGTGAGCTGGCTTTGCGTCGACTTGTCTTTGTGTCTAGTTGTCCTGCGTCAATTTGTCTTAGTGTCGAGAAGTTCGCGTCCAGTTGTCTTGAGGCCACTTGTCTTGCGTCGAGTTGCCATAGCGCCCAAAATACGCTTTAGGTTAGTTGTTAAACTTTCTTAAGGTTGATAAAATAATATCTCCTTTTCGCTTTGGTTTCCAAAAGAATAAGTCTTGTGAAACACTCGTTGATATAATATATTTAGATTTTTCCGAAGCCTTCGATAAAGTGAACAGCGAAAAACTTCTTAAGGGTATGGAATAAAGGATAATCTGTATACATGATTTAAAGCTTATTTGTCCAATCGTTCTCAGTGTATTCGCATTAATAAGTCTTCTTCAGATTACGTGTCTGTCACTAGTGTTGCCATCCAAGGGAGTGTCCTTGGACCATAAGTGCAAAAGGTCAGGGTCGGCAGGGAGGGTATAAAATCCCTAAAAATCCAAAACAGTAAATTAAGTTTCACCTCACAGCATTATTAGATATAAATTACTTATACCTGTTGGGCTGAACTTAAGAATATGGTACTTTTAGAGTAGGAGCAAAACGAATACGGCATGCCAAAATTTTTTGACAAACTAGTAGAACATGATAAATTGAAGCGCGGAAAAAATTGGTGAAAATTTGAGCCATACTTGCAAAGTTGCAGGCAACTCTCGATTTGAGTGTTGGGTGGGACGATTAAACGGCTCGATCCAAGGACTTACACATTTGTCAGAAATAAATAATATGGGCTGAAATTATGGAAGGAAGCATAGCAACGAAGAAGAAAAAAGAAAAAAGGCACAAAAACCTGTCCGAAATTTAAAAAACTATTTTTTGCATGTTTTTTCGGTTTTACTATATAAGATATACAAAAATCTAAGTTTTTGCTTCTATTATACTTAGGCTTACAGTGCTGGCCATGAAACTTTACGCTTTAAGATCCTTCAAGTAATCTAAAGGCGAGCACTGCCGGTCGGCCATTCCGGTCTGAGATGACTTAGCAAAATGGTCGCTTTAGAAAGCGCTAGAATGACACTAGATATTCCTAGCACATCTCAGTATGCCGCACGCAGCATTCTATTTTTAGCTATGGCGCAACGGATTGACTCTATTGTTGCTTGACCGAGATAACGCAGGAAGAAGGTAACGGAATACAGAGCAGTATGTACATCGAGCACTATAAAAATTCAAAAATCGACAAATGAAGTACTAGTAATCACGGTTTTTTTTGTATTCGGCAAAGATTTTTCCCGATGTACAAAGACTTTTCGGGACCGTCTTTGTACATGTACAAAGATTTTTGGGAAGACAAAAATTGCAAAAAAGGACTAAAATTCGAAAGAATTTCGGCGCTTCGCGCCGAAATGAGTAATTGTGTGTTCTATATATCTTTATAATGGCAGAAATTGCATTTCAAGAGTAAAATATCAAATTTTTCGGCGCTTCGCGCCGTTTCAAGACGATTCTTAGTGATTTTTGCCCTTAGAGACCCAGAAATTAGCTAAAACACACTACGAAAAGTCGAAGAACTGTTTTTACGACACTAAAATCGCTGCTGCACCACATTATAGTACCCAAAAATTTTGTGTGTACAGAATGTACAAAGATTTTTAGGAAGACAAAAACTGTAAAAAGGTGTAAAATTCCCAAAATTTTCGGCGCTTCGCGCTGAACTGATAAATTATTTGTCCTATATATCTTTAAAATGGCAGAATTTGCATTTAGAATGGAAAAATGTCAATATTTTTCGGCGCTTCGCGCCGTTTTCAGATAATTTTTAGTAATTTTTGGCGTCAGAAACCCAGAAATTAGCTAAAATACACTACCAAAGATCGAAAACCCTGTTTTACCACACTAAAATCGCGACTGTACTATATTATAGTACACAAAAATTTGCATGTACAAAATGTACAAAGACTTTTGGGGACCATCTTTGTACATGTACAAACGGACCTTGTACAAAAAAAAACACTGCTAGTAATGCCTTAAAACATTTCAGTTGATACTTTGCTTTATTTGCAGTGCTCCATGTACATACCGCTCTGAATTCCGTTAGCTTCTTCCTGCGTTATCTCGGTCAAGCAACAATAGAATCAATCCGTCGCGCCATAGCTAAAAATAGAATGCTGCGTGCAGTATACTGAGATGTGCTAGGAATATCTAGTGTCATTCTAGCGCTTTCTAAAGCGACCATTTTGCTAAGTCATCTTAGACCGGGATGGCCGACCAGCAGTGCTCGCCTTAAGATCACTCGAAGCATCTTAAAGCGTAAAGTTTCATGGCCAGCACTGTAGGCTTTGTATATCTGAAAAGGTGTTTTAAGCTGCTTAGGTCAAGGTCACTCCCTCTCAGGTTAATGTATAGATGCTTAGGTCGATGTATAGATGCTTAGATCGAAGTATAGATGCTTAGGTCGATGTATAGATTTTTACCCTATCGTTAAAGGTTCATCGACTGGTCAATCGCCAATTTTTATACTTATACTTATTCATACAATTCTTGGACGGTTAATTATGCCGAATCGATCTGGGAAGGTTTCCGCATCGAAAAGTTTCAATGTCAACTCGGACTGTCTTGTTTGTGCGAATCACGTTAGCGATGACGATCGTGGCTTATTATGCGATTTTTGCGAACATTGGGGTCATTTACACTGTTTGAAAGTGGACGACGAAGATTTTAAGACGTTTTCAAAACCAAATGTAATATTCTATTGTTTCCGCTGTACACCATTAGTTAAGAAATTCTAACATGTTGAAAAACGACTGGATGTCCTCTCTTCTCAAATTACCAAACTTAATGCGAAATTCGATAAATTGCAAATAACTAATTCTTCAAATTTATCCTGCAATATTCCCTCTATGATATGTGACGCTTTAGAAATCGAAAGTAAAAAAAATAATTTTGTTCTATTCGGATTGAACGATTGCGCTTCTGAGTCAGCCAATTTGGCTGCTGTTCAAGATTTTGTTGCTAAACATATTAAATCTTCCGATGCTTTAGTTGATAATGACATTACACGTGTTTTTCGGGACGGCCCACATGTACAGGGCAAATCACGGTTTCTTAAAGGTCGTCTGCTCCGACAGCAAGAAGAAACGATCACTTGTTACGCTCATCAATCATGCCGGTCGAACAACCTTCGACAATGATGGGAACAAGCGACGGTTATGGGCTCGGCCCGATCTGTCTTACCAGCAATGTGTCAAGGCACGTGAGTTGCAGTCTGAATTGCGCAATAGACGTTCTAAAAACGAGCAAAACTTATTTATCGATTATTATTCATTGTCTATAGAAAAAATTTTCTCAAAGCTTTGTTTTGCGTCGTAATATATAACATGAGGCTGGCTGCAAGGACTGTCATGTGACTAAATGTGCCTTGATCAATGCTAGAAGTTTAAAAAACAAATTGGATTTTCTTAATAAAATTGAAATAGATTATGATTTGATGTGTTTTTGTGAAACTTGGCTAAAAAACAAAATTCCTGATTGAAATATTTTTAACACAAAATTATTTTAACGTTTTTAGAAAAAGATCGAGAAAAAACTTCGGGTGGTGGAGTATGTATTATAGTGAAAAAAGAAATAAATGCAACAAAAATATTATTACCAGAGGAGTTTAATAATTGTGAGGCTTTAGTTCTAGATTTTAGAAATACGACAAATTATTTCAGAATAGTTTTGATTTATAGACCTCCTAATACAGATTTGCAAGTAATGAAATTATATAATGATTTCATTATTTGGAGTACTGATGTTTCATACCCAGTTGTTTTACTTGGTGATTTTAATCTTCCAAACATAAACTGGGCAAAAGGAGATATTCCTACTGATAAGTTAAGTCGAATATTTTGGAATACAATAAGTAAGCTAGATTTTAAACAGCTCATTACTGAGTCCACTCGAGATAATAATTTAATTGACCTAATTTTTACTAATTGTGAAAATATTTGCTTTAATATTAATGTTTTACCCCATTTACGGATTCATGTGATCATAATCAGATTGATTTTTGTTTAATGCTCGATTCAAACAGGAAACAGGAATCTCCTGTCAGAAATTATTCATCTGGTAATTACAATGATTTTTGCCTTATTTCTTGACAGCATTTTCTTGGAACAAGTATTTTTTGATTGTATTACAGTTGACGACTTCTATGATAAGTTTTTGTCCATAATTCATGTTGGTATTGAATGCTTTATACCCTTCAAAAAAATTATCGGTAAGAGACGTTCTAAGGAGATCCGAAAATCACTCAAACACAAATATTACATGTGGCGAAAATACAAAAAACATAAATCTATTGCCAACAAACTTAATTATCGCACTGCTTCTCATAAATATACTGCTGCTGTTCATAAAGAAATTGAACTTTATGAAAAAAATCTCATTAAAAATGGTAATTTGAAACAATTTTATTCGTATGTAAAGAGTAAAACTAAAACAACTAAGTCTGTTCCGCCTCTAAAAGATAGTAATAATATTTTTCAATTTGATTCCTATGCAAAAGCGGAATTACTTAATAAACATTTTTGCTCAGTTTTCACTATTGATAATGGTTTTTGTCCTGACACTATTGATATTAATGTATCTAGCAAATTAAATTTGACTTTTATTGATTATATTAATGATGAATCAGTTCTAAAATCTATTAAGAAATTGAAATCGTCTTTTTCAGTTGGACCTGACAATCTTCCACCAATTTTGTTCAAAAAACTGGCTTATTCTTTAGTAAATCCATTGAAAAAGATATTTTCAATATCTCTTTTAACTTCTAAGTTACCTAAAATCTGGAAACATGCTCTTGTAGTACCTATTTTTTAAAAAAATGACCCCGCTTCACCTGATAACTATGGACCTGTTTCACTTACTTGTGTTTCATGCCGATTACTGGAGAATATAATTAAAGATAAAATCATGACGTATATCTTGCATTAGAATCTCTTATCAAAATACCAATTTGGCTTTTCACCGAAAAAATCATGTGAATCACAGCTACTTTGTTACACTGATTATATTATCAAAAATTCAGATAATAAAGATACAATCGATTCTATTCATTTGGACTTTCAAAAAGCTTTTGATTCCGTTTCAAGTTCAAAGTTAATTTTTAAATTATTTAAGTATGGACTGTGTGATAATCTCATAAAATGGATTCATGATTTTTTGACTAATCGAACTCAGAGTGTTAAGCTTGATAATACGGTCTCACTACCGGGAAATGTACTTAGTGGTGTTCCACGGGGAGTGTCCTGGGCATACGTGGGCAGCAAAAAATTCTGGGGGGGTGCAAAATTTTTTGAAGGTCAAAAAATAGCCTTAAAAATGGTGGTATGGCGATAAAAACACCATTTTTCGACGTTTCTCATCAAGCACTATCCATTGGCATCAAAAAATTGCGAAAAAAACGAAAAAATTTTTAAAAATTGAATTCTGGGGGGTATTTTAATTTCTGGGGGGTTATTTTGGTTTCTGGGGGGTGCATACCCCCCAAACCCCCACGCCCAGGTGTGGTCCTGGGACCTGTTTTATTTTACTTTACATTAAGGATATTACAAACCTTTGCATTAGTGAAAAAACAAAAATGATGCTTTTCGCGGATATTAAAATATATGCTAAATCAGTGGATTTTTTCTTTTACAAAAACTTCTTACTGATATAATCAAATGGTCTAAGTTATGGCAATTACACCTATCAGTATCTAAATGTCAAGTCCTTTACTTTGGTCATACGCTTTGATTATTTTATAAATGATAAAAAACTTCTTCCAACTAATACTGGGGTTCGGGATTTAGGTATTACTTTAAAAAAACTTTGAATTTTTCCCCTCATATAAAAAATATAGTCAAAAGCACGCTTACTTTCGATTATCACTTATTTTTCGATCATTTCAGATTAAGAATACAGAAGCATTAATTTTAGCTTTCAAGCAATTAATTCGTCCCCTTTTAGAATTTAATACAGTTACTTGGAATCCATATAAGAAATGTGATACAAAAAGTATAGAAAAAGTTCAAAAATATTTTACCAAACGTATTCTTGAATTAGTGATATACCATATGAACGTCGGCTTCAGATTTTAGAATTAGACTCTCTGGAATTTCGTAGAGTTGTTTTTGATTTATCCATGATATATAAAATTTTCAATGGATATATACAAATTGATCCTGATGCTTTTTTCACACTTACACAGTCATCTAAAACTCGAGCTGTTAATAGTTTAAAACTTATAGGTGAAAAATTTCGTTTAGATGTTAAAAAATACTCTTTTCCAAATAGAGTCCTATATCTATGGAATTCTCTCCCAGATGCGATTATTTATTCTTCTTCGGCAAATATCTTTCAGACCAGGGTTAAAGATTACCTCAAGTCTAAAATTATGGCTCCAACCAGTAGTGCTTTAATGTATCATGGAGCTATTGCAGCCAGTGAAACTAGCGATGATTTTTTATTCTTCGTATTTTGCCGTGTTTATTTGTATTTTACCTGTTTCATTGACTTTTGCAATAAAATTTGTATTTGTATTTGTATTTGTATAGATGCTTAAGTCGATGTACCTATGTATAGATGCTTAGGTTGACGTAAATTGGGTATCTACGTGTGATTCTGCATTCAGCTGTTTGAATCTTTAAATACTTAGGTCGAGAAGATGCTTGATTAGGTCGAGAAGAGGCTAATTAACGAAACCCATAGCTTTTGTGATATCGATCATAGACGGTAGACGGATGAATTTTTTTCCGCGCTTTCTTTCACATGTTCTAAGTACTAAGCGAAAAAATCCGCTCTTCTGAAGTTTATTTTTTAGTATTTTGAAAGTACCATATTCTTAAGTTACTCCTACCTGTTGCTCATTCTAACTTAGACAAGTTTGATTTCTTTTCCAAATATATTTCAGGTTGAAACGATCTTCCTGACTTCATCGTTTCTTCCCCTAACGTAAACATATCTAAATCGGCACTTATGCAGAATAGTTACTGCTGTTTTGCAAAGCATAGTCGCAACAGCTATTGATTTCTTTCAAACTTTCTGATTTTTCTAGACATAGGCTTAAATTTATGTGAGTGGTAAAACTCCCGCTTAGGTCGGTATCATTCCCGCTTAGGTCGGTATTACTCCCGCCTAGGTCGAGATACAGGCATTAGTTTGTTTAATGACGTAGTTACCATTCTGTAGAGCCAACTTTAAATTTAGGTTAGCAAACTTGGATTTTCTAGATATATCTCGCGGGGCGGGACCACCGTTTTTTTCCTAGCGATTTGGTTCACAATGTGAACCATACCTAAACTTTTTTTCCACATTTCAAATTTTGGTTCACATTTTTTGAGGTCTAAAAACGTTCAAAAACGGGTCACTCATGATAAAAAAGCCATTTTTTCTTAGAAAGTCCATCTTACATATGATTGTGGCACTTAAGACGAATCTTTGATATATTTCGATCAACGACAGAAAATGAGTAAATGTAGCTAAGCACAACAAAGAATAAATCAAAAAGAGCAAAGATTTTATTCAAATAAGCAAAAATTATCAACGAATAAAATTCAAAAACCAATGACTGATAAAATTACGAAGGGCTAAAATTCATCCATGGCTAGAAAAGCATCATAATTTTCGTTGGTTTCGTCCAGCCGTGGAAGATCTGTAACAGCAACAGATAATAAGATGCCCTCATTATGAGACGAAAAACAAGGTGAACACAATGGAAAGAGAAAAAATAATGCATGCAGATTGTTAGTAAAATTCAAAGCAGAAGGTAAAAAACAAAACAATACCAGCAGAAGAAACCCAAATCATAAGAATAAGATACAGATGAATCAGTGGAAGAGAAACTGTATGTTGTCAGCTCATGCATAAAGGTGTAAGTATATCAAACACTATGTTACTGAATAAGACACAAAAGCCAAGACTAATATTAAATAATGCACACGTTCACAATATGTACATAATGAACGTTCTGCATACCTTTTGGCTTTCGACTAACTGCACGACCAAGAGAATAAATCGTTTGTCTGAAATGTTTCCTGACGGCAGGCCCATAGTCAAACTCGGCAAAATTAGTAGTCGACAAACGCAACCTCATCAACATCTCTAGCTGTTGTGGTAATATTTTGTTTCGATTTTTAGTGCATATGCGATTCATCAGCGAAAATCCACGTTCCACTGTCGCGTTCTGGGCATTAAAGCAGTTCACTATAAAGGAAATAAGAAAAAAATATAAGCATAGCATGCATGGAAAAAAATTAATATTTTATACATGTATACATAAAGCTTAGAAAAAACTATTTGACTGCTCCTTCCTAATGGATTTTGAAGCCTTTTAGAATAAATGGAGTTTTCAGAATTACTAATTTTGCCACAAGAAATTTGTTTTTTTCACGCTGCCTACTTTTGAAAAAGAATGTCTACTTTATCTTGGTGCAGAAATAAAGCATGCCAGGTTTACAAAGACAAAAAAACAAAACCAAATAAAAATGTGTGTCCCTTGGCAAATAAGTAGTTCAAAATAAGGATTTTCTACTTTTTGAATCATTTTCATCATGAAAAAATAATGAAGCAAAAATTTATAAGATGTTTGCACCCTGTAGTCACCATATGTACATGCACATATGGAGGGGTGCGAGGGGTAACCCCACAAAAATAGATTATACCTACCTAAAAACTCAATGCTGCAGTAAAAATCCTGGATTTTACCCCTCCCTGACCTCAAAGATCTCAATTTTACCCCTCCCTGGACAACCTAACCTTATGCATCTATGGTAGTCAATAGTCACTTACATACGTAGCACAGCTTTCCAAGATTTGGGAATAAATCCAAATTATGGCAGCCGATTGACACAAGCTGCTTCCATGTTGGATAGTCGAATATGGTATTTAGAGTGCAGCAGAGATAACGCTTATTACATTAAACTTGAGCCGCTAAATGCTGAGTTGCCATTGTTGAATTAAATGGGCATTTATCCTCCATGTGAATCATTGACGTTTAAATAAATTATCGAGTAAGGTATTTGGAGAATGCGAATTGTCGTTTGAATAAATCGTCGAGTAAGGTATTTTGAGGGCACCAGAGATAATCGCTTATCACAATTGCAGCCTTAAATATGCAGAAGGTTACCAGCCAGACTAGTGATCGACCGGGGCCCCGGCCCCGGCCCAATCCCCGGCCATTTTTCAGCATCCCTGGCCCCGGCCGGGGCAAGGTCAAAAAATGGCCGGGGCCGGGGAAAATTTAGTGTAATTCGTATTTTGTACAGGCTGTGATACTGGCACTTATTTATCAATGAGCAAGTGTTAATTTTGAGAACTGTACTGATTAGACCATATGTATACTTACTTAGTCCTTGTCATAAGTTTTCTACTGTGTATAAATGAGCTTTTAATGAATGAATGTTCAGGAAAATCTGCATATTTTCGATTCCTCCACTTAACTTATTTAAACTAAATGCTACTTTTAACTCATTCATTCATAGCTATGGCTAAAAGATTTAGAGTTGACAAATACGTTCTATTTCTAGTTAGAAATTGTACGTTTTTAACAAACTATTTCTACAAAAAACACTTTTACATTCATTTGAATGGGAACCGTGTGCTTTAAAACGCGTTTCCTGTGTAATAGTTATTAGGACCGAGGTTAATTATAGGCGAATATAAACTACGCTGCAGAATTGCGTCCGATCCGATAAACTAAATATGTCTCAAATAGTTTCCTAGGGTCCAGAGTTGAGGGAGGGGTGAAATCCCAAATTGGAGGACCAGAAAATTAGTGGCAAAACAGGGTCTTTTGACTTTTAATTGTATATTTTAGCTAATTTCTGAGTTTCTAACGCCAAGAATTACTAAAATTGTCTCAAAACGGCGCGAAGCGCCTAAAAATTTGACATTTCTGCATTCTAAATTTAAATTTTGCCATTTAAAAGATGTATAGGACAGACAATTTTTCATATCGGAGGGAAATGCCGAAAAATTTTTGGAATTTTATACCTTTTTACAGTTTTTATCTTCCCAAAAATCTTTGTACATGTACAAAGATAGTCCTGGTCTTTGTACATCGGGAAAAATCTTTGGCGAATACAAAAAACACTCTTTTGTACATGCAAATTTTTGTATACTTTAATATGGTACAGTAACGATTTCAGTGTGGTAGTAGAACATAGTTTTTCGACCTTTAGTAGTGTATTTGGCTAATTTTTGGGTTCCTGAATATTTGACATTTTTCCATTTTTCCATTCTAAGCGCAGTGTTGCTTATTACAAGATTTAATTCGCATATTACAATTTTTGTAATATTTCTCATTTTTGTAGTACAAGTTGTTTTAGCTTTCTCAGTCGAGTTTTATGTGTGAATTCCATCAGAAGCTCATAAAAATTTCGGCACTTCGCGCCGAACTATCAACTAAATTCAGGCCGAATTATCACATTTAGAAGCACGGTCTTTTTGTATTCGGGGAAGATTTTTGCTGATGTACATAGACGTTTCAGGACCGTCTTTGTACATGTACAAAGATTTTTGAAGAACAAAAACTGTAAAAGGGTGTAGAATTCCTTATTGAAAATTCTACCATTTTAAAGATTTTCAAAGGGGGGGGGTAAGCGGCTGCAAAAATGGAGCCGCTTACCCCCTTCCCCTGAAAATAGCCGAGGAATATACATGTGACAGAGGATTTGGGCCATCCCCCATCTCCGCTTTGAAGCCCCGAACTTCCTTGAAAGTCAGAAAATATTTAACCACCCTCCCCCATTTTTTGGCGAAAGCCTGTGCTTTTTTGGCTATTTTTATGTGTTTTTACCATTTTTGATCTAGTCGCTAACCCCCTCCTTCTAAAAATGGCGCGGGACCCCTACCCTAGATTTCCAGCCGTTACATGTAGGTATACTGAGGGAACCTCATAAAATTTTAAGCGATTACATGCATGTTTTATAGTGATAGTTTATCTATTTACTCTAGCTCACATAATAAAATAATGTATCACTTCGTGAAATTCTAATAGTTAGGTACACTTTTGCCATACTAAAAAATTAAGTTCAAAAAATTCAAAAGGTTTTCACCAAAAATCGTCTGACAGTGACTTGTGTCTTGGACCCTGAGGGGGTAATACCCCTCCCCATATGGGAATGTGTGATGTCTCATTTATTACATCCAATACCTATTGCATCCAATTGCTACAGCAGCAGTAGCCGTAGCTAAGATTCGAATGATACAGAGTGTGCTAATAGCAGCGACATAGACCTTATTGATGATTCAGACAATGAAACACTAGACTAAATTTGTTTCTTGTGACATAAATAGTAATAAAACTTTGATATGAAAAGCCATTTACTACTGAATGGAGCAATCGCTCATTATTTCTTTCCTATGCCCCCCACCCAGTGATCGGACCGAGGGTACTTTTTGGACCCTCGGCCTCGGCCGAGGCCGAGGCGACTTAAAATCCTTGCCTCGGCCGAGGCCGAGGCCGAGGCCGAGGCCGAGGGTAATGCCGAGGGTCAAGCTAATATACCTATACCCATAAATAGTACTCTTAGAATATTTTGTATGTACATGAGCTAGAGAATAATCGTAATATTTAACACTTTATCGAACTAAAACAAATGTTTATTGGTGTTAGCCAGAATTTTTATTTCAATCTGGTGAAGCAGATAATTCATCATCGAAATCTAGATCATCTGCATCAAAGTTATGTAGCCTCATCTATTTCGCCTTGTTGTGCTATCGCATTATCGTCGTCATCAGCCTTTATCAGATTCTTTAAAGTCACACTGTTATAACCAACTACTTTGAGATTGTGCTTTACAAAAAAGAGTTTTTGATCGTTTTATGGTAGCAGACGAATGCGAGAATTACTGTACTTTCTGATCCATCCAGTAGCGGGAGGGGGCGGTATACAAACTTTTCCAAAAAAGTCAAAAACAGGTTCAAAATTTTGCCCTTAACGCGCGAAATAGCATTTTTTGGTGTTTTACATTGTATACTTTTACATAAAATCACTTTTGAAGTCATATTTTTCTTAAAATTTTAGAATTTTCGACAATTTTGTGCGAAAAAATCCTTAAATTTCTAAGACTTTAACAAAAATCTGGCGCGAAGCGCCGAAAAATTTGCAAAATTAAGGCGGACAGACGTCTAGAAGCATGATTTACTGCTTGATTTCCTGTATTTATAGCATTTGATGCGAAACATTGAAATTTTTCTATTGAAAATAGAAGAAAACTATGCAAAAATAGCTGTTTCTGCTGTTAAAATTGTTTTGAAACCTACATGAACAGAAAAGGGCTTCCAGGGCCCGGTTTCACCACAAAGCTACGAGTTACGAGTTACGGGTGACGGTTTCACGAGTACGGGCTACGAGTGCTACAAATTTCCGTTTCACCAAAAACTGAGATTCACTAGCCACGGGCTACGAGTTACGAGTTCTACGAGTACTTTCACGAATAACGGCTGGGCGGTTTCACCAGATATTACGATCAAATGTTACGAGTGAAAAGATTCGTAAATTTTGTAATATTATCACGGATCAAAAAGAGGTCCATAGGACTCGTAAAGAAGTGGCAGACTAGTGCATTTAATAGTTTTCTGATTTGTTTTTTCTCAATTTGTTTCACTTTCGTGCACACACCTACATAATACATATACTGGCAGCACATGTAAAGGGTAAGAAGATTAGCATTAAAAAATAATATATTTTTCAAAAAATGTTTTAGAGAAATCCCATAAAATTCGTTTCTTAAGCTGCATTCTTGAGTAGTAATTCGAAATTTATTTCTTTAGCCCTTGTTAGTAATGTTCGCAGCGTTTTTATGAAAAATATTACAATCACTTAGACATTTTTTCATGAATTGCGGAAATCAGACATTTTTGATTAGATTTCTGAAAATTAGAATTCCATCGCACTTCCTTCGAAAAAGAGCCGACTGCATATTTTATGTACGTATTAATGACAACTAAGAATGATTTCTTAAATTTGAAAATTGAAATAATACGCTTCGATATACTTTCAGCTTCATAACGTCTCTGAATCTGATTTAATTGATTTCGTTTATAAATTATAATAGTAATAATAATAATAATAATAATTATTATTATTATTATTATTATAATTATTATTATTTTTATTATTATTAGTATTATTATAATTATTGTTATTATTATTGTTATTATCGTCATTATTATTATTATAACTGTATTATTATTTTCATTTTTATTTAAAGTTATAAATTTTCTGAGAAGCTTATTAATTCTTGTTGACTAAATCCCAAACATTTCCTAACACTTTCTATGTTTTTCTATCGAGCGGCATAAAATCTGCAATTAATTACATAATTATGCTGTTTAAAACAGAGACAATGACTAACGAAGAATGTCATACGCAACAAAAAAGATATAGATTTTATTACGAGTACTCGTGAAAAGGTCCAAAAAGTACTCGTAAAAAATGAGTTTTTATGAGTCCTATGGAAACCCTGGTGAAACCCTCGTAATACGAACTCTTAACCCGTTGCTCGTTACTCATAACTTGTAGTCGTAATTCGTAACCCGTAAAAAGATGGTGAAACCCGATTTTCCCGTAAAACGAAACTCGTAGGACTCTTAGGAGTCGTAAACTTATTGTGAAACAGGGCCCAGGTTACCAAGAAAGTAAATTAATGTCATTAATAGGTATCATCCGGCGCGTAGCGCCGGTAAAATTTGAGAAATTATGGTCACTGACGGCTAAAAATCATTGCAAATTGCATATCCATTCGTTATCTCGCCAAATATTTTGGCCAATGGGGAGCGGCCGCCCCCTTAAATCCGCCTCTGCATGTAGCGACTGTACTTTCCGATCCATGTAGCAAAAAGACGCTTTTGGTTGTACAAATTATCATTGTGAAATTCAACGCGAAGCGCGAAAAGTCTTTCGCGATTATTCTCATATTTCATTTCGAAAGGGTACTTTCCCCCAATGCCCCTGTATACGAGCCTGAGCTCTACGTTATGGTTAAAATAGGAACTATATGTTATGCAGGAAGGTCGGTAGGATACTTAATCAGTGATACTGACACACAAAACCTCTAAAATAAAAATAATTCACGACAATGCGGTGAAAGAATAGAAACGCTGTGGTGAATGAATGACAGACAAATGTTCAAAAATTCCTTTTTGTAAAGCATAATCTCAAAGCAGTTGGTTATAATAGTGTGACTTTAAAGAATCTGATAAACGATGACGACGACGATGACGCTGATAGCACAACAAGGCGAAATGGATGAGGCTAACTCTGATTCAGATGATCTAGATTTTGATGATGAATTATCTGCTTCATCAGATTAAAAACAGAATTCTGGCTAACAACAATAAACATATAAACATTTATTTTAGTTAGATAAAGTGTTTAATATTACAATTATTTTCTCTGCACTGTACTTCCCGATCCATGTAGCGAGCATGAGAAATAAAACTTAGTCATCATATGAATATCAATTGGCACTTTGCTGTATGTAACTTGGTGTAACTGGGTATGTGCCTAAAACCACAAGAAAAGCCAATAGGTAAGAAACAGCCTGTGTACTGCAGATGCATTCTAAGTAGTTAATATTAAACGGATATATTAAACTTATTCAAATTTGATTTTAACCCTCGGCGCCTCGGCACTTTTCAGCTTCGCCCTCGGCGCCGAGGCCGAGGCTCCAAAAAACGCCGAGGCTTGCCGAGGCCGAGGCCGAGGCCGAGGCCTCGGTCCGATCACTGCCCCCACCCCAAGTATGTGTCATGCAATAATATTTTCCTTGTCTGACCCTGGCCAGCCCCGACCCCCGGCCCCCGGGCCGGGGCCGGGATTTACTTTCCCAGCCCCGGTACCGCCCCGGCCCCCGCCAAAAAAGTCGCCCCGGTCGATCACTAAGCCAGACCATAAATTTACATACCTAAACACATTTGGTCAAACAGCAAATGAGAATGAGTAAGAAAGAAGTGCCATGTGTAGACGTTGTTAAGACAAATTTTGTGGGGTTAATAAGTTTTTTCTTATTTTTCCAGAAATCAAACTTTGATTAGGTACCTACCTAAATCAAATCACCGTTTTCAAATCTAGAAAATCAGAAAACGCGCAAAATATCAGCTTCATGGAAAGGGGATTAAAAAATTATTAAAGTCTATTAGAGATATAGACACTTTCTTCAGTTAGTTGTTTACGTAGGTATACTTATAGTCAAGAAAACGCATTGGTCCCTTAATCCAAATGTGGAAAAAAATCGGTGGTTTCAAGTTGGTCTATTTACCCTAAAATCTGTGCTGGAAATGCGTATTTTTCATCTGAGACAAGTTTTCTAGAGCAAGCTAATAAAATAGCAGCAATTGGTGCGTGCGGCGTGAGCATCAATAAAATGCAATGAAAATGAATCAATCCGGCGCGAAGCGCCGGAAAATTATGGAATTTTACCTCTCCAGAACGCATTTTTAGCATTACAAAAATTTTCCACAATGTGAACCAAAGCCCAAATTTTTTTTCCACATCTCGAAATTTTGGTTCACAAAAACCCTAAATGTGGAAAAAAACGGTGGGCGGGACGCACAACTGCGCACAGTTCAGGGCATAACATACAGTAAATCATAAGTATTGTTTATTTGTAAAAAATTTTAAACCTACCGGCTAAATATTGTATTATTACACTACATACGCACTATGCAGCTAAATATTCTAGATATCCCGCGGTGCGCACAGTTATAAAACTACATAGGCATAAAGGCATTAATTCACTCGGCAAACAAATTCTCCATTACTGGAACACCCAATTTTCTTTGCTCGACCAAATAACTATGAAAAATTTGCTCCTTCTCCACCGAGCAGTGTTGCCAGCTCTGAAAAGGCAAATCGGCCAAATCGACATTTACAACCGGCCAAAATCGGCCAAGAGCAAAGGTAAATTCCGGCCAAAATCGGCCAAACTATGTATATATAGTTGAAAAATAAGAAAACGGATAAAATTTATTCAAATCAACTACTGGGTGAAATATCTACTACATTAAACGCATTTTGAACATTCAACAAAGTATCACCCGAATCTAAGAACGGTTCATTAAGGCACACGATATCATCATCACAAATTATAGGACTGTACATTGTATTTTTAAACAATTGAAGCATGGTTTTGGTAACAGTAAAGCTGCAACAATCCTCACCCTTCCAGCATAGCAAAAAACGAACACGTAATAAAGCATCAGTAGTCTTGACATCTAAGCGATTTCTTAGTTTAGTCTTCAGCAAGTTTAATACAGAAAAAGCTCGTTCAACACTAGCATTAGAAAAAGGCAAACTTAAAGCAGACATTGCAAATGAGGTAATGTTTTGAAAGCGCGGAAGAACACCATTGCTATTGTCATCTTCAATGACTTCGGCCCAAAACAGAGCCGGATCATTTTGCAGTGCTGACTTCCATTCATTCTTCACAAGCACGTTGTATTCAGATATGGCCTTATCGAGATCAATATCAGTTAAAGCTGGAGGTAGGGCATTTAGAAGCTGCCTAAGTTGTGTTATAATAAAATCGGTTATACTTAAATAAAAGGGCCACCCTGTATTTTTGAAGATGTAGGTAAGTATGATTGCGCCTATTCACCTCTATATTTCCAACAACCGAATCATTTGGCAATAACCGCTTCAACATTTCGCTGAGATGATCAATAGTGAGTATAGAGGAATGTTCGACGATAAATACTGCTAAGTTCAATTCAGCTTTCTTAACTACTTCAGCAGAGCTCTGCTCTTTTCGATGTGTAAATCCAGTAGAACTCGTCAATGAATGTGTTTGTTGGCAACTTTCAAAGTCACTAACAGCTTTAATGTGCTTGACCGACTTAATATGTACAACAAGAGCATCGTGTTTTGGGCGTAGATTAGCAGAACATACTTTACAGTGAGCAGAACCATCTTTGCCTTCTATTAGCCACGATTTGAAAATTGGTTCCCGAAGCCAAGATTTGACAAATGTATGAGATCCGGATTTGCGTTTCTTTTTAACCGGTGATGGCATAGTTGAGTCCTTAAAAGCGGCAATCAGTTAACGTGTGTAGGAAACCAATAGCGAGTGACAACGTACACCATCAGACGGCATCACTTATCCGCCCCCCGGGGCGGATAATTTTTTGTTATTCGCCCCCCGGGGGCAATAATTTTTTATTATTCGCCCCCGTAATGGTAAATATATGGAAACTTTTATCTAATAAATGGTTCTCACCGATTTTCTTAAAAACACTCATTTCTGATAGGTTCGGGGACGGTGAGTCCGGGGGCGAATAATAAAAATTATTCGCCCCCGGGGGCGGATAATAAAAATTATCCGCCCCCGGGGGGCGGATAAGTGATGCCCCATCAGACTAAGCAGACACGAATGACACGACATAAGGAGTGGTTTGATTTGATTAATGTGTTGTGTTGTGAAGATACATGAACGAAATGGGAAGGAAATTGGGTGTGGGGGATGAATGAAGGAAACCTGGGCTGGGTGGGTGGGTGCCGGGCCGGAAGGGCGGACTCGAGTCCACAGTCCTTGCTGGTTTGTTGTTCTTTTGTAAATTGTTGTAATTTTTGTTTTGTGCCTTCTTCTTACAGTAAGTAGACATAAACAATAATACGCAGCATAGCAACAACCTTCCTTATTCAGAAAAATTTTATGATCGGCCAAATTCGGCCAAACTGTTAAAAAAATCGGCCATCAAAATCGGCCAAGACTTTCAACCGGCCAAAATCGGACATCAAGCCTGAAAATCGGCCAATTTTGGCCGATTTTCGGCCAACCTGGCAACACTGCCACCGAGCATGGGAAAAATCGGATGCTACAGTATAAGGGAAATCATTTTTTCACGCAAAGTTCAAACACTACATAGGCTGAAAAAGAGACCATAGGTACTGGTAGAGATGGCTCTACACCCCATTTTCGTTGCGTTGGTTCAACGCGAAATTCCATTGTGTTTTGTGCTATGTTGTACATACATGCCGATGACTGCTTGCCCCAGATGCTCAATTTCGTGCTTAATTTCCATTTGCACGTACGCTAGACCACTCAGCGTAATGCTTTAGTGTGTCGCCCGGGACCACCTTCCCTCTTAAAATTATCATATCTTCATTTCCTTTCCCACACATATTTTCAATAAAAATCTCGGGAGAGGAAAATGGGCACTCTGGACTTAATGCGGGCTTGCAGTACGTAATTGGTATGTGTGCTATCATATCATACGTGTGTTAAAACTCCATATGTGTGTGTCTCATATTCGTGTCTATTTTGTTTGTACATTCTTTACCGTAAGCTTTGCCCATAGGCCTATTGTTATTCTCGTAGATAACTATGACAGCAGTTACAATAGCATTGATCTGATATATAATTATCGTAACTCACGGCTTACTGTGTTGAAAATTCTTAGAATTTATGTACGAAGTTATGTGATACAGACTATTACATGCGTGCATTAGCTGACTGCGTATATAGACACCATGCGTTATAATGGCATACCAAAAGAATAATATTTGTGAAAAAGGTTAGCATGAAGTTTACTATAATTTTAATGCTCAAGCTATTCATAAACTACTAGCAAAGAAAAAATGCTCCGATGGAACAAAAAAGATGAATATACTTGGAATTGTGGATTATTAAGGATGTAAAAGGATGGGACTAGGAAAAATCTACCTAAAGTCGCAAAATCTGCTAAAAATCACACTTTCTCTAAGCAACGCAAAAAATCGAAGTATATTCTGCAGCCTCTAAAATGTGTCATTTTTTAATAATGTTCAAAGTTTCAGATAAGAGTGTATAAACGAAATCTGTAAAGTTTTATTTTTTTAAATTAATGGCAAGTAGCAACGCTGACTAGCTTCGTATCCTGATCGATAGAAAATTTAGTGGTATTGTATTTAAAGTTGTTTTATTTTGTTCTGAGCAATAAAGCAAGCAAAGCAGCGGCCGACTGATTAGTGCACACAATCCTTAAGGGCATGCTAGTGTACTCACATCTAGTCTGTTTCAAGTCAACTTAAGTGTTTCCTACTGTTTTAAACCATTCATTCAATTGGCTTAGAAAGACAGTTAGTTTACTCAACATCATTTCCCATAGCTACTGCGTACCTAATGTGCTGCTTTTTCAATCATTTTATGGTTAAATATTTATTTTAATCTGTTGGCCGCAGAATATACTTCGATTTTTTGCGTTGCTTAGAGAAAGTGTGATTTTTAGCAGATTTGCGACTTTAGGTAGATTTTTCCTAGTCCCATCCTTTTACATCCTTAATAATCCACAATTCCAAGTATATTCATCTTTTTTGTTTCATCGGAGCATTTTTCTTTGCTAGTACCCCGCTTTTAATTAGTATGATTTAAGTACATCAGTCAGTAAACACATACAGTAACATGCCATTATAATGACAGCAGTCCGAGAACACGGAAAGCAATACTGTTCTTAACATCAGCATAATCCTTCTCAAACAAGACAACCTTACATTATTTTAACAGATCAAAGTTTTTCAGGATTAACTTTGAGCAAATTTCAAGTGTAAGGAACACTAACGCTCAGATTTGGAAGTAAAATAAATTTGTAGTATAAACTACATTTTAACAACAAATGATTAGTGCAAATTTAACACAACTACTAAGTGTAGAGAAAACTAATCGTCAGATTCTCAATTCTGATTTTACGTAGAACATTTTGAAAAAAATTAAGCTTCCGCAAGGCTCTAGAACAAGAGTTGAGTTAATAGGCAGTGTAAACTTTACACAACCACAGAGTTTAAAGAAAATTTCAGTCGGATTCTTTATTCTGATATTACGATCAACATTTATGAAAAAATTAAGTCTCCACAATGGCCCAAGGACAAATAAATATCAGATGTGTTAACGTAGACTCAAGCTACGTTCACTTCGCTTACTTAACCCGAATCTCAAGCTTATGCGCTCACACGGGGTTCTCGCCCTTTTTAGGAGGTCGATCACCAGCCGGCGATTTGGGCGTAAGCGGCCCGGCCTATTCAAGGTAGCCCGTCCCTCTACGCACGCACCTAGTGAAACTTACTTTAACCCCTTTGAGATTAAGTACCTAATTAAAGTAAGTTCCCCGGAAACCTAATTGAGGGCTCAAAAAGATGATTATTTAACTTGTTTTGGACCGAATTCCGGTGCTTGAAAATATTAAGGGTTCTTAAGTATAGTGTAGCACAAGGACAGAATTCAACAGCACGGAAATTCAACCGAGCCCAGCATCAGCATCGTTAATTAAATAATTAATTTTTACAATATTTTTTGGACAGAAAAATTATGAAGCAATTAAAAAGCGACAGCATGGAGGATACATGCTGCTGAGTGCTGACCGTCGTGTTACGCTAATCGGGTAAAAGCAAACAATGTAATTAAACAAGGGCACAAAGCCCTGCCAAAGGCATACAACAACTGATGCCAATTGGCACAAACACGAATGATAAAAAACAAAGCGTACGGCGGAAAGAAGCGTGCACACTACGCAGGAAAACTAACAGACGAGTTCTGCAGCCAAGCAGATAAAAAGGCACGTACGGAGTCTGCTCACGTGCGGCGACGAAAAGAAAAAAAAGATACGCTCAGCGCGGAAGCTGGCGGAGAGGCTCTCAGGCTCAAAAACTAATTGTAAAATGTAAAATCTTAAAGTGCCGTCAAAACTGCGCTCGCACGCAGTTTTAACTGATGCGGAAAAAGAGGCGTAACAACCATACGTGGGCAGCAAGAAATTTCTGGGTGGGTGTAAGATTTTTTTGAAGGTCAAAAAATGGCCTTAAAAACGATGGTATGGTGATAAAAACACCATTTTTTGACGTTTTTCATCAAGCACTATCCATTGGCATCAAAAAATTGCGAAAAAAGCGAAAAAAATTTTCAAAAATTGAATTCTGGGGGTATTTTGATTTCTGGGGGGGTATTTTGTTTCTGGGGGGTGCATACCCCCCAAACCCCCCCCCACGCCCAGGTGTGGTAACAACACGAACCAAGAGATGAAAAGGATCTATGAATACGACAATAGGCCTATGGGCAAAGGCTTACGGTAAAGGCAATGGCGGATCTAGGATTTTCCTAAGGGGGGCGGTACCCCTAAGGGGGGGGGGCGGAACCCTGACTTGGGCGGAAAAATTAGCCGTTTTAACCCGAAAATCGCTAAAAATCGCTTAGAAATGCTTAATTTTGCGCACTTTTTTGGGCCAATGGGGGAGGCGGCCGCCCCACCCTAAATCCGACCCTGGGTAAAGGTATGTACAAACGAGACAGGCACAAATATGAGACACACACATATGATCTTTTAACACACGTAAGATATGATAACACACATACCAATTCGCACTCAAGTCGCATTAAGCCCGAGTACCCATTTTCCTATCCCGGATTTTGATTGAAAATATGTGTGGGAATGGAATGGAAAATATGATAATTTTTAGGGGAAGGTGGTCCCGGGCGACTCACTTAAGCGTTGCGCTTAACGGTCGTGTACGTGCGTATGGAACTTGAGCACAATAATGTACATCTGGGACAATCAATCGGTTTTTTTTCATCTGTTTCAAAAAAACCCAAACCGATTTTTTTCCCCAAAAAATTTTTTCAGTGTAAAGTTTACAAACATAAGTTTGGCACATACAAACGTACTACAATCAAAGGGCTACAAACTGGCCCAAACCGAATTTATTTACACTCCACGTTCTCTGTTCAGAAGTCAGGAGAGGTCGAATAGGATAGAAATAAAGTACTTTCTAAGGGTTGGCGAATAAAACAACGAAGTGAAGAAGTCGGTAGAGGTCGAATAGGATAAAAATAAAGTACTTTTTAAAGGGTGGCGAACAAAAATATGGACAAACACGTTTTTTTCACTGTCCACCACATTGTAAACTTTAAAAATCTGAACCGAACGCCCCATTGAGTGTAAATAAATTCGGTTTGGGCCAGTTTGTAGCCCTTTGATTGTAGTACGTTTATATGTGCCAAACTTATGTTCCGCGAAATATTTGATATGATTTACCAATTAAATACGAAAAAACCTGTTTTTTCGCCTATTTTACACCTCAGATTTCGAACTTTACACCCCCATAAACAACTCAATATTACGTTTTTTTGAACGCGGTTTGCTTCGACGTGTAGCCCTTAAAAGTTACTTTATATTTATCTATTTAAATTATCTTAACTCATAACCGAAAAAGTTGGCAGAGAAATCTTGGACAAAATCTGTTTTTTTTTCTCATCCACTAGAGTGTAAAGTTTAAACCCCTGGTACTGTGTATTAATTGTAGAAAAGTTTGAAGGTCAGATTCGTTATCCTGACCTCACAGAGAACATTTTTAAAAAAGTTTATCATCCACGATGCTCTGGGTGGAAAAAATTTTTTCAGTGTAAAGTTTACACCTGCACTAATAACGCAATATCGATTGTAAAGAAACAAAATAAATTTTGACGTGTAGCGCTTAAGACGAGCCAGATTTTAAAGGTAGTTACCACGTTCTTTCTACTAAGTGGAGAATATGGCAGGGAAAAAATATTTTTTGTCTCAGACTCTTTACAATAAACCGCCTCTAAATTCGAAAATATTACTTTTTAAAAAAATAAAAAAGCGTCTCCTAGATTTTATAACCGTCTACCTTTTGAAACCAATCAGACAGCATAGAATGTAAAACTGAGTTAGATATACTCTTGCACATGAAAACAGTAAAAAAACCGTCTAATTTACACTCCTGTGCAACAACCAATGAGTGTAAAGAAATTTTAAGACCAGATTCGTAACCTACTAATTAGGAAAACATTTTTTTTAAAATTCATCATCCACGACGCTATGGGCGGAAAAAATGTTTTCAGTGTAAAGTTTACACTTGCACTAATAACGCAATATTGATTGTAAAAAAACAAAATAAATTTTTACGTGCAGCGCTTAAGACGAGGCACATTTTAAGGTGTTACCACGTTTTGTCTACCAAGTGGAGAATATGGCAGGGAATAAGTTTTTTTGTCTTAGACTCTTTACAATAAACCGCCTCTAAATTCGAGAACATAACTTTTGAAAAAAAATTAAAAAAAGTCTCCCTAGATTTTTTAACCGTCTACATTTTGAAACCAATCAGACTGCATAGAATGTAAAACTGAGTTAGATATGCTTGGCCACATAAAACTGTAAAAAACCGTCCAATTTACACTCCTGTGCAACAACCAATGAGTGTAAAGAAATTTTAAGACCAGATTCGTAACCTACTAATTAGGGAAAACATTTTAAAAAAATTGGCCCTCCGCAAATTATTTGAATTTTGGTGTAAACTTTACACACTCACGACGCGCTCGGTATTGAGTGTAAACAAGAAAAAATGGGGGCACTAAGTTTTTTTTATTATCTACCTTTTAAAAAAACCGCTTCTCTCAGATGTGTGCCGTTATAGCTGTGAGGGGGGACACAAATTTCGCACTCGCTGTGAAAAACATATAAGAAAAAAGGATGGCCAAGTATATTATAGGTAGCGCTATCGCGCTACCTATGATATATATATATATATATATATATATATATATATATATATATATATATATATATATATATATATATATATATATATATATATATATATATATATAAAACTTAGTGCCCCCATTTTTTTCTTGTTTACACTCAATACCGAGCGCGTCGTGAGTGTGTAAAGTTTACAATTAAAATTCAAATAATTTCCGGAGGGCTAATTTTTTTAAAATGTTTTCCCTAATTAGTAGGTTACGAATCTGGTCTTTTAAAATTTCTTTACACTCATTGGTTGTTGCACAGGAGTGTAAGTTAGACGGTTTTTTTTACAGATTTCATGTGGCCAAGCATATCTAATTCAGGTTTACATTCTAAGTAGTCTGATTGATTTCAAAATGTAGACGGTTAAAAAATCTAGGGGAGACTTTTTTAATTTTTTTAAAAGTAATATTCTCGAATTTAGAGGCGGTTTATTGTAAAGAGTCTGGGACAAAAAAATTCTTTCCCTGTCATATTCTCCACTTGGTAGACAAACGTGGTAACTACCCTTAAAATGCGCCTCCACCTTAAGCGCTACACGTCAAAATTATTGTTTCAACAATCACACGTTATTAGTGCGTGTGGGACCTTATACTGAAAATTTTTTCGCCCCAGGCGGCCGTGGTGATGATTTTTTCTGCAAATGTTTTCCCTAATTAGTAGGTTACGAATCTGGTCTTAAAATTTCTTTACACTCATTAGTTGTTGCACAGGAGTGTTAGTTAGACGGTTTTTTACTGTTTTCATGTGCAAGAGCATATCTAACTCAGTTTTACATTCTATGCAGTCTGATTGGTTTCAAAAGGTAGATGGTTATAAAATCTAGAGAAACTTTTTTATTTTTTCTTAAAAAGTAATAATTTCGAATTTAGAGGCGGTTTATTGTAAAGAGTCTGAGATAGAAAATATTTTTCCTGCCATATTCTCCACATAGTAGAAAGAGCGTGGTAACTTCCTTTTAAATCTGCCTCGTCTTAAGCGCTACACATCAAAATTTATTTTATCTCTTTACAATCAATATTGCGTTATTAGTGCAGGTGTAAACTTCACACTGAAAAAATTTTTTCCGCACAGAGCGTCGTGGATGATGAAGATGATGAATTTTTTTTAAAATAGCCCCTGTGAGGTCAGAATAATGAACGGACTCCTTCAAAGTTTTCTACAATCAATACACAGTACCAGGGGTTTAATTTTACACTCTAAAGTGGATGAGTAAAAAAACAGATTTTGTCCAAGATTTCTCTGCCATTTTTTTCCGTTGTGAGTTAAGATAATTTAAATAGATAAAAATAAAGTAACTTTTAAGGGCTACATGTCGAAGCAAACCGCGTTTAAAAAAACGTATATTGAGTTGTTTATGGGGGTGTAAAGCCTGAAATCTGAGGTGTAAATGGGCGAAAAAAAAACAGGTTTTTCGTATTTAATTGGTAAATCATATCAAATATTTGCGGAATATAAGTTTGGCACATACAAACGTACTACAATCAAAGGGCTACAAACTCGGCCCAAACTGAATTCATTCATACTCAATGGAGAGTTCGGTTCAGATTTTTAAAGTTTACAATGTAGGACAGTCAAAATACGTGTTTGTCCATATTTTTGTTCGCCACCCCTCCAAAGTACTTTATTTTTATCCTATTTGACCTCTCCCGACTTCTTTCACTTCATATTTTTGTTCGCCACCCCTTAGAGTACTTTATTTTTATCCTATTCGACCTCTCCTGACTTCTGAACAGAGAAAGTGGAGTGCAATAAATTCAGTTTGGGCCAGTTTGTAGCCCTTTGATTGTAGTACGTTTGTATGTGCCAAACTCATGTTTGTAAACTTACACTGAAAAAATTTTTTGGGAAAAAAAATCGGTTTGGGTTTTTTTTTTGAAACAGATGAAAAAACCGATTGATTGCCCCAGATGTACATTCTTGTGCTCAATTTCCATACGCACGTACATGACCGTTAAGCGCAACGCTTAAGCGAGCCGCCCGAGACCACTCCCCCTAAAAATTATCATATTTTTCATTCCTTTCCCACACATATTTTCAATCAAAATCCCGGATAGGAAAATGGGCACTCGGGCTTAATGCGACGTGAGTACGAATTGGTATGTGTGTTATCATATCTTACGTGTGTTAAAAGATCATATGTGTGCGTCTCATATTTGTGCCTGTATCGTTTGTACATACCTTATACCGTAAGCTTTTGCCCATAGGCTTATTGTCGTATTCATAGATCCTTTTCATATCTCTTGGTTCGTGTTGTTACGCCTCTTTTCGGCGTCAGTTAAAACTGCGTGCGAGCGCAGTTTTGACGGCACTTTAAGATTTTACATTTTACAATTATTTTTTGAGCTTGAAAGTGTTCTCCGCCAGCTTCGCGCTGAGCGTATCTTTTTCTTTTCGTCGCCGTACGTGAGCAGACTCCGTACGTGCCTTGCCTTGGCAGGGCTTCGTGCCCTTCATAGCCGTGCCTAGGGGTGTGAACTGTGCGGCCGCACAGGGCCGCTAAAAAGTTGTAGTGCATGCCGTATAGAATTCATTTTTTGGCGGCCCTCTTACAATAATTCGATACATACGTTCAAAAGTGATCGATTTTTCGACGTTCTAATGCAAACCCAGTCAGTTAAAAATCTTTACTTGCATATTTAAGAGAACGCTTGACTGAGCTTACTCTTGTATTCATTTTTCAGACATATTGTTAATTTTTCTGTTGCAATAATGTGTGTCCAGAAAATTGAGTTCGAAAAGGCTAAAATGTCAAGATTTTCTGGCGCTTTGCACCGAGCCATGGATCAAATGAATTTAAAAGCTTGAATCAGCTGAAATAATCTAGCACTTCACATCACTAGTAATTTAATGCACTATTTGTTCATTGAATGAAAGTGCGCATGCTTGTTGAGCATAAAAACTAAAAGAGCGAAAATGATTGTGTACCAGTTTGTCTATTCTTTGCTTTTTTGTCTTTCTTTACAAGGACACAATCCGCTTTAAATGAAAGAAATGGCCAAATTTTCTTATGTTTTTGTGCATTTCCTGTTTTCTGAACGTTATTTCCTGTTTTCTGAACTTACTGCTAGAAGGTCACAAATGGGCCTGAAAAGGGTAATAACAAAAACTTCAATTTATACATTTTTCTATATCTTATTGGCAGCGACCCGTTGCTGCGCCGCCAAGGCATCAGTAGAGGTCTAAAAACGCATTTCAGCTCAGAAGTTTTGTGAGATGTAAGAGTTCATCAATTTTGAGTGTTTTGGGTTCATTCAGGGCCGAAATTCGACCGTTTTTGCGAAGATTTTAACGTTATTATTTGACATTAAAATGCTTTTTTACAAAATTTGTAGGGACTCTGTCCCGACCCCGCAGGGAACGCTTGACCGCGCCACCTAAGACCCCCGCAGCATATGTGGGCAGCAACAAAATCCCGGAGTGGTAGGTGCAAGGTTTTTTAGAGGTCGAAAAATGGTCTTAAAAATGATGGTATGGCTATGCAATACCGTTTTTAAGGTTTCTCATTGAGCACTACCCACGAATACCAGCTTTAAAAACATGGGAAGATGATGAATCAACAAGTCATGCACATGGACCAGACATGTACACTGAGCTAAAAAGTTCTGCTCGATCAAGTCCAAATGAATTAACTTCGCCACTAGCTACTCTTAAATATCTATCAAAAGACTTCCAGGATGTTTTCACGAACCTTATAATTTATTTCAGAATTATTTTACAATACCTATTGCTGTGGCCTCAGCAATAGGTATTGTTAGATATATCTTAGGTAGCGCGTTAGCGCGTACCTATAATATACTTGGGTACCCCTAACACCCAGGCACTCCCCTACAGCTATAACGGGACCTTTCTGGAAGGTGCGGTTTTTTTAAAAGAAAGATAATAAAAAAATTCGCTGCCCGTGTTTTTTTGTTTTTCTTGAAACTCAAAACTGACTGTGTAAAGAAGGTGTAAAGTTTTTGTGTAACGTTATAACATAGGACAAATTTTGGGACCTTTTTACTGCGGCATGTGGACAACTGAGTATTGATGACTCGAAGAATTGAACAGCATAGGATAATAGAGGGATGAATTCTACAGATGGCACTTTTTTTGTTTTTTGAAATTCGCATTAGTTATCGAATGGCAGCGTAAAGAGTGCGAAAATCTGGGGGTGAAAAAGCACTTTTTGGTCGAGTTTTCAACCTGCTGATGTCCGATACTAACTCCGGTTATGAGTTTTTTAAAATGTTTTCTGACAGAAATGTAGAGCGGATCAAGGGCTACATTTGGCATATAAACAAAGCCTTCTATGCTCTATGGTGAGTTAGATCCTGGGGTTTAAAGTTTACACTCTAGTGGATGGTGTAAAAAACGGATTTTAACTAAGATTTCTCTGCCAAATTTTCTCGCTTATGAGTCAGGGTTAATTGAATACAGCAGTAATTAGTGCCTCTCAGGGGCTACACATCGCAGCAAACCTCATTTAAAAAAACGCAATATTGAGTTATTTATGGGGTGTAAAGTTCGAAATCAGAGGTAAAAAATGAGCGAAAAAACACGTTTTTTCCGAAGTTTGATTAATAAATCATACCAAATAATTTTTGCAAGAGAATTTTGGCACACAGGAATGTACTACGATTTAAAAGCTACAAATTGTACCAAACCGAATTTCTTTAAACTCAATGGGGAGTTCGGTACGGAATTTTAAAGTTTACAGTGTTCTAAATGATGGAAAATACGTTTTTGTTGCGTTTTTTGTTCGCCACTTTCTCCGTCCAGAAGTCGGGATAAGTCCAATAAAATAAAAATAAAGTGCTTTATATCGGGTGCATGTCAAAGCAAATTGTCTATACATTAATATTTAGCGAGTGTAAAGTCAAAAATTTTGGTGTTTAAAATGCGTTTTTGTCTTGTTTTTTTCTGCCTGCTTCTCCGGTTATGAGTCAGGGACACGATTATCAAGTGTAGAAATGGACCAGGAACCAAATTTGATATGCCAGTCTGGCGTGTATGTTTACACTCTACAGTGTTGTAAAGTGGTTTACACCTATTGTTAGTTTGCCCATAGAACATTATGGAGACTTAATTTTTTTCATAAATATTAATCGTAATATCGGAACAATATCAAAATTACGAATCTGACCAAAATTTTCTTTACACTAGGTGTTTACATGAAGTTTACACTACAAATGTATTTATCTTCGTTTTTGAGCATTCCAGAAACCTAATTTTTTCCTGGAGTCTAGAAATTTTCAAAGAATCAAATGTGAGACGTCACGTAGGCGCGTTTGTTTACATCCAACAGTGATGTAAAGTAGTTTACACTCATTGTTTATTTGCCCTCAGACCATTGTAGACATGCAATTTTTTCATAGATGTTGATAATAATATCCGAGTAATATCAGATTTACAAATCGGAATAAAGTCCTCTTTACACTAGGCGGTTGTGTAAAGTTTACACTGCTAATTAATCTTCGTTCTAGAGCTTTGCGAAAACCTGAATTTTTTGCCAAAATCTGAAAATTTACATGGAATCAAATAAGGGACGTCAGCTGGGCGCGTTTGTTTACACTCAACAGTGATGTAATGTGGTTTACATCTGTGTCTATTTGTCATTAAACCGTTATGGAGACGTAATTTTTTCATGAATGTTGATCGTAATATCCGAGTAATATCGAATTTACAAATCCGACTAAAATCTTCTTTACACTCGTTGCTAGTGTAAAGTTTACACTATATAATAAGCTTCATTCTAGAGCCTCACGGTAACTTATTTTTTCTCTAAAGTCGTAAAATATGTATGGAAACAGGTGTGATACGTCTGCTAGGGGCGCATGAAGAGTAGTGTAAAGTGATTAACACCTAATGTTAATTTGTTCTTAGAAGATTATAGAGGTTTCATTTCTTAATAAATGCTGATCGTTATATCAGAGCAATATCGAAATTATTAATCCCACTAAAATTCTTTACACTCTTGTGTAAAGTTTAAAATGTAAATTAAGTTTAGCTCTAGAAAGTTTTGGAAGCATATTTCTTTACAGGATGTTCTACGTAACATAAGAATTACTAATCAGAATGTTTGTTTCTTCTACAACTAGTAGCTTTGTAAAGTTTAAACCATTCAATTATTAGCAGAACCGCACAGTAAATGAAATCTAGTATTGTATCTTTCAAATCTTGCTAATTAAAAGTAGGGTACTAGCAAATAAAAATGCTCCGATGGAACAAAAATGGGGAATATACTTGGGATTGTGAATTATCGAGGATGTAAAAGGAGGGGACTAGGAAAAATCTCCCAATGTTATATGCCAAAAATCGCAAAATATGTTAAAAATCAGACTTTCTCTAAACAATGCAAAAAATCGAAGTATATTCTGCGGCCTTTAAAAAATGTAAAAGTTTAGTAAACAATTGTTGTAGACATGTGTAAAAAAGTATCTACATAAGGTCTATTGCACGTCAGCTTCCGTGTTTCCTACTGCTTTGAACCAAAAATATCATCGATTGTCTTCAATGCATCGATATGTACTATTTCATTCAATTCGCTTAGCTACTGCATTGCTAATTCGCTGCTTTTTTCAATCAATTTTTGGTAATTTGAATATTGCTTGCACTTTGACACTTAGAATGGCTGTATCTGCTAAGTGACATGCTTAATAATAATGAAATACGAACAACTTAATTATGATTTGTTAACAGCATTTCACTTTCAGTCACATTATTAAGCAACTCAAAGTTGAATAAAGTCTGCAAAAAGTTGCATTACGTAATATGCTTTTAAGATATTACGTTAATCAGAAGAAAATTATTTTAAAATAATACGTTTTTTCAGAGACCGCAGAATATACTTCGATTTTTTGCATTGTTTAGAGAAAGTCTGATTTTTAACATATTTTGCGATTTTTGGCATATAACATTGGGAGATTTTTCCTAGTCCCCTCCTTTTACATCCTCGATAATTCACAATCCCAAGTATATTCCCCTTTTTTGTTCCATCGGAGCATTTTTCTTTGCTAGTATTTGTATATGTTTGGACCGTATTTGACTAAAGACAGCTTTCTGTTGTCAAAAATGCCCAAATCCATCTACGTTATTCTTGACTATACATTCTCGATTTTATCTCTTATTCGTTAGCCTGACAAAAAGTTTTCTTGGGTCAAAAAGTTTACAACGTCATGTGTATTGATGATTCATATAGGAAAAACGAATGATAGAGATTTGAATGAATATTTGGATTTGTCGTAGAAATCGCTTCTGGTTCGAATGACTATTCAAGATTTGCTCAGAGGACCATTCTGAAAAGGGCCTCATGTCCATATCATTTGGGCATGCTTTTCTTAAATAAATTCATTTTAAATCAGTTGTAAATAGTAATTTTATAAACAACATTAAGTGCTTTTTGCATCTAAATGGGTGCTGTTCTTTACAGGATTTATGCAGAAAATGACATTTTTTCAAGAAACAAAGAATAGACTCCCATACTCTATGTGCCTAATTGTCAGCATGCAACTTTAATTGGTATCTCAACGTTCCTAAATTGTTTTATCATGTCTGTTTGAGAAGAATTTGCAGAATTATGTTTCTTCAGGATTGTGCCCCATCTATAGTCGGGATCCTGAGAATTCGGCAAATCCTCCTTCACAAAAAAATCGATGAGAACTCCTCCAAAAATGAATTTTGCTGTTATTTTGTGGTTTCCGAGTGAAATTTAAGCGCTATGGTTAATAACTCTCAGGGGTTGAAAATTAACGCCCAAGGGGTTAAGTATTTCATACATTCAATGTGTTCACACATTCGTGTACACTATGCATGGCATTTGTAGGCTATAGCCAGTTGCAATTTTGCATTGCTCTACAACTAATCAATATTTCAAAAGATCTGAATAATCCCAGAATGCGCAAGCATACCTCGCATTTATTACTGTTAGGAATTTTTACTTGAAACGAGCGTTATTGAGTTCGAAGCGTGCTTTATGTACTACATAATGTTCAGTTAGTAGCGGGGGATTTTGTAGGGAGAGGTGAGTTCCGTACTCCAAGTTTTCACAAGAGTCATAAATAAAAAAACCCATGCACTTTCACTTACAAACTAACGCTTCTTTGCTGTATTTTATCACATGTGAATTTTGAGTCAGCACTGTTTAGTGGTATGGAAATTTTTGCAAGAAATTTTACAAGTTCAAACAATTTTGTGCAAAAAATGTTTAAATTTCTATAATTTTAGCTAAAACTTGGTGCGAAGCCCCAAGAAATTCGTTGAATTTCAACAGAAAGACGTTTTAAGACTCGGATTATTCGTTATTTTCTGTTACCATTTGAGCATTTAGTGTATAATACAATTTTTTTAGATTAGCGTGCGAAAAAATAGAAGAAAATTACAAAATATGGCTCGATCAAAAAGTGAATAAATGTAAGAAATGCTTTGTTATTGGTGTTAAATATATGGAATTATGACAGTTGACGACCTGAAATTGTTGCACAATAAGTCTCCATTCTCTATTTCGCCACCAATGGGAGGTTCAGCCGCGACGCCCAGTAGCTCCCTCTTGAATGTGCCACTGCATATGTTCAAAGAATGGAATCAAGCTCAAAATTGAGAGGCGTGTATAATGAAAGGCAATGAGACAGGCTCAGAATTTATATAAAAAATAAAAATAAAAAAATTGACGATTTCATGATTTTGACAGTGTTATTAAAAACATCGAAAATTGTGAAATCGGCATTTCGATTTTACATCAAATATGTTACGAATAGAATTCACTCTTCTCACTAGCTACAAAATTTAAACCTACTTAGGAATTCTTATACTCATACAATACCAAACCATGAAAAGACCAAACAGTTTGCAGAAATAATCCTGATCTGTATCACAGTTAATTTTTACAAAATAAAATGAAAAAAACTTAGCCGCTTATCACGATTTAACCCTTTCATTCAGAAAGCGGATATAAGTATAACCTGCAATTCACTTAACCCTCGAGGGGTTAAATTCACCCTGGAATTAAATTAAGCGCCGAGATCTATGATTTCTCGACTTCTGTAACGATTGCAGTATTTTCCACTATACATATGTCAATTTCCAATTTTGTTTCCTTATGGATTGTTGTGTTTGGAATGTGGGTTTTATTTGCTTAACAGAGGCTAGTGGCAAAGTTAATTTATCTTTACTTGATTAGCAAGAATTTTCAGCTTTCGCCCAGCAGAAGGATCATGCTTAATACCAGCTACACGAGTGTAATTAAATGATTGGTTTATTTATGATTAGTTATCTTTTGATATCTTCAAAGGCCTATCTGTTGAAAGAAATCTGAAAATTTCACTAAAATTCTGCTTTATCGAAAACAATCCAAACTTAACATTTGGGCCTATTAATTGAGTATATTGAAAAATCAACTCAATAATTTCTGTCACAGCCTTTTCATTTCGATTCAACAAAAATATAGTTATTCTATGAGGGCCGCCAACAAACAGAATTGTATATGGCATGTACTTAAACTTTTTAGCGATTTTAGAGGCCCTTCATCTTAGTATGTAGCCTCTCTGCGGGCACCCGTTTCGTCATCTAAGCACGGCTGTAATTTTGACAGTTGATCATGAAAAAAGGCCACTTTTGACTCTTCCAACAAACGCAAACATATAACTTATAGTGCTCTTCGAGCATTTTTCCACTAATAGTAAATAATATGGGCTGAAATTACGTGAGGAAGCATAGCAATGAAGGAGAAGAAAAAAAGCCCAAAAGCTGTTTGAGAAATTTCGAAAAAATTAAAAAAATGTTCGCATTTTTTTGCATGTTTTTTTCCGGTTTTACTCGACAAGATATAAAAAATCTACAGTTTTTTGCTTCTATTATACTTAGGCTTAGGCTTAGTATATCCGAAAAAGCTATTTTAAGCTGCTTAGGTCGAGTCGCTCCCGCTCAGGTCGATGTATAGATGCTTAGGTCGATGTATAGATGCTTAGGTATCTGGGTATCAGCATGTGATTCTGCATTCAGCTGTTTGAATCTTCAAATACTTAGGTCGAGAGATGCTTGCTTAGGTCAGAAGAGGCTAATTAACGAAACCCATAGCTTTTGTAATATTGATCATAGACGGATGAAATTTTTTTCCGGCTTTCTTTAAACATGTTCTACAGTACTGAGCGTAAAAATTCGCTTTTCCGAAGTTTATTTCTTATTATTATTAAAGTACCATATTCTTAAGTTATTCCTTAGCGTCAAACCACGTGCAGATTAATGCCTGGCTCAACGGCTCAAACCCTGAAGTATTGAAATCGGTGTCGGAAAGCCCTTGAGTCTATTATCAGAAAGCCCTTGAGTCTTGTTTATAAAGGATAATGCTGATGTTAAGAACAATATTGTTTATCGCGTTCTTGACTGCTGTCATTATTGTGGCATGTTACTGTATGTGTTTACTGACTGATGTACTCAAATCATGGTAATTAAAAGTAGGGTACTAGCAAAGAAAAATGCTCCGATGGAACAAAAAAGATGAATATACTTGGAATTGTGGCTATTAAGGATTTAAAAGGAGGGGACTAGGAAAAAGTTACCCAAAGTCGGAAAATCTGCTAAAAATCACACTTTCTTTAAGCAACACGCAAATTCTGCGGCCAACAAATAAAAATATATATTTAACCATGAAAATGATTGAAAAAGCAGCATGTAGCTATGCAGTAGCTATGGGAAATGATATTGAGTAAACCTTACACTTTCGAAGCCAATTGAATGGAAAAGCAAACATTTATGCATCCAAGACAATTGAAGAACACTGTAAAAAAATTAGTAAATTTAACCTGTTAAAAACAAGTTACTCTTTCCCGAACGTGTATTAACGGGTTATAAACCAAAATTAAAAATATGGGTAAAGAAAACTGTATTTAACACGTTAGTGTCCAGTGATCTTATCGGATTATATCTAATCAGCTTTAAACGGGTTCTGCCAACCTGCTAGTGATCAGGTCGAATGCTATCCTCCACGAAAATGTATTCATACAAGTACTGTAGCTCTTGAAATCCGTATTCTATATTTTCACGTGATCTGATATTTTCTTGACAAGGCCGCCGTTGAAAAGCAATTGAATGACTCTTTCGCTGTTCTATATATTCCTATACTTTCAGATCTCGTGTCTTTTCAACAAGGTTGGCTGATAAAGCAGGATAGAATATCTTACCTTTGCTCTAAGATAAGTGAAGGAAAATTCGGAGGATTAAGGTGCCCTAATTTTATAAAAAAATGAGCTAGAATGAAGGAAGATATCTAAATAAAAATGCGTTCTCTCCCTGAACAGCTTTATGTATAACGCTTATATGTGAGTAGTAATTGTTTTAGATGGTTATTGTTTTAGATCTTGTGTCCTGAAGTATTAGTTTGTGATTTTCACTTGTGTAAAAAATCTGTCAGATTCATAATGTGTTATCGTCCACCCCAATATGACTCAGAAATCGCTAATAAGTCAAGTAAATTATTTTAAAATTATGTCGAAAGTGCTCAAAATTGTATCCTACTAGGTGATTTTAATTTGCCTGATTTGAATTTGAATATTATTTCTGCTCATAGAAACCCTGTGACACAAGTATTTTATGATTGTTTGTCAATCTTGGTCTTATACAATTATCTTTTGATCCAAATAGAGATGAAAATATTCTTGATCTAATTTTGTGTACTTCCGGCAATCTTGTCTTCAATGTATTAACTACTGAACCTTTCTCTAATAGTGATCATTGTAGCATTGAGTTCAGTTTACCTGCGTCTTTAGTACCCAACCAAACTTCCCTTGAGTATGACTTTAGAAAAGCGGACTATGCATCTATCGAGATTTTTTAGCCTCTATCGATTGGCACCTCTGTTTTACCCATTGCATTAGCATTAACGATTTTTATGCTGTTTTCTTGACATAATTAATGAGGCTATATTTAGATTTGTTCCCTTTAAGCATACTGTGCATAAAAAATCACTGCCAAAGTCGTGTCGTAAATTGCAAGTAATTAAAAAGGAACTTTGGGAAAAGTATGAAAAGAGTCGTTGCCCTGTTATTTTAAGCAAGTATAAGAAGATTACTAAAGAAATTAAATTTGCTTTGAAAGATCTTTTCACGAGGGAGGAACGTAAGCTTTTAAATTCTCGAAATGTAAAAAATTTTTATTCTTTCGTAAATGACCGGTTAAGAAAGACAAAGTCAGCTTCAATATTAATGTGTGATGGTAGGATGATAGATAATGATTTTGAAAAAGCTAATGCTTACAACTCTTTTTTGCGAGTAATTTTGTTATTGACGATCTTGTTTCTCCCCATTTCATCAAACAGAGTCAAAAGTGATGCTCATCCTCTTTCTGTAAAATTTGATGTTCTGACTATTTCTGAATCCATAAGTAGGCTTAAGCCCACTTTGTCGCTTGGCCCCGATGGCTTGTGTGCATATTTTATTAAAAAGTTGAAAACAGTGTTGCTCTCACCTTTAGAAGCCATCTTCAACGTTTCTTATCAAAGTGGAAAGATACCCGATTTTTGGCAAAAAGCTGTTGTGATCCCAGTTCATAAAAAAGGGGGATATGTCATCTGTTGATAACTATCGTCCAATCTCCTTATGTTGTGTTTCTTGTAAATTAATGGAATCTATAATGAACATGTCCTTGCTTTCTTATCTAGAGAAGCAAAATCTGCTAAGTGAAAAACAGTTTGGTTTTAGAACAAATAGATCATGTGCGTTACAACTTGTTGAGTGCAAAAATCAGTGGACCAAATTTCTAGATGAGGGAATTCCTGTTGACATTGTCTACATTGACTTTTGTAAGGCTTTTGATACCGTGTCACACAAAAAACTGCTAATTAAGTTGGCATCTTATGGACTGAACAAGCTCTTTTAATTGGATCAAAAATTTCTTGACTAATAGATCCCAAGTCGTTAAAATTAAAAATTCTTTATCTGATTCCATTCCTGTTACCAGTGGCGTGCCCCAGGGTAGTATACTAGGTCCCACACTTTTTTTAATCTTCATTAACGACTTATGTGAAATGCGCCAAAACAGTAATTTTACTTTGTTTGCTGACGATATCAAACTTTGGAATCTATCATCCAATTTCATGACACTTCAAGCTGACATAAATTATGTGTGCATGAGTGGGCCAATACATGGCAATTAAAAATATCAGTTAATAAATGTTTAGTTCTATATCTGGGTAGTTCAAACCCTAGGCATTCTTATCACATAAATGATTTCTATCTTTCTACTGACACACTTTGTGTAAAAGATTTGGGTGTTTTTCTGAATTCTAATTTATCATCCAGATCTCATTGTGAATATATTGTGAAAAAAAGGCATGCAGTTAAGCAATCTGATCTTGCGTAGTTTTATTTCTAAAGATATATTATTACCTGTTAAGGCCTTCATTACTTACGTTCGACCAGTGCTTGAATATTGCTGTGTTTTGTGGAGTCCTTACCTGCTGTGTGATATCACCTCCGTCGAACGGGTTCAAAGAAGGTTCTACGAAACGAATTTTTAGTGATAAAAATTTGACATATGCTGAAAGATTACACGAACTTGGTCTAGACACTCTTGAGCTAAGACGCCTCCATAATGACCTAACATTAGCCTTTTCTATTATCAAATGTAAAGCTCTTCCTTTCAAGGATTTCTTCACAATTAATTTAAATTCTAATCGAGCAGCAAATTCTTGTAAACTTCTCGTCAATCATGTAAATAAAAATTGCAGAAAATTTGATTTTGTAATCGAATAATTCCTATCTGGAACTCTCTACCTGAACAGATTATAAGTGCTCCAAATAGACACGTTTTCTGACTAAACTTAAAAGATTAAACCTTTCTAAATTTCTTAATGGGGCGTAAGTAAGAGCAGTTTTTCCTATTGCCTTTACGTTTACCCTGCTTCGTCATACTTAATTTGTTTTGTCTTTCATGTATTTTCATTTTCGTTCATTCGTCCTATCCATGTATGTTTATATTTTCTTTTGACTTAGCAAATAAATTGTTGTTGTTGTTGTTGTTGTTGTTACTAGATTG
>JAVLUZ010000177.1:0-29333 GCA_036768485.1 Mermis nigrescens
CCTCTGAGCCTCTGGCTCCCCCAGTTCGTAGAAGTGGTCTGGGGGATGCCACTCATCAACCACTTCGAATTCTTGTGAGGTGCTAGGAGCACCACATCTTTCAACTCATCATCCTCGTTCCACTCATCAACAATTTCAAGATCATCAAACTGTGACATTTCCACAAAAATTTTAAGAGAAAATTTAGAGAACCAGCTGACTTTCTCAGTAAGACTAACTTTTCACAAAAATTCTAAGAGCAAAATTATACAACCAATCTCTCAAAGCAACCCTCTCAGTAAGACTAACTTATTTTTCAAAGCCCTCCCTATATATAGATTTGGAACCTGGCATTCTGCCAAGTCACATGATGTCTCTGAACTTGTTGCTGCATAAAAAACTTGGTACTTTGCTAAGTCATTTGATGTGTATGAGTCATGCCTTTGGAATGTTACATAAAAACTTACGCTTTGTTAACTTGCTAACATCATATTATGCAGATGAGGAGCGTGATAATACAACGTGAGTCATGTGACGTCATATTATGCAGATGAGGCGCGATAATAAGCGGAAGTAGCACGCTTAGAGGTAATAAGCGGTTGAGTGCACGTGTACTAAGAGCGCGCGTAGTCCAACTGGAATAAGTATGCTTCAGCACTGTATATGCTTCAGCACACCTACGCCAGAAGGGCCGGCATTACTACTTGCACTGTCTTTACAATGCTTGATTTTTTAGCAGTACTTGTCTAATGATGCCATTAGGGGTTATTTTTGCCTAAAAATAAGCAACCAGTATAGGCAAACATTGCTCAAATTGGATTATCATGCTATTTTGAGCTTCTCAAAGTTTATCAGAAAACGCCTGAAAAAGGGCGATCTATGCCTGCTGATCAACTTGTGGGAATTTTTAAACTCTGAGCCAGGCTTTTACTTTACACACCTCCATACAAAATTCATTATTGACTACGTAACTTAATCCATGTCATCAGTATTGATCTAAAAATTAACAAAGTTTGGCATATTTTTTGTAGAGTTTGGAATATTTTTTGTAAACTTTGGAATACTTTTTTGTAGAATTTGGAATATTTTTTGTAAAAGTTTGGAATATTCTTTGTAAAGTTTGGAATATTTTTTGTTAAATTTGGAATATTTTTTGTAAAGTTTGGAATATTTTTTGTAAAATTTGGAATAAATTTTACATGCTTAAGCATAGTACTTTTGTAAAGTTTGGAATATTTTTTGTAAAGTTTGGAATATTTTTTGTAAAGTTTGGAATGTTTTTTGTAAAGTTTGGAATATTTTTTGTAAAGTTTGGAATGTTTTTTGTAAAGTTTGGAATATTTTTTGTAAAGTTTGGAATATTTTTTGTTAAATTTGGGAATTTTTTTGTAAAGTGTCAAATTTTATGTATCTAATCTGCATTTCTCAAGCATCGTTGACACTATTTTATATACCCTGTGCAACTCATGCTCCTGTTTTGCACCAGTAAGGATTGATATTCCGCTTGTGAACAATATAAAGGTCACATTGCGAAATTTGCAGACTAATCCATGAAACAGTGCTACTTCATACATGCATTTCCTTGTCGTCAGTTCATAAAATTTGCAAAGATTAAAATTTGCCAAACCTGCAAACATATGAGGTTTCACCCTTAAATCATCACTTTTAGCATTTAATGCATTAACACGCCCTGAAAAGGGCGATCTATGCCTGCTGTTTAACTAGGGGGAATTCTTAAGCCCTGAGGCTAGGTTTTACTTTGCAAACCTTCACACATACGCGATTGATGAATACATAACTTCATCTGTGTCATCAGTATTGATCTAAAATTTACTAAAGTTTCAAAAATTTTCTGTAAAGTTTCAACAATTCTTGTAAAGCTTGTAATATTTTTTGTAAACCTAAAATATTTTTTTGTAAAGTTTGGAATATTTTTTGTAAAGGGTGGAAAATTTCTTGCAAAGTTTGGATAATCTTCATTTAATATGGCATTGCTCCAGGATTGCTGACATAATTTTGTAAGCTATATATACACTAGCATACAGAAAATGCAGAAAAATGACAAAAGTCGACAAGGGTCAAAATCCCGAAATGATCTACTTGAATATAGTCATGTTCCTCACAGTATAAAATGGTTGATTGGATTTAAATTCGGGAAAATTGCATGTATTTTCTACACGTGTCCTAATGGCTTAGTGTTTGTCTCATAGCCATGAAATTTCATTGATTTTTATGCATGGTTTGCTTCAGCCTGTCATAAATTTCTTCAAATACCGTGTGAAACAAACATAGTTCTTTCCACAAAGTAAATGAATCAAATGAATCACGCAAAATTTAGCCATATTTTGTCAGAGATTGTAGAGTATATGAATAGACTATGCAAAATTATCATGTTTTTTGTGTTTTGTAGTAATTTTTGACAAATATACCCCAAATTTTAATTAAAAATTATAGAACATTGCATGAAATTCGAGCAAGTTAATTCACAGAAAACTTCCGCCTCTTTGATGGAGGAACTCTAAGACTTTATTTTCTACATATTTTTACCCTCCTACAGAAGATTTCTATCAAAAAGTTAGGGTACTATGATATTAATAGAGGGGGTACATGGGTGATAACTTTGATATATGTATGCAGCTTCTGCTGGATATCCTAACAGCTTCGGAGGTACAAGCCAATGAAATAATGTAATAATCATATAATTATATTCAGCTGTTGCTTAAGCTTAAGACAGCTAGCTTTTTCGATAGGTTTTTTTAACACTTTAACACTGTAATCTTCCTGAGACTGGAGCAATGGCCGAAAAACTCTATTGTACTAGTGTTAAAGTACAATGCAGCAGCTTGCGGGTAAATGGAATTGTCGGCTTTTTAGTACTTAAGTAAAAACTTAGAATAAGCAATCCAACAAGTCAAAATGGCTCTTTATTCTGGAACAAGGTACAGTTTGTGCTCTGAGGAGCGCCCCATTTGGATGAATCCTGCTGCAGACACTGCCGAATATCAAGTAAATCAGCTCACGCGTGAATCAAATTTACCCGTTGTCTGATGAAAACAGAAATTTAAGTAAAAAATGCAGATAATTTTATTTCTGTTGTGTGCACTCATACTTTGTGTGCTATTACATATTAGAGAAAAATAGTCAAATACTGTACCTTTGTCATGAAAATATTATGCCAAGTTGTGAAAACTTTTCAATCCATCCAATGGTTTGTGCCTCAAACCATAAATGAACATGTAGAAAATAGGTAATTTTCGTAGTTTATCCACATTTAGTAGATGCATGCTTTCCCATGTGTTTTTAACTAAATAACTGACTAAAGTGCTTCATCTTTATAACAATTTTATCATTTGTTACACCAAACAAACATTATATTTACTATCCTCTCTTATTTTTTAGCTAAATGTAGAGCTATTCACGCAAAGATGCTAATTTATCCTAATTTTCACACTTGATTCTAGCATAATTTGGTACGTCTTGATCCCAGATATGGGTAATCTGTAAAGAGTCAAAATTGAGCTTTTATTAGGGCTAATGCCCATAAAACTAATATAGCTTGAATGAGGTCGTGCACATTGAAAAATTAGTAATGTGCATATTTTGAAATCAATAGAGTAAATATAAATTCATACGATACCGATCTACTAATTTATCTAATCTAATTTATCTGATCTACTAATCTACTAAAATTAGTAGATCGGTATCGTATGAATTTATATTTACTCTATTGATTTCAAAATATGCACATTACTAATTTTTCAATGTGCACGACCTCATTCAAGCTATATTAGTTTTATGGGCATTAGCCCTAATAAAAGCTCAATTTTGACTCTTTACAGATTACCCATATCTGGGATCAAGACGTACCAAATTATGCTAGAATCAAGTGTGAAAATTAGGATAAATTAGCATCTTTGCGTGAATAGCTCTACATTTAGCTAAAAAATAAGAGAGGATAGTAAATATAATGTTTGTTTGGTGTAACAAATGATAAAATTGTTATAAAGATGAAGCACTTTAGTCAGTTATTTAGTTAAAAACACATGGGAAAGCATGCATCTACTAAATGTGGATAAACTACGAAAATTACCTATTTTCTACATGTTCATTTATGGTTTGAGGCACAAACCATTGGATGGATTGAAAAGTTTTCACAACTTGGCATAATATTTTCATGACAAAGGTACAGTATTTGACTATTTTTCTCTAATATGTAATAGCACACAAAGTATGAGTGCACACAACAGAAATAAAATTATCTGCATTTTTTACTTAAATTTCTGTTTTCATCAGACAACGGGTAAATTTGATTCACGCGTGAGCTGATTTACTTGATATTCGGCAGTGTCTGCAGCAGGATTCATCCAAATGGGGCGCTCCTCAGAGCACAAACTGTACCTTGTTCCAGAATAAAGAGCCATTTTGACTTGTTGGATTGCTTATTCTAAGTTTTTACTTAAGTACTAAAAAAGCCGACAATTCCATTTTACCCGCAAGCTGCTGCATTGTACTTTAACACTAGTACAATAGAGTTTTTCGGCCATTGCTCCAGTCTCAGGAAGATTACAGTGTTAAAGTGTTAAAAAAACCTATCGAAAAAGCTAGCTGTCTTAAGCTTAAGCAACAGCTGAATATAATTATATGATTATTACATTATTTCATTGGCTTGTACCTCCAAAGCTGTTAGGATATCCAGCAGAAGCTGCATACATATATCAAAGTTATCACCCATGTACCCCCTCTATTAATATCATAGTACCCTAACTTTTTGATAGAAATCTTCTGTAGGAGGGTAAAAATATGTAGAAAATAAAGTCTTAGAGTTCCTCCATCAAAGAGGCGGAAGTTTTCTGTGAATTAACTTGCTCGAATTTCATGCAATGTTCTATAATTTTTAATTAAAATTTGGGGTATATTTGTCAAAAATTACTACAAAACACAAAAAACATGATAATTTTGCATAGTCTATTCATATACTCTACAATCTCTGACAAAATATGGCTAAATTTTGCGTGATTCATTTGATTCATTTACTTTGTGGAAAGAACTATGTTTGTTTCACACGGTATTTGAAGAAATTTATGACAGGCTGAAGCAAACCATGCATAAAAATCAATGAAATTTCATGGCTATGAGACAAACACTAAGCCATTAGGACACGTGTAGAAAATACATGCAATTTTCCGAATTTAAATCCAATCAACCATTTTATACTGTGAGGAACATGACTATATTCAAGTAGATCATTTCGGGATTTTGACCCTTGTCGACTTTTGTCATTTTTCTGCATTTTCTGTATGCTAGTGTATATATAGCTTACAAAATTATGTCAGCAATCCTGGAGCAATGCCATATTAAATGAAGATTATCCAAACTTTGCAAGAAATTTTCCACCCTTTACAAAAAATATTCCAAACTTTACAAAAAAATATTTTAGGTTTACAAAAAATATTACAAGCTTTACAAGAATTGTTGAAACTTTACAGAAAATTTTTGAAACTTTAGTAAATTTTAGATCAATACTGATGACACAGATGAAGTTATGTATTCATCAATCGCGTATGTGTGAAGGTTTGCAAAGTAAAACCTAGCCTCAGGGCTTAAGAATTCCCCCTAGTTAAACAGCAGGCATAGATCGCCCTTTTCAGGGCGTGTTAATGCATTAAATGCTAAAAGTGATGATTTAAGGGTGAAACCTCATATGTTTGCAGGTTTGGCAAATTTTAATCTTTGCAAATTTTATGAACTGACGACAAGGAAATGCATGTATGAAGTAGCACTGTTTCATGGATTAGTCTGCAAATTTCGCAATGTGACCTTTATATTGTTCACAAGCGGAATATCAATCCTTACTGGTGCAAAACAGGAGCATGAGTTGCACAGGGTATATAAAATAGTGTCAACGATGCTTGAGAAATGCAGATTAGATACATAAAATTTGACACTTTACAAAAAAATTCCCAAATTTAACAAAAAATATTCCAAACTTTACAAAAAATATTCCAAACTTTACAAAAAACATTCCAAACTTTACAAAAAATATTCCAAACTTTACAAAAAACATTCCAAACTTTACAAAAAATATTCCAAACTTTACAAAAAATATTCCAAACTTTACAAAAGTACTATGCTTAAGCATGTAAAATTTATTCCAAATTTTACAAAAAATATTCCAAACTTTACAAAAAATATTCCAAATTTTACAAAAAATATTCCAAACTTTACAAAGAATATTCCAAACTTTACAAAAAATATTCCAAATTTTACAAAAAATATTCCAAACTTTACAAAGAATATTCCAAACTTTACAAAAAATATTCCAAATTCTACAAAAAATATGCCAAACTTTGTTAATTTTTAGATCAATACTGATGACATGGATTAAGTTACGTAGTCAATAATGAATTTTGTATGGAGGTGTGTAAAGTAAAGCCTGGCTCAGAGTTTAAAAATTCCCACAAGTTGATCAGCAGGCATAGATCGCCCTTTTTCAGGCGTTTTCTGATAAACTTTGAGAAGCTCAAAATAGCATGATAATCCAATTTGAGCAATGTTTGCCTATACTGGTTGCTTATTTTTGGGCAAAAATAACCCCTAATGGCATCATTAGACAAGTACTGCTAAAAAATCAAGCATTGTAAAGACAGTGCAAATAAAAAATCAGAAAACAGTAGGTTGTGCGCTAAAATTTTTTACACAGCACAGCTAAGGTTTATTTATCATATCCTGAAAATTTGAACAAAATCCGGCTAGCGATTCCTGGAATATAGTGCTATGCAAGAAAGTGTAAAGTAAATTAGTATACTGTATGTTTCGCGCTAAAATTTTACACATAGCACAGCTAAGGTATGTATGTATCATAACCTAGAAATTTGAACAAAATCCGGCTCACGGTTTCCGGAATATAGTGCTATACGAGAAAGTGTAAAGTAAATTGGTATACTGTATGCTGCGCGCTAAACTTTTGCACATAGCACAGCTAAGGTTTACATATCATATCCTGAAAATTTGAACAAAATCCGGCGAACGGTTCTTGGAATATAGTGCTATACGAGAAAGTGTAAAGTAAATTAGTATACCCTAGGCTGCATGTTGAAATTCCGTACATAACATGCCTTGCTTATATACATCATATCCTGAAAATTTGAACAAGATCCGTCTGGTGATTCTTAGAATATAGTGCTATGCGAGAAAGTGTAAAGTAAATTAGTTTACTGTAGGCTGCGCGCTAAAATTTTGTACATTGCATACCTTACATGTACTTAACATACTCTTAAAATTTGAGCCCGATCCGACCGCTGGTTCTTGAGTTATAGTACCAAATGAGAATGTGTAAAGTAAATTGGTATACTGTAGGCTGCGCGCTAAAATTTTGTACATTGCATACCTTACATGTACTTAACCCTACTTTTACCGAGCTCCAGATCCGTGATCTAGTTGCCTGTTTTTTGTAGTTTACTGTAAGGCCATAAATTCTTATGTGGCAAGCTTCTCAGTACCCTCTTTTTTTACTGCAACACATGTTTTATTGAGCAAAGGAAAACGTATTGACCTATATTTTATTAGAAAAGCTTGATTTCATGATTTTATAACATTTGTTACGCGTGTTGCAGATCGTATTTCGTACACATTTTTTAATGTTCAAATACAGTTTTTTCCATTGGTTTTCAGTTTTGTGCAAATTTAATGACATTTCTGAAATTTTCATGCTCTTGGCTACCAGAAATATATATTTTTATTCATTTTTGTTATATCCCCAATGACTAGATTACCGATCTAGACCTTGGTAAGTCTAGGGTGCGTGACCCCTTGGTAAGAGGAGGGTTAACATACTCTTAAACTGAAAACAAGATTCAAGCTCAATTAGAAAATGTAACAAAATTATGAAAATGACAAAATCTTTTGCGAATTAATCGGACATCATGCATTAAGGCACTAATAATTAATTTGGTTGTGATGTTTAAATTTAACGCAGTGAATCGAGTAAAAATAAAACCCTAAATTACTGCACTTTTACGCAGTAGGTACATTCAACTATATCACACTGCCTGTAGTACAGTCAAGCCGATACGCTGTGTCCACACAAGCACCATACATCAATTGGGCAGGAGTAAAATTTTCTGGCAACACGAGCGCATATCTTGTACCCCGTCTCAACACAAAAAATACATTAGGTACATGGCAGCGCACACACCTGTAAACACCACTTTCTAGAAGCAGCAGTTCAAGAGCCTGGGCAACAAGACCCCATCTCTATATTAAAAACAAAACAGAGACAGAGTGTAGGCTCAGGAAGAAAATTTCAACATTTTTAACAAAATGCCCATCTACAGGAACTATCCTATCATAGCAGAAGGCAGAGAGGAGACACCCCCAAACACACCCCTAGTACACAGACACAAATACAGAAAGATGTGATTCAGGACTTTTCAAAAGGAACATTATAGAACTAAACAGTAAAAAAGAGCAATCTAGTTAAGACCCATCATGATTGTGGGACTTTGACCAGAAACTAGGATTAATAACTACCATTCCTTCATGCCATAGCCAAAATCAACAACAACGGATACTGGTGCTGGGAGACTTTCTCATTCTTCTTCATGACTATCAATAGCATTCTCAGGGACTCAAGGTACCGGTACCACTGGCAATATTCCTACAGGATTCAACGTAACTCATTAAATTCACATTACAGCACTCCAGAAGGAGGCAGGAAAGTCTACAGAATGCAGGAAACTCACGCACGGGCTGAAGACATTGCAAGAGCAATACAAACTCCTTTTATGAAGCACCGATTTGCAGGAAAATGTGGCGGGCTTCACTATCCAGAAGTGCTGTAGGAGCACCTGTGACAAACACTCTTGACAGAACTAGAATTGACACATTTTTTGATTTTTTTTTTTTTTTTTTTTACATACTGCTGAATGTCACACTAATACATTCAATTTAAAAGTAATTGACACGCTGTCTACCATGGCTTTGACGCTTTTCTTAAGGAGGTAATGACACTCACCAACACTTCTTTTTTGTTTTATTTTTGCTAAATAAAAAACAGCTTTGCTGCTGTAAAATTTTAACTGACAGGTGTCTTTTTTGATACTGTGCAATCAATTGGCATTTCACATCGGCATTTTCCCAAACCGACGAATTTTTGGGCTTAAGGCACTGGTACATGTAATGGTGCTGGTACGCTTTGCTGTAGTCCCAGGCGCCTTGTATGCATACGTGGGCAGCAAGAAAATTCTGGGGGAAGATTTTTGAAGGTCAAAGAACGGCCTTAAAAATGGTGGTATGGCGATAAAAACACCATTTTTCGACGTTTCTCATTAAGCACTATCCATTGGCATCAAAAAATTGCGAAAAAAACGAAAAAAAATTTCAAAATTTGAATTCTGGGGGGGTATTTTGATTTCTGGGGGGAGTATTTTGATTTCTGGGGTGCTGCATACCCCCCGAACCCCCCCCCGCACGCCCAGGTGTGCTTGTATGGCCAAGGCCAGAAACCAAAAACCGCAAACTTTCCATTTTCCAATCAAATCCCGGACTATACTGTAAGCGCGAGCGGCTGCTTTCCACTGTCCTTTGTGATGGTCGCTTAATCGATTTCAAAAGTAAGAAGCGACGTGCGCCAAATCTTCATTATTGTAAGTCACAAATGTGTGCATGCAACCAATTTGAGCACAAAAATTGACAAAATTCTGTTCTTTGGAGCTCATTTCGAAGAACCAACTGATCGATACAAGAAAATTGTATCGACAGATGCTTTTTCAGTTTTTTTCATCTTTTATATAGGCGTCATTTTACTCTAGCACTATTTCAAGAAGTCTATAAATACTAAAAAATTTTTATGTATTGAAAAAATCAAAATGGAGGAAATTCAAGAAATTATAAAACGTCTTTTTATAGACACTAAAACGAGCCCTATGGGCGGTCAATCAAATCACCCATTGAGCTGTGTGGTCGCAGTCTAGAGCGGCCTATGTACCCCCTAATGATTCAACTTTATTTTTGTCAAAAAGCGTCATCTGAGAGCGAATTTTTTTGAAACCAATAGTGGTCGGTGGTACATAAACATCCAGATGTGTCCTAGATGTTGTGAATATAATCGAGCTTGTCAAGATGCTGGTAGCAGGGTCCTTAGACGGTAAGGCAGAGGAAGCGGCCAAAGAGTTAAAAGCTAAGATAGCTGAAGAAAAAGTCTATAAATATGAAACATTTCTGGGCATAATTATATTAAATCTCTTAAAAAGGCATTGCTTCATCTGAAGAGCTCAGCTGTCAGCATTTCATTTTAAAATTGGTTGAAAAGGCTAATAATCAGTTTATAACAAATCGAGATGTTCAGAGTATAGGTTCATTCTTTTGGAGACAGGGACGCTATTATAAATACAGCCAGTAAAGATCAAATTCTTTGTCTCTGTGGCTGTGCAAACAACTTTCTTAACGGTAATATTCATTTTTCTGCAAAGGATATCAACAAACTTCGAAGATACCAGAATCAAATAAGGTACTTGGCAACAATAAACAGACAAGAACAAAACAAAAAGAGGTATTTTAGCACAAGACGGTGGTTTCTTTCACTGTTACTAACTCCAATTCATACAATTGCAGGCACTTTACTAGTTGACGCAATAACACAATGAATTTAATACCCGCTAAAACCAACGAACGTTCCAAACCAGTTGACGTTTTGCTTAATAACTTTGATAATGAGATGCAACAAATTTTAAACAAGAAAATGTACCATCTGATGTAAAACTTAAAAAATATAATCAAAGTTTAGGCAAATTTAAGCGATTGTTCGAACAGAAGCAGCAACCAGATAAAGCTACAATTGTGGATATGCAAGTGACACAATTAATGATGAAGAAATACTCATTGGTATGCCAAAAAATCAGATTCCAAAGGCAAAATTCCTTCTACACTACATTCGCATGAAGCCATTTGTGAAAATCGAACCTAATAGTGAGCTTGTGATAGGTGGTCAAAAAATTAATGGTTCTAACATCACAGATTTAGTTAATGATCTGGCACAAAATAATTGCTGAAAGTGTTCAGTCGCACAAATGTACCACTAGAAAGTATTGCTAATAGACAAGATAATGAGATTTTTGCCGCGGGCGACAAATTTGACTGGGATGAAGGTCTATAAATACTTATTGTCTCATTTTATGTGAATAAAATTACAAAAATGCATGTAAAAATCTCTTCTGACGATTACAGCATTTGGTTGGAATACTACACTGGGCAGGCTGCCAAAACTGGCTATGGGTTGGATGGGTTCAAAGGCATCCCATACCAGCTGGATGTTGGCCTTGGCAGCTTTTTTCGTTCTCTTTTTAGAATGGCTGTCCCTGTTCTGCAGTCAATTTGTGAGCGAGTTGGAAAGCATGTTTTAGCGGCAGGTGCAAATATTGCGTCTGATTTGGCTCATGGAAAACTGCTATTTGGGTCTACTAAGGAACATTCAAAGCGGGAAGCTGCTCAACTTTTTGACAAAGACTCTCAAGCCCTAAAACAGCAGCAAGGAGAGGGTCTCGGTAGTTGTCTAAAGTCTATAAATGCTAACGCAGTTGATGCCTTTTTTAAAAACAACAAAAGTGGCTCTCATAGTCATAAAATCTATTCCAAGTACTTAAACCGAACTGGACCTTTTTAAAATCCCTTCTACCCAAGTAATTATAAAGCACGGCTTCTGGCATGAAATTCAGCCTACGCATCCTATCACTAACAAGGGGTTATATCACGTTAGAGTACCGCCCAACCCCCATTATCTCCAGCTGAACAAACATTACATTTATATGTTACTACGGATAAAAAACTAACAGTTGCTGCTGGAGCATTAGTACCCGACTATGCGCCTATCAATCTGATTGGTAAAACTTTCTTCAAGCAGGTGAATAGCTTCCTAGGAGGTCGCTTAATTTTTGATAGCTCTGATAAGTATGCACACAGGTTGTACTTTGAAACTTAAATAAATCATTATAATGATGCAAAGCATTCACATTTACAATCTGCGCTGTACTTTCACAAAGGTGGAGGTGATGTTGACACAAAAGACAATGACGCGTTCGAAAAACGTTCAAAAATGTTAAAGGATTAAAATTTTGTAGAAGTCGCGGCTCCATTGCACATTGACATGTTTTTGCAAGACCAATATATTTAGTTAATTTTATCAATATCCACCCAGAATTACACAGGAATAGCAACGCGTTTGTTTTGCAGTGCTTTGAGTATGTCAACCTTGAAATAAAAGTCTCACAAACTAAATTTTTTATTTGAAAAGGTGAGGTATTAGACACTGTCAATTTAGCACTTGAACAAACAATGCTTTCATACACAGCAAAGTATCCTATTGGACGCCTGGCTATGACTAACTTAAACATTTCAAATCCTGTTAGAGAAACGCGCAATTATACTCTGTTTAATGGTCAGCTACCTAGGCGTGTGGTCTTTGCTTGTGTCGATGGCAATGCATATCGAGGCAACTTGGCCAAATCGCCATTTAATTTCAAACCATACAGCATATACAATGTAAAAGTAATGTGTGGCGGCATAACCTACCCCGCTTACCCACTTAAGATTGCATTCTAACACGATAGGTACTTGCAAGCTTATAATCAGATGTATGATGCACTCGATATAGGGCGTGCAGGTAATTTCATCAGCAGAGACAAATTTAAAGCGAGCCACTGTTTCTTTGTGTTTGGCCTGACACCTGATGCAGATAATGGATGGCATTGGGATCTAGTGTATGAAGGGACAGCAAGCATAACTGTAAGGTTTGCCAACAATTTGCCTGATTCTGGTGTGGAAATTATTATTATATACGCCAAATTTGATGACTTAATAATGATTGACAATAATCGAAACACCTTTTCATGACTATAAGGCATAAAAATGAATATCATTGAAATATTCAAAATTCTTCAATGTAATGTCAAATAGTATATATTTTTAGGTGTTTTTCCATTAGATCGCCTTCCTCCAATAAGAATCTACCTAGTATATGAAGGGACAACAAGCATAACTGTAAGGTTTGCCAACAATTTGCCTGATTCTGGCGTGGAAATTATTATATACGCCAAATTTGATGACTTAATAATGATTGACAATAACCGAAACACGTTTCATGACTATAAGGCATAAAAATGAATATCATTGAAATATTCAAAATTCTTCAGTGTAATGTCAAATAGTATATATTTTTTGGTGTTTGTCCATTAGACCGCCTTCCTCCAATAAGAATCTACCCTGTGGCTCTAGTGATTAATTTGGATGCTAGCAATGCGCCTGGATCGGACTGGGTACCATATACTTCCAAAGCAATAAACACTGCGACTATTTTGACAGCTATGGTCGAAAACCATTCAACCAATTAATGCGTTATATATCAAATAATGCACTCACATATACATACAATAATGCTCAGGCGCAAGGGCTCTTTTCAATCAGCTGTGGTCACATGTGTGTATATTTCCAAGTCTGGAGAAAGCGGGTTATTCCTTTCAAAAATACTGTTCTATCTATCTATGCTCAGTGAGAAAATCATAGGTAGCGCGATAGCGCCACCTATAATATACCTGGCCATTCTTTTTCTTATATATTTATCACAGCAAGTGCGAAATTTATGCCCCCCCTCACAGCAACAACGACACACACCTGGGAGGTGCGTTTTTTTATTCGATGGATAATTAAAAAATTTGATGCCCGTTTTTTTTTGTTTACACTCAATACCGAGTTAGCAATGAGTGTGTAAAGTTTTAACCGAAAAATCAAATAATTTGTGGACAGCCAATTTTTTTTAAAAATGTTTTTCCGAATTGTAGATCACGAATCTGAACTTCAAAATTTCTTTACACTCAATATTTGTTGCACAAAGGTGTAAAGTATACATGGTTTTTACTCTTTGCGTGTCCTTCAGCTTACCTAAGTCATTTTTGTTTTCTGTGCAGTCCAATTAGTTTTATAATTTAGACAGTTGCAATATCTAAAAACTGAATTTTGTTCTCTTTTAACGCAATATTTCTTGATCTGTGATCGTTTTAATGTAAAAGAGTTCGAGAAAAACACAAAATTTCTCCAACTACTCCACTAATTAGGCGGAACATACTAATTATGCCAAAAATGTGCCCTGACCTTAGCGTTACAGATCCTAGTTTATTTTGTTTCTGTACACCCAATTTTGCGGTATTAGAACATGTGTAAAGTGTACAACGAGAAGAATTTTTCCACCCAGAGCATTGGGTATCAAACAATTTGCGGAGGGCCAATTTTTTTCAATGTTGCCCTTTAGTTGTAGATTTCGAATCTGACATTAAAATTTCTTTACAATAAATGGTTTTTGCACAAAATTGTAAAGTATATGGGTTTTATACTTTTCGCGAAAGATGAAGCTTATCTAGCTCAATTTCGGTTTCTGTGTAGTCCGATTGATTTTATAATGTAGAGGGCTACAATATCTGAAAACGTAAAATTTTTTCTCTTTTAACGCAATATTTCTTTATCTTTGATCATTTTAGTGTGAAGAATTCGAGACGAAAAGATGAAATTTCTGCAGCAACTTGCACCGGCCCCCTAAATTTAGGCGCTGCCCACCTATAGATATATGGTCTGAATTATTAAATAAAAGAATCGAACTGGCAAAGAAAAATGCTCTATGGAACAAATAAGGTATATATACTTGAATTTCTTTATTCCTAAAGATATGATAGGAGGGGAGTAGTGAAAATTTCCTTATGTGCGCAGAAGCCATAGGAATGTGCTTAACAGTTAGACTTCCCCTAAACGACGCAAAAATCGAAGTATATTCTGCGGCCTTAGAAAATTGAGGTTGTAGTCATAAAAAGTTCTCAAGTGTTTCGCAAAAGAGCATTGAAGACACTTTCATGACTATTAAATAATCAATGTATTATTTATTTGATGAAATCTTGACCTTCCACAATGCTCTGGAGTAAAAGATAATAGTGAAAAGATAATAATAAAAAATAATAATAATAATAATAATAATAATAATAAAAGATAATAATAAAAGATAGTAATAATAAAAGATAATAATTACACCTACATGGCCAACTCAATAGTTTTCATGAAAAACCACAAAAAATTTCTTTAAATTTTCCAAAATAAAGTAATCAAAAGACTCGCCATCATAATCGAAATTACTACGGAAAATCTGCAGAAACGCACATAGGCCACAGAATATACTTCGATTTTTGCGTTGTTTATAGGAACTCTAACTGTTTAGCACATTCCTATGGCTTAGGCGCATATAGGGAAATTTTCCTAGTCCCATCCTTTCACATCCTTAGCAAGGAAGAAATTCAAGTATATATACCTTTTTTGTTCCATCGGAGCATTTCTCTTTGCTACTTAATAAATACTTTAATAACCTAGAAGTATAAACATGGATACTTAGTTCTACATCACGCTTCCGAGCAATTCACAAGAATCAAATACTGCGGCCACATTTATAACCAACCTGCCTAGGCGAATCATACTAAATGGCGACTGGGACGTTGGTCTGGCTTGAAATAATTTACCAAATTAAGTGGCACAATGTTGCCAGTGATCAGAATATGATACAATTTCACGATTTTAAAAATAATGTGCGAAGAAACTCGCTCATTCCCTGAGCCAGATACCAATGTATTCACGATCTCGTTAAAACAATCAACGAGGGAGTAAAAATGATTAGTAAGAACGAAAAATTTGACTACACGGAACATATAAGCTTGCAGTATGACAATAATGAAAAATGCTGCCATCTAAAACTTAACACTGAACATGTTCGAAGCCTAAAATTAACGACGCATTTAATGTACATGCTGGGATTCATAGAAAGTCAACTCGCTAATAAGAATTATACTGTCGCACAAGAATTTACCATAGCTGCCCATCATTCTCCCGATATGCTAGGTGGGATGCACAATTTTTATGTGTATTGTGATATAGTTGAGCCTCAGATCGTTGGAAATCTTTTGCGCCACTTCTGCAAGTCGTAAATATTGATGACATGGATATTGTAAATCACTCGTACATTAGCCTACATTATATATCTGTACTCAAAAAAGGATTCAACTCTATTGATATGAAGATTAAAAGTGACCAAGATAACCCCGTGCCTTTTCAATTTGGCAAAACTATAGTGAAATTGCATTTTAGACGCCAGTAGACTGTTAATAGAACTATTTTTGTCTATAAATATGGATATGCATACAAGTTTTACTTAAAAATGGATCTAAATCAGTACTTTGAAATACATGAACTCCCAACCATTTCTGTTCGTAGGTTAACGACCACCGCTGAGGCATTTTTGTTGCGTTTTAAGAACCTTCATGAATGCCCTAATGTCTTTCAGATTTTTGAACAGATTTTTGTAGAAGCTATTAACAAGAGTTAATAGATGTTACATGGCTGCCCTCCCAACAGTATGGTAGGCATTGAAATTAGACAACCAAACCTTTATGCGCCTGTGTTAGTTCCATTTACTGAGCGCCAATATATTTATACTGATATGGTTTGAGTATAATAGAAAATGTGGCTCAATCCAAGAATGAGCTTTGCTTCGATGAGGGCATGGAATTTATGGTAGTCCTCGTTAATAAAAGACCACAAATAGGTTCTGGTCTGAAATTTGATGTTAGTGAGTTTTGCAAACTTGGAGGAGCATATATTAAAATTACATCAAATGATAATTTATCACTAGCCAGAGCTGTTGTAACAGGAATAGCGAAGCTGGGCAGTAGCCCAAAATGGGAATCTATTCGAAATGGTGACGGGGCATGGCACACTCTGCAAAAACAGCTAGCTTTAGATTTAATGCATAAGGCTAGTATTAATATCAATGTAGAAAGACATGGTCTTGAGGCTGTTAAAAAATACAAAAGGTTCTAGTGCCCGACTACAAAATAAAAGTATATTATAATTATATTTTGTTTTTTAAAATGACCTACGGCTGATAAGGTGATTCATTTACATGCAGCTTATAATCATTTTTATGATCTGATTACAAAAATGCTCAAGTGCATAAAGCTTTTCCACCCAAAAAACAGTGTAAAGAGCGCTCCAATGGCGCTTGAGGACCAGCGGTAGTGCTTGTGAACCTTGATGGCGCTAATAAACCTTAGTGACGCTAATGAACCCTCTTCAGACCTCCCCCGTTTTTTGCCTGTTACAGGCCCTCCAGGGACAACTTTTTTCTAAAAGTTCCGGAACTACCCCTCTCCCAGGGACAATTAGTCTGCAAAATACCCAGGGCGCACTCAGGGCACACCCCTCACCGTCGTCTATATTATAACATCGCAGTTTTAGTTAGACAACTGGAGAATTCTGCGACCTTTTTCTCTCGGGGTACAAACTTTTCAAACAAAAAAAGAAGCTCCCAAATAACAAAAACATTGAAAGGCGCCTTTGTTTCAGTGACTTTAAACCGACACGTACCCTAATAACCTTACGCCAAAAGCAGCAAATGATACGTAAACCTTTACGATTTTTCCACAAAAATTCTTCCAAGCCCAGGCTCTTCGCAATGTCTTGCCGACAAGTAACAAAATGACTACAAAAACTTAGGGCGGAATACACATACATAGCGTCGACGCACTTCTAAATTCATAATTTTATAAAATATAATATTAATTTAGTTTATCAGGTAACCTTTTCGAGTAGGTCTCCGGGCTTCACGCTACCGCAACCAACATTATGTTAAAAAAAATTATTTAGAAAACATTCGTGCATCAACTTTTGGCCCAAGGCAATGCAATAACACTTACACATACCTAGCATATATCAAGAGAGAAGCAGAAAAAATATAGTTAAGCATGAATTGCATTTGACCTTGTTTGAAATTTGAACAATTTTGCCAGACATAATCGAAAAGTTATTACTTGATAATAAGCCACAATAAGGTCACTCACAGTTGTTATCATACGTGGGCAGCAAAAAAATTCTGGGTGGGTGCAAGATTTTTTGAAGGTCAAAAAATGGCCTAAAAAATGGTGGTATGGCGATGAAAACCATTTTCCGACGTTCCTCATCAAGCACTATCCATTGGCATCAAAAAATTGCGAAAAAACGAAAAAAATTTTCAAAAATTGAATGCTAGGGGGGTATTTTGGTTTCTGGGGGTGCATACCCCCCAAACCCCACGCCCAGGAGTGGTTGTTATTAGACGAACATGAGCAATTTAAATTAAAAAAAAACAAGTGTATAGGTACTTGAAGAAAGCATATTAATTATTCGTAGAATAGAATATTTGATACCAACATGATAGAATAAATATTCCTTTTAGAAGAATTAACGGTAATAAAGCTTTTTCAAGTTGATATTTAAAAATCAACCTCAAAGTCGACATTTTCGATGTTATAACGCATACATAACTAATCCTAAGTCAACTTTCGTCGACTATAATTAAATTTTGTAATATGTATCTGAAGGAGCCGTCCATGGCTCTGTCGGCAAATTGGGCGATTCAAAAGTACAACTAATATTACAAAATTCACTACCGATGACACAAGATTCTCTCCGGCCGTGGGCATCTCAAATTCACCGGCTAGGGGGAACCTGGGACTCTGCAGAATTCCCAGATTGCCCCCAAATTTAACCGGGCAGAGTTACATAGAAAAGATTTAATGTTGAAACAGAGAGAAAGAGAGCTTAAATTAGAATTAACACTAATATTTAAATGCGAAAATAAATCGTTCCCGTCACCTATATTAAAATAACATCTTCGTTCTACTTAATTAGTCACCTACTAAAACATAAAACCCCAAATATTCACTCGGCGCCAATAGTTGAACATGGAAAGCATGGTCTGACATTGAGAAGCGTTACACTTCTGCAGCAGAAATCGCAAAAAGTGCTTCCAGTGTGCGAAATTGCCCGTTTCTTGCTTGTTAACTCCAGAAATTAATAAGATCAGAATTTTCTACAAAAATGCTTTGTGCGAGTTGATCTAGAGGAAAGGTGACCTATCTATGTGCTGCCTTCAATTGCATTGATGTTTATCTTTGCACAAAAACCGATAAATTTCGATTTCTACCCACCCCTTGGCTTAATAAAGTTATCTGGTTTATTTAATCTTAATTTTGTAGTAGGTATGCTCAGACTGAATCTACATAAACACAGTAGTTGAAAGCTCATTAACATGCATATATGTATGTTAGAGATGCGGCCCGTCAAGGTAACCCCTCCCCAGGGCGCACATTTCCAGAAGCCAGGGCGCACAGTTTAGCATCCCTTCCCCATCTGCCTACCACGTCCGCCTATGCTATAACACGGGAAGAAGTTCTTGAACCTAGTTCCCGAACTACAAAGTTCCAGAACGAAGTTCCGGAAGGTGCCAGAGCAGGGTATACCACTTATAGACCCGAGGATAAAGCAGGCATATATCCGCTGTACTTTACTCGTATCCTATACAAAATTGTGCAAGATGCATGTACATACATAGTGTCGGATTGGATCGAAGAAAGCTTGCTGGTCAGAATAAAATGAGCGCAAGATAGAACGAACAAAATTTTTGGAAAACATGTGCTCCTAGGTACGCGCATCATCTTATATTGAAAAGTCGATAATTAAGAATTTATGAATTATTAATTTCTGGCTTGCAAAATCAGCGCATCAATTTTGTGCTTTAGGTCGCTTTTATAATCATTATCATTTCATTTTAGCAAAAATTTTGAACATCGAAAAATTAAACGATTTTTAGCTCAAGAAATATGCTGCATACTACATTATGCATGTAAAAAAACTAATTTTCAATTTTTTCTCGATTTATTTCGCATTCCACTAATATTACTTACCAGCAATCCTAAAAAAAATACATAAAAGCCTATAAAAATTAATTCCGCCTTTTTGGTATTTGGACAAATTAAAACTAGTAACGAATTATGTAAAAATATGATGGATATTCACATAAGCTCATTTGAAATCTATTGTAGAAATTTAAGCAAGTTTTAGATCATTTTATTCCGTTGTCAAAATAATGCGGTTCCAACTAAATATCAATGATTAATCAATGTCCATGAATTAATTGAACGCTCTTTAATCCACCATTGTGCTAAAATGTTTAAACATGGTTTAGGCTATAAGTAGTTAGCCTTGTTACCCTGGCCCGCAACGTTATAACATAGCCCATGCTATGAGATATGCAACACGCTTAACGTGTTCTAAACACACTTGACGTGTTCACTGAGCTAGTCTGGAACGGAAATATGCTATAGCATACACAGGGAATGGCCTTGGGGATGGGTAGAGGCAGGGTGCAGCCGGTTGGAAGGGCAGGGGAGGGCCAAGCCCTAGAGGAAGGAAGCAACCATGGGGGCAGGGAGCAGCCATGGGGCAAGGGGCAACCCTAGGGGGAAGGAGCGTGGCAGAGAGTAGGGAAGGGAGCAGCCATGGGGAATGGGAGCAACCCTAGGGAGTGGACTTAGGGCAGGGAGCAGCCGTGGAGGCAGGGAGCGGGGTAGGGAACAGCCTTGGTGGAGGGGCCATTTTAGGGAAGGGAAGGGTAGAGGAATGAAGGGGCCTTGGTCAAGGGAGCCATAAGGGTTGGGTCCCCCTGACTGCCCCGCGCCCCTATAGGAGCCGCCCAGGGACCGACCAGTGCCAGGTGACCAAACAGTGCAGGTGTCCGACCACCAATAGTCAGGTAAGACTGTTCCCAGTTGTCAGCCGTTTAGAAGCGGAAAAGTTTAAGGTGTTTACACAGACCAATGACAGCGTTTATACTTTGTACTTAGTTTATGTTTTCTAGTTTGTTTTTCTAATTTTTACTGGCTCACACTTATTGCACGTTTTACTAACTTTATGCTACTTTTCATTTTTAACCTCTTTGTGTAAAAAATTTATAAATAGTCGTAGTAGGAAACGATTTAAAGTAAGTGCACGGGTCACTTTGTCCTGATGTCGGCTAATCACTGTACTTGGTAGTGAAATGTAAACTACTGTGATGATACTTATACATTTTATCGAAAATAGCGTATAAGTTTGCTTTGATGTTCTGCCGCGCAAGGAATTGAAATGTATGTATTTTCACTTGTTCTACTACCTTTATAAATCTGTGAGAGAAAATTCTATATTTATAGTCTAGGTCCATGGCCCGCTGCCCTTGTAATCCCTTAGGTGGTGAGCAGGAGGCCGTCGCTCTAGACTAAATGTTCAACCACCAAATTTCAAGCCTTTTTTTACTTTCTCTTCGAAAATGCTCAATTTATCTAATTTTTGTTTCTTTTTTACAGAAGATGGCGAAACAAATCAATTAAAATGCCTATCCAATTGGGCTAACGTTCTCAGTTGATCCGAATTTATAAGTTTAGGGTATATAGTCAAGTATTACATTTCTATGGTGATCTATACTAATAGTATCATCCCACAACGTGTAGAAGAACAATGTACAAAAATCACTGAAAGCAGTTGCATGCCATTGCCCTGTAAACGTAACTACCCCATTTGATTTTGCGGGTATAACCCCTTCTTCAGGGTTCAAATCAAAATTCAGAATCCGGTGACCTTCATGTAAAAAATCGTCAAAAGATATTCCAGTGTCCGAGTCCGTGTAAAGTTTTTGAACTATTCTTGAGCGAGTTTAGATACGGATCAATAAGAGATTCTTTGGGGGTTTGGGCAGGGGTGGAAACAAACGTCCATTGACCTGTACTTGAGCACTAATACATTTTCTTAGTGATAACAAAAACGGATTTTCTGCATAAGAGCCTAAAACAGAAGATGACTTTACTAGCGTAATAATAATCAAGCCGGGTATTTGCCCACTATTTAAGACAAAATTAGATAAATGAGTTTGACCGGGTGCTAGTTGTGTGCTCCTTATTGTAGCGCAATTGATAGGGTACAATGCAGATTTTTGTTTTGTTTTTTTTTGAATTTTTTTAACTCTTCACATAAAATTGTACTACTAGATATATATATATATATATATATATATATATATATATATATATATATATATATATATATATATATATATATATATATATATATATATATATATATATATATATATATATATATATATATATATATATATATATATATATATATATATATATATATATATGCACCTGACTTTTATCATAATTCTCGTAATTATTATTTTTTCACTAGGTGTTTCTGTCCCTGAAAGCAAGTGAACTATGTAGTAGGTGGCACTAAAGTTAAAGAAAATTTTACACCCTGAATAATCAATTTTTATTGCAGTAAAAAATCAAAGTGTATTCGTCCTGCTATTTCAACAACATTGCTTTCTGCGAATTTTGGCACATGTTTATCGAATGCTGGGTTACTTCCTGCTACAGTAGCATTAAACACACCCGTTTGCTCCTTGTAAAACATTTGTAGGATACCTACAGCCCCATTTTTTTGCAGCTGAGGAGTAGGCGAAATTTGTTTCTGTATAAGCTTTATTTGGATACGTGTTTGTTGCTTGACTAACTATGATGTTATTCACTTTTAATACAATATCGCGAAAAAGTGCATGCAATCTCAAGTTGATGGGTGCTATGTGGGCTTCTTTATCTAATTTTGATCTATCCGCTTTATCTATTTTTGCACAGATTTTTAATAAAAAGTTGGTATCTGTAAACTGTGTCTATGATTCGGGAATATCAAATTGAATTGCTTCTTCTGTAATAATGGACCTATAGGATAACACTCAACTTCATTTTCAGCCACAATTGAATAAGCCTGCTTTTCAACGATTTCTGCCTTATTTTTCGACCTATTTAGAATTTCTTAATGCAAATAGATGATGCAATTTTTTAGATCTACTTTGTCTATTTATAGATTTTCTACATCATTGTTTCTTTTTCCTATTTATAAACTTTTCCTTCCCCCCCACCTTCATTTGTGGAGCGGCGGCCTGCCTTTTGTTTTCTGTACCGTCTTACAGTAACTGGTCCTTTTAGGGGTTCAGCAGTAGTCATCGTCACGCTTCCTGACGACTGATGTGCAGAAAAATGTTGAATAGACATTTTTCACAATATCGCAGATCTTCTTAAACTATAATTGTCTGTATTTTTTATTACTATAGATATCGATTATAAGAAGCTTTGAAGTACTTTATAATAGGAAACATTTTCAGATTTATAACTTACGAGATGCGGCGTTAGCTGAAAGACATCCACGCAAATTATTTGAGAGCAGCACGCGTTGGGTACAACAAGATCAGATTCGACCAAAAAGAAGGGGTTTATCCAGACACGACGCTCACCCCTGACAATAAAGTCTTAGTGGGGAACACGTTTGGGTGAATTGTGTCCATATTTAAGACTAATAATTCTTGTCAAGTAAGGCGTATGTATTTGTACTTGAGTGTCTTTAATATCTAGAACTGCGTAATTATCAGGTGTAATAATCAGGTGAATATCATTCCGAATACTTTTTGGTAATGCCTGATTAAACATACTTACTAAATCTGCAATGCTATATGAAAAAATTTTTTGCTTCAATTTTAAATTTTTTATAATCATTTTTCCGTCAGGTTTATCAGTGAAACATAAGTGACAGTATTTGGGGTCGTAAAAGGTGATTTTAGAATAATTTGTTTCACACCCATCTCCCATTCACCAGTAAATTCTAGGGGCCTTTCCAGCTGGAGAGTATACGTTCCATTGTTTTTCATAGCCTTTGTAGATTCGAAAAATTGATAAAAGTCCCCAGGACCTGTTCTGAAATCATCCATTTTGATTGTTACAATGTAGTATATGTATGTATGACTTTTTATTCATAATTTTACAACGCTTGACGCCCATGAATCAAATTTAGGAGGGTAACAACGCCACCGCACTAAAAAATCCGTTTTTCCTGCCCGCTTTCTCGTTCTTAATATTTTCTCAATAATACAGACGTATAAATTTTCTGCATTTCAGCTTCATAGAAAATACCCTTCAATTTTTCGCCCATCTGATCTTCTAACGTGTAAACGGGAGGAGTGCGCGCAAATCTTTCTTTTACAACAAAAAAGTCTTCAGTTCAGTTTGGCCAAAATCCTTTCTCAAACGTTTGTTTGACTTTACTTATTCGCACTTTGTTGCCTATATTAAATTTAAACTTTACGGGCTCGCCGCGAGATTCTATTCTAAACGCTTTATTCAAAATATCCCGCTCGTTTTTTCATTAACGTTTGATGAAGCCATACCAATAATTCTATGAACAGAATTATTGCAATTTTTCACGAATTATCTATGATATCAATATAACTATATGTATTATTACGTGTAAAGAAACGCCACATTTTTTCTTTCAAAGTTCTGTTGAAACGTTCAAGAACACTTGCTTCCATTTCGCTTTTTGTCGTAAAGAAATTCACATCTTCCGATTTCAGAAAACGTTGAAATTCATTGTTTACAAATTCCTTGCAGGTATCTGTTTGAAGTTTGTGCAGTTTTCGACCTGACAAATGTAAAATTGACGGAAATGCTTCAAGAACCTCTTTTTGATTCTTTTTCTTTAAAGGTACCGACCAGGCATATTTTGAGAAAATGTCTACACAATTCAACAAATACTTATACCCATCATTTTGATCAGCCTTAGATTGCAAGTCCACCAAATCACCCTGCCATTGCTCATCCATAGCAATCACAATAACTTTAGTGCATTTATAATGTTTTAAAACCGGCTTGTGCAGCGAATATGGGGGCTGTTTAGTCAACCATGCTCGTACCTGTTTGAGTTGAAAGCGGGGATCATACCTATAAGCTTGGGTGTAAAGCTGATGGGCGCCAGAGTAGCCAGTTTTTAGATCGTAGTATCTTATTCATTTTGATGCGTGCATTATACACCAATCATTAGTACTTTATACATGTCATACACGCTTGATCTCTTATGCTGGCATCACCTCTAGTTTTTTTATTTATTCAGATCAACAATATATTTACAACACCACATTAACTATATGCATAATCAAATTATCGTACAAATGATGGTAACGTCCCGGGAGACCGACAGTGCCGGGTGACTGACAGTCCTGGATAACTGACAGTCCCGGGTCACCAACAAATAGTATAAAAATAGATCTGTCAATCAAAACATTTTCGAATGACCGACATTACCTACTGGCCGACTGCTCCGAGTGGCCCACAGTCCCGGATGGCGGACTGAACCAGGTGGCCGACAGTCCCAAGTGGCTGACTTTACTGGATGACCGAATGTCCCGGGTTGCTGACACTGTATCGGTTGATTAATAGATGGCATAAAAATTCCTAAATGATCCGGTTGTACTATTAATATGAATATATGTATGTACGTATTTATGTATACACGGCCATTTTTTCAAAATCGAAATACGTAATTTTTTTCATTTTCTTAGGAGCAATGAAGTTTTCACTGGCATTAATGTGCATATATAAACTTATTTCATTTACATATTGTATATAAAGGCTAATTTGCATCACCAAGGGCGTAGCCAGGGAGGGAAATGGGGAGCAAGTGCCCCCCAAAATCGTTCAGAAATTCTTTTGGTCTTTATGTGCCGTAGTTTGTGCCCAACGTTGGGTTCAAAAAAGCCTAAATGTCAAAATTTTTCGGCGCTTTGCGCGTTACTGATAAATTTGTGCATTCTTCTATTTTTAAAACTGAGAAACTGGCCGCACAAAAGTTTTGGCTACGCCTCTGTTCACCATTTTGATTAAATGGCGAGTAAATTATTTGATGGCACTTTTGCAGCACTGAAGTTACACAAATATGCAGCTGAAATTTTGCAGCCACAATAAGTTTAAGAAGGATAGCACTAAAATACTACGCATTGTAAATAATAGGCCCTTTTTACAAAATCCTGCATTTTTTAAATTTACTATGAATTCATATGAGCAATGTTATTGCATTAGTAAAACTATTTATGTGCATAAATAGGTACCTACTCACAAAAAGCATTAATTCCGAAATCATTAGTCAGTTAGGAATTTTTATGACAAACCTATTATTATACCACTTGTCGGTCACCCGGGACAGTCAGCCATCATGTACAGTCGCTCAACCAGGACTGTCGGCCACCCGGTGACAGTCGGCCACCCGGGACTGTCGGCCAGACGGGGATTTTTTGATTGACAGATCTATTTTTAAAACCATTTAATGGTCACCTGGTAGTGTCAGTCACCCGGGAAACAATCCAAATGCTCCCACATATTTTTTTGAGTTAATATCAAAATTAAGCCACAATTTGTACAATGCTTCATTTTCACAATTCGCTGCACATTTTTTCAATGTCAGCGCAAACGTCAAGAATGCTTTTTTGTCTCCAAGATGTCGTTCATCCTTAAATTCATCCATAAGCTGCGTCCAAAAGCAGTTGCCTATACGTTACACCTTCTGTACAGTTATGTAATGGGATGCCGCTTTGTCGACCAAGTTGTTCACAAAATGATGAAACGCCAATTCGCTAGTTGATGACATTTTCAGTGAATTGCAGTAGTCGTAGCAGAGTAAAATAATATAGGCTTAGACAGCATATACGACTATTCATGTTCCTGCTCATATTTATAGACTTTAGCAGTTCGTTTTAGCCTTTTCTTCCTCCTATACATCCTCCGTGTAGCGCATCAAAACACGACTACCAGCTTCTTGCATAGCCCTATTAAACTCACAGCATCGTGGGCATATTTGCAATGTCGCATACCACCTGACTCCGTTAGTTTCAAAAAGGTCGTGCTCCAATGAATTTTTTTGCAGTAGTAGCACAGGTGAATCATTAACGGGTACATAGGGCGTTCAAGTTCCGCAAGTTCCGCCTGCACAGTTAAGGTGGCCTGACTGCCCTCCCATACGGTTTCTTCTCTTCATTGGCATAGGGTCGTTTGTTCAATTCTTTAAGCTCTCCAATTTTTATAGTTTACTGTTTCTTCATATTCAATTTCCTTATTTATAAATTCATTTATACCTTGAAATTATATGGAATTTTTTCATTTCAGATCGAGCCTTCCTATGGGCCTCTGCAAATCAAGACAGCAACTTTGCAATGATTCATGATTGTTATTAATACTGTACAATTATGCACCGTCCGATTAAAAAATCATCGTAATAAAAGTGTAAAGTATAAAAAGTATGAAGCAGTGTATAGCGTAAACTATAAATATTATTAAGAAATGTTACAGTAAGTGATAGCTGTTAAAAAGCTTAAAGATGCTATTTTTCTGAATCAGCTTTTGGCTTAGAAACTATAAACTAATAAAAAATAAGTATAAACGCTGTCTTTGGTTGGTGTAAACACCTTAAACTGCTCCGCCTCTACACGGCTGACAGCTTGGAACAGTCTTACCTGACTCCCGGCGGTCGGTCACCTGACACTGGGCTACTTCTCTCGGGGCGCGGAGCGGCCAGAGGGGGACCCCAACCCTTATGGCTCCCTTTCCCAAGACCCCTTCATTCCCCTACCCTTCTCCTTCCTAAAATGGCCTACTCCACCAAGGCATCTCCCTGCCCCACTCCCTGCCTTCTCGGCTAATTCCCTGCCCTAAGCCCACTCCCTAGAGCTGCTCCCATTCCCCCATGGCTGCTCCCTTCCCTGTCTCTCTGTGACGCTCCTTCTCCTAGGGTTTCTTCTTTCCCCATGGCTACTCCCTGCTCCTACGGCTGCTCTCTTTGTCTAGGGCTCCTCCCTCCCCAGCCCTTCCATACGGCTGTTCCCTGCCGCCAATCATCCCCAAGGCCACTCCCTGTGTATGCTATAGCATACCTGTCACAGACTAGCTCAGTGAACACGTCAAGCGTGTTTAGAACACGTCAAGCGTGTTGCCTATCTTATAACATGGGCTATGTTATAATGTTGCGGGCCATGGTAACAAGGCTTACTACTACTAACTACTAAATGGACGTACAGTTAGATAAAATGCATTGTTAGGCAAATGTACATAATATAGATATATTTCCATAAATTTAGAAAGGAGTGCCGTGAATTCTATTAGATTTCTGAAATAATTACGGATCGTGAGTAATTCCAAATACTGTTGTTAAAGAAAACATTTCCTTAACATATTAGCGAGGATTTTGTCATGTTTTTTGTCAATTTTTTCCTTTCAAAGGTTGTAGAAAATTTATACGTGGTTTTAGTGGCAAAATGACGAAAAACGGTCATTGAAAGAAGTAAAGAAATATCAAATTCATGGTTGGACAATGAGTCGATCAATTAATTTGTTTTAAGCATGTTACCACAAAAAAACACATCATTTAATTCAACTTATTATTTAAACATAGTATTCAAATCTAAGAACAAAAGGAAAACACATAAATATAGTCTGTTTCCCGAGAGCTTTTCCAGAAAATCTTTTCCGATGTTACAGTAGGTCTATTTTTTGGGTCTACGACGTTTTGGCGCCGCCGTTTTGGCGCCGCCGTTTTGGCGCTGCCGTTTTGGCGCCAGCAACTTATAAATTATTATAATTCAATTTATTTTGAAACAATTTTAATATAAATTATGTATTTAGAAAGCAGACTCTTCAAGCTACAAAATTGCATATTGTTCTTTTCGATTCGATGAGTATTTATTTGTGTACGACTGAAAAACTGTAAAAAATTCAGTGTAATTTTAGATGCATTTAATTATCTCACTAAATTCAAAGACATTCAAAAAGTAATTTATACCATTACGTAGAAAATTTGGAGGGCTTTCAAAATCTGTATCACACTTTTCATAAATGAAATGTAAATAATTAATAATATTACAAGGAGTGTGGCGCTAAAACGGCGGCGGCAAAACGTCTCATTTCGCTATATTTACTACTTACTGTAGGTCATTTAAAGATCACTGTAGCTACATAGAAAGTATGAATTTTCAATAAAATTTCGCATGGCATAATTTATTCTCTTCTACCAACAGATCATGCAACATGCGAATGGAATTCGCGCATTCAGCTTGTCATAAATTACGCGTTAAACACAATGGATAAGCATTTTAAAAATCGCCGCAAACTTCCGCTTAGTGCAGTGGTAGAACGTCTGATTGTCGTCGGAGAGATACATGTTCGATTCCTGCGGCGAGATTTTTATTTAGCGCACTTACTGTAGTATATCCTGCACTGTTTAGATGCTTTAATTAAGTCTCTATGGATGGTTTAGTGCATTAAAAATGGAAGAATGACGGCCGCTCGCCCCCACTCAACTTTTCTGTCGAGTTACAGTAAATCACCCGGTTAGGCACATTGTAGGCTTGAAAACACTAACTGAAAAACCTCTCGAATTAATGAAACAAACTATAAATGAATGCAAATGAGTAAAATAAATTTAAAAAATAGTAAACCAGAACTAAAAGTTAGAGTTAAAAACATTAAGATTTTAATCAATGAAAAAGGCTATTTCATCCCACAGCGTCCAGCTCTGTTGTTTTTTTTTAAATAATAATATTAATAATC
>JAVLUZ010000178.1:0-62504 GCA_036768485.1 Mermis nigrescens
CTGAATTTAGTTGATAATATCAGTTCGGCGTGAAGTGCCGAAATTTTTATGAGCTTTGATGGAATTCACACATAAAACTCGACTGAGAAAGCTAAAACAACTTGTACTACAAAATCAGAAATATTACAAAAATTGTAATATGCGAATTAAATCTTGTAATAAGCAACACTGCGCTTAGAATGGAAAAATGGAAAAATGTCAATTATTCAGAAACCCTAAATTAGCCAAATACACTACTAAAGGTCGAAAAACTATGTTCTACCACACTGAAATCGTTACTGTACCATATTAATGTATACAAAAATTTACATGTACAAAACGGTGTTTTTTGTATTTGCCAAAGATTTTTCCCAATGTACAAAGACTTTTCAAAACTATCTTTGTACATGTACAAAGATTTTTGGGAAGATAAAAACTGATATGAAAAATTGTCTGTCCTATATATCTTTAAAATGGCAAGTTTTGTATTTAGAATGGAAAAATGTCAAATTTTTAGGCGCTTTGCGCTGTTTTGAGACAATTTCAGTAATTTTTGGCGTTAGAAACCCAGAAATTAGCTAAAATATACAATCAAAAGTCAAAAGACCCTGTTTTACCATACTAAAAATCGCTACTGTATTATATTATAGTAACCAAAAATTTGTGTGTACAAAATGTACAAACACTTTCAGGGACCATCTTTGTACACGCACAAACGGACCGTGTACAAAAAAAAACACTGGTACAAAATGTACAAAGACTTTTGGGTACCATATTTGTTCATGTATATACAAAGGTACATTGTACAAAAAAACACTGTCACTTACTGATATTTGCAAAAATGTGTATGTTTAAAAATATATTTATATAATATAGCTACAAAATTTGTTAGCTCATACAAAGACCTTTTCGGAGATCTTTGTACAAGCACAAGAAGCTCGTACAACAAAATAGAGTCGGCTAATAATAGTCCACCACTTAATTTTCTGGTCCTCCAATTTGGGACTTCACCCTCCCTCAACTCTTGACCTTAGGAAACTATTTGAGACATTTAGTTTATCGGATCGGACGCAATTCTGCAGCGTAGTTTACATTCGCCTATAATTAACCTCCATCCTAATAACTATTACACAAGAAACGCGTTTTGAAGCACGCGATTCCCATTCAATTAAATGTAAAAGTGTTTTTTTTGTAAAATAGTTTGTTGAAAATGTACAATTTCCAACTAGAAATAGAAGGTATTAGTCAACTTAAATCTTTTAGCCATAGCTATGAATGAATGAGTTAAAAGTAGCATTCAGTTTAAATAAGTCAAGTGGAGGAATCGAAAACACGCAGATTTTCCTGAACATTATTTCAGTAAAAGCTCATTTATACACAGAAGCAAAGTTATAACAAGGACTAAGTAAGTATACATATATTCTAATCAGTACAGTTCTCAAAATTAACACTTGCTCATTGATTAATAAGTGCCAGTATCACAGCCTGTACAAAATACGAATTAAATTAAATTTTTCCCCGCCCCAGCCATTTTTTGACCTTGCCCGCGGCTGGCGCTGGGGATGCTGAAAATGGCAGGATTGCTGGGCCGGGGCCCCAGTCAATCACTAGTGTTTTTCTTAAGTGGCGTAACGTAAGAGCATTGTGCCTTACGCTCCTGGTCATAGGCGTAGCCAGGATTTTCGCCAGGGGGGAATTCCAAAAAAATTTTTTCGTCTAAAAAACGCGTAAAAACGCGCGGGGCCGTTGAATAACGTGTTTTTTGGGCTTTTCACATCATCCTGCACGATTTAAGCTGATAAAAAATTAAATTTTCTCAAAAATTTTTCATGTTTTTGACGGAAAAAATGCTTCTAATGCGCGCAAAGCGCTAATTTTTTGATTTTCCACCAATAAAATGGTAGAAACTGCCAAATAATAGAATAAACCGGCGCGAAGCACCGAATTTTTCGATTTTTCATCGCAAAACAGCATCACGCAACCATATTGCTCACTTTTTGAAAATGTAAAATTTTCCTTAGGGGGAAATTTCCCCCTTCCTCCCCCCACTGGCTACGCCAGTGCTCCTGGTACTAGCTCAAAAATTTAAAACGTCTGAATCAAAGCATAAATACCAACAAATTACTGCTTCTTTAGAAAGTGCTGTTCATGAGCATTACTGTAAAAACGAACAAAACTCGTTGAAAAGTCAAATGAAAAGAAATTTTACAGTTACGTTGGTAAATTTTAAAAGGATAAAATGCCTTCTCCACCCCTAAAGGATGAAAAACGGTAAAAGCATTTTTGACGAGATCTAAAAAAGCTAATCTACTAAACAATTTCTTCTCTGATGCTTTCACCCGCAATAATGGCATTTTCCCTGATTTACCTACACCCTTTACAGAAAGTATTATTGATCATATTTCGTGTACAGAAGACGATATTATAGCTGCTATAAATGGTTTGAGTTCTTCACCTTCTAGTATACCTGATGGGCTTCCGAGTATTCTTTTCAAAAAATTAGATTATTTTTGAAAACCTCCTTGCAAAATTTTTTCTAGTATCCTTACTGTCTGGAACCTTACCTAAAATTTGGAAAACTGCTTTTGTAATGGCAGTCTTAAAGAAGAGGCGACGCATCTGTATCGTCTAATTATCGTCCGATTTCTTTAACTTGTGTTAGCTGCCGAATTCCATCTCTCACAGTAAACTGGTTCTCAAATTGTCAAAATACGGTATTCAAGGTTACGTACTTAAATGGATTAAAAAATTTCTTAGTAATAGGACTCAGAGAGTTAGAATCGCTAATAATTTTTTTAAATAAGACCTGCGTTTCTAGTGGTGTGCCACAGGGCAGCGTCCTGGGTCCAATCTTATTTCTGTTTACATAAATGACATTACATCTTTACTAACTGATCATTATTGAAACATGCTTATTTTTACAGATGATATTAAGATTTATGCAAAGTCTGAGCACTTTTTCCATCTTCAAAATTTGCTAAATCGAATTTCTGAATGGTCAGATTTTCGGCAGCTTTTTATCCTTACCAAAATGTCAGGTCCTTCATTTTGGTCATAATAATTCTCGAATAGTTTACACGATAAATAATAGCCTTATCTCAACCTCAAAATCCCCTGTAAAAGATTTAGGCATATTAATTGATGAAAAAGTAAATTTTACTGCTCACATAAGTAAACTTGTAAAGCAGGCCTTTCATCGCATGTCACTAATTTTTCGCTGTTTCAAGAGTAAGGACTTCGACACTTTCTCAACATGGCCTATAAAACTTATGTACGGCCTCTTTTGGAATATTCGACTCTCTGTTTGGTCACCACATACAAAGCAAAATATTCGTAACATTGAAAAAGGTTCAAAGATACTTTACTAAACGTGTCTTAGGTTGCGTTAGTCCAAACATCATGTCTTCATCAGGATCGACTTCAGGTATTGAATCTAGAATTTCTAGAAAATAGAAGGTTCTTGTACGATTTAACTATGGTATACAAAAATGTTTCATTCAGCAGTTGATGTTAATGTAAATGACTTCTTCACATTATCAGAGGACAACACTAGATCCACCTACACATTAAAATTAAAAGTCACTGCTCTAAAATCTAACTTGAAGAAATATTCTTTCAATCACAGAATAATAAATGTTTGGAATATGCTTCCTGAATCTGTGGTAAACGCTTCCAGCAGTAATGTGTTTAGGCTAAAATTAGAAAATCTAAAAATTAACTATGGAGAATAAACCTTAGTCATAAGTAAGAGCACTGCTCTTTATGACCTTGCACGGCAATGTTTCTTCTTGGTATGTGCTGTATTCGCATTAGTGCTTTAATGTCTTCTATTCTGTATTCTACATTTTCCGCGACTGTACATTTTCCTCTTCGTTAAAGTTTCTGATGACGTATTTTCGCTGTTGCAATAAACTTTCATACTTTACTATTGCATTATCTGTTCCTTTATGTGCATACTTTGTTTTATCTACATTGTGTATTATTTTTACATTAACAATGCATTTTTACCTACTTTTTATGTTTCTTTTTTATACTTTCAACGAATAAATTTCCTTCTTGTTTTTTGAAGTCGGGTCATTGAACTCATCACGTGCTATGTCCTTTTGTTCAGTCGTCGCGTCGATTCTTTTCCTATTTTGCCTGTTTGCATAAACCTACCCGACTACGGCGTAGTCAGGATTTTCGATGGGGGAAATCCGAAAAATTTCTTCATCTAAAAGTACAAGAAACGGGCGGGACCATTAAATAACGTGTTTATTGGGCTTTTTCATCGTCCTGCTTTATTTAAGCAATACAAAATTTATTTTTTGAAAGTTTTACGTTTAAATGCTGATTATGCGCTCGAACCGCTAAGTTTTTGGCCTTTCCTGCAACAAAACGATAGAAACTGCCATAAGATAAAAGGAATCGGCGCAAGCGCCGACTTTTCGATTTTACATCCTAGAACAGTAACATGCAATATAATGTTCAAGTTCTTGAAATGTCGAAATTTTCCCTAAGGGGGATCCATCTAATCCCACCAGTGGCTATGCCAGTGTACCTAGTTGTGTTCTGACCGGTTCACCTAATTTCAATTTTTCAAAATTCGATCTTTGAAAATATGTTCGGATCCTTTTCTTCATAGAAATACCTACCAATATCTAGTGCGACCGAGCAAGATCCTGGATCATTTTGAATATGTGTCAATAATATGTTCCGATGTCAGTTTAGTCTATTCCTTTTCATTCATTTATCAATTCACTGTAATTTGCAAAAGTTTAATTTGTTTAACAAATAGGTTCATTGCAGTCCGGAATGATATTGCAGATTTCATTGTTTCTTCTAACTTACACATATTTATACTGGCGTATAGTTGGGGGATTCCCTAATGAGGAAAATTTCAACATTTTTAAGAGCTGAGTAATATAATTGTATGATGATGTTTTCCGACGTAAAATCGAAAAAGTATGCGTTTTCCGCAGATTTCTTTTATGTTTTGTCAGTTTCTATCGTTTTGTTGCAGGATAAATCAAACAAATTAGCGCTTCTAGCGCATAATAAGCACTTTTTCTTCAAAAAGGTTAAAAAATTTCAAATAAAAAATTTAATCTTTTTATTGCTTAAATAGCGCAGGACGATGTGAAAATCCCAAAAAACACGTTATTCAACGGCCCCCGCCCGTTTTTATGGACTTTTAGATAAAAATTTTGGTTTCCCCCGGCGAAAATCCCGGCTACGCCTATGCATATTTAAGTCTCGATTGGCAAACTTTGATTTATCTACTAATACTAATACTTTATTCGTAAAAAACAAGGATAAAACATCTAGATACCTTCTGGGGCGCGCTTAAAGTTGATCATTTCATTGACTCGCATGTCCCGTTTCTAATACATTACAATATCCGAATCCGTTATGAATTATTGTTGATTTGGTATTTTTATCAATAGGTAATCTTCACGCTCTTTTTTACGTTCAGGTGTGTCACGAAAGTTTGATTAGATAATTACTTCTTTGAACATCCCCAAAACGAAAGATGGCGACGAAGCAAATGACAAAAAAGAAGAAGGTGATAACGTAGGACATCTAAATAAAAAAGTTCAGTATTTTGGATGGAAAACCCGCTAGGTATCTTGACGGGTATAGTTCAGTTGGCTTCTTCATATTTCAAAAATTGGGAATGTCTACTATTGTGCGAATGTACATGATAACGTGTAGGTAATTATTAATAAGATAAGAACCAAACTAGGTTCAGAAATTATAATTTATTCTCTAAATTTGAGAGGTAAACGTATAATGATTCTTAAGAAAATTTATACGGAATGGCGCAGAATTTCTCTAATTAAGAAAGCCCATTCTGTAGGGGAAATAATTTGCAGTTTTTATTAGTTTAAGTTTGAAACGAATCGTTGGAAACTTGACTTCATAATCAGGTTCCAATTTTATTAATAGGTGCAATAAAAATACCTCAATCAATTTGCCTTCGATTCTCGTAATGTAAAAAATTTTTTAGATTTTGATCGTAGATGTACAGGGTTAGTTAGGCCAGGGAAAAGTAAAGTGTTTTTTTTGTACAAGGTCTGTTTGTGCATGTACAACGATGGTCCCCAAAAGCCTTTGTACATTTTCTACGCACAAATTTTTAAGGACTATAATATGGTACAGCAGCGATTTTAGTGTGGTAAAAACAGTTGTTCGGTCTTTGGTAGCGTATATTTTAGCTAATTTTTGGGTTCTGAGCTCAAAAATCGCCAGGAATCGTCTTAAACGGCTTGAAGCGCTAAAAAAAATTTGACATTTTTCCTTTCCAAGTGCAATTTCTGCCATTATAAAGGTACATAGAATGCACAATTTGTGATTTGAAAATTTTTGCGAATTTTAGACCTTTTTTGCAATTGTTTGTACCTAAGTAAATTGAGTTTTTGGCTATTTTTACGTCGAAATTGCTTGAACACTCTATTTTTGGCTCAAATTGCTCGATAGTACCTAACTTTTGCCCCTTCAGCGGAGGTTGATACCCCGTCTCATCCTCTTCTATTTGCATGGTTGGTTTGGATAGATTTTGAATACTTAATCTAGAGCCGTACGTAAACGTTACCCTTTACATACTCGCACTTACCAGTAGGTGTGTTCCTATTTTCGTACTTTATTTGTTAGATCAGGGTGGCCACTAGGGATGTTCCGGTTCCAGGTTTTTCAAAAAATCGGTTCCGGTTCCGGTTCTTGGAGAACAAGAATTTCGGTTCCGGTTTCGGTTCTTGCGTGTTGGAACCGTCGGTTCCGGTTCCGGCTCTTCAACTAGAGAACCGTCGGTTCCGGTTCTCCGGTTCCTGTGTTAAAGTATATACGCTCTTGATAGCTTGACTTCATCGGAACATGTGACGATGTAATCGAAAAATAAATTATTCAGGAAGTCGTTTCTATCTGGCAACTGAACGTTCAAATAAGTTTTACGTTCTAGTTGACAATTTACTTAAAAATCACTGAATATTATCTATTTGTTTCTTAATTGGAGGCTTATACGAAATCGAAATGCTTAATTCATGACGAAGATCTGCTGCAATGGTGGGAAGAGAAGTCGAAGAATTTGCCGATTCTCGCGTTTATAGCTAAGCAGTATCTTGCAGCCAGTGGCGGATCTAGGATTTTCCTAAGGGGCAGTATCCCAACTTTTCCGAAAACAGTCGAAAATAGGTCCGAAAATTTGCCCTTAACGCGCGAAACGACGTTTTTTTTCGGCGTTTTACAATGTATACTTTTACATTAACATCACTTTTGACACAATATTTTTCTTGAAATTTTAAAATTTTCGACAACTTTGTGCTGAAAATAACTAAAATTCTTTGACTTTATCAGAATTCTGGCGCGAAGCAGTTTTTTTGTACAAGGTCCGTTTGACATGTACAAAGATGATCCCTAAAAGTCTTTGTGCATTGTGTACACACAAATTTTTTGGTACTATAATATGATACAGTAGCGATTTTAGTGTGGTAAAAACAGAGTTTTTCGACTTTTGGTAGTGTATTTCAGCTAATTTATGGGTCTCTAAGGGCAAAAATTACTAAGAATCGCCTTTAAAACGGCGCTAAGCGCCTAAAAATTTGACATTTTTCCTTTCGAAATGCAGTTTCCGCCATTATAAAATAAATGGAGCACACACTCAGTCATTTCGACGCGAAGCGCCGTAAATTTCTGCGAATTTCAGACCTTTTTAGTAATTTTTGTCTCTCCAAAAATCTTCGTACATGTACAAAGACGGTCCCAAAAAGTTTTTGCTCATCGGGAAAAATCTTTGCCGAATACAAAAACCGTGGCGCGAAGCGCCGGAAATTTTGTGAGATTAAGACGCATAGACGTCAAGAAGCAAGATTTACAGCTTGTTTTACTGTATTTATAGCATTTGATGCGAAACATCGAAATTTTTGATTGAAAATAGAAGAAACTATGCAAAAATAGCTGTTTCTGCTGCTAAAATTGTTTTGAAACCTACATGTACAGAAAATGGCTTCCAGGTGGCCAAGAAAGTAAATAAATGTTATTAATAGGTATCATCCGGCGCGTTGCGCCAAAAAAATTGCAGAAATTATGGTCACTGAGGGCCGAAAAATAGTTGCAAATTGTTTATCCATTCTTTATCTCGCCAAATATTTTTGGCAATGAGGGGCGGCCCCCTGCCCCCTTAGATTCGCCCCTGCTTGCAGCGCCAGCTACAAGCGTTCCATTGGAACAGCCGTGTCTTCACTAAATTTTATGAAGTTCGATTTTTAACTCTAACTTTAAAACCGATAACCGACTCCAAAAAGATCGGTTCCGGTTCCGGTTCTTAGAAAATCAAAAAATCGGTTCCGGTTCCGGTTCTTAGAATATCAAAAAATCGGTTCTCGGTTCCGGTTCCAAAAAAATGGTCGGTTCCAGCCGGTTCCGGTTCCGGTTAACCGGCACATCCCTAGTGGCCACCATAGGTGGGCAGCACCGAAATTCTGGGGGGGAAAAAATTTTCAAAGGTCAAAAAATGGTCTTGGTCGTATGGCGAAAAACACCATTTTTAACGTTTCTCATCGAGCACTATCCAATGGCATCAAAAAATCGCTAAAAAAGCAAAAAAATTCAAAATTTGAATTCTGTGGGGGTATTTTAACTTCTTTGGGGGTGCGTACCCCAAAACCCCCCACGCCCATGTGTGGTGGCCACCCGATGTACAAAGACTTTTCGGGGCCGTCTTTGTACATGTACAAAGATTTTTGGGAAGACTAAAATTGCAAATAAAGGTCTGAAATTGGCACAAATTTTCGGCGCTTAGCGCCGAAATGAATAATGGTGTGTTCTATATATCTTTATAATGGCAGAGATTGCATTTCAAAGGGAAAAATGTCAAATTTTTCGGCGCTTCGCGCCGTTTTAAGACGATTCTTATTGATTTTTGCCCTTAGAGACTCAGAAATTAGCTAAAATACCCTATCAAAAGTCGAACAACTCTGTTTTGGGGGGAAGACAAAAACTGTAAAAAGACGTAAAATTCCTAAAAATTTTCAGCGCTTTGCGCCGATATGAGTAATTGTTTGTCTTATGCAGGGGCGGTAGGGGTGCGGCTGCCTCCCTCCCATTGGCCAAAAATATTTGGCGAGATAAAAGAATGGATAAGCAATTTGCAATGATTTTTGGCCGTCAGTGACCATAACTTCTCAAATTTTCCGGCGCTACGCGCCGGATGATACCTATTAATGACATTTATTTACTTTCTTGGCGACATGGAAGCACGTTTTTTTGTATTCGGCAAAGATTTTTCCTGATGTACAAAAGACTTTTCGGGACCATCTTTGTAGATGTACAAAGATTTTCGGGAAGACAAAAACCGCAAAAAAGGTCTGAAATTCGCAAAAATTTTCGGCGCTTCGCGCCGTAATGAGGAATTGTGTGTCCTATATATCTTTATAATAGCAGAAATCGCATTTCGAAAGGAAAAATGTCGAATGGTTCGTTGCTTCGCGCCGTTTAAGACGATTCTAAATGATTTTTGCCCTCATAAAACCAGGAATTAGCCAAATACACTACCAAAGGTCGAATAACTCTGTTTTTAGCACACTAGAGTCGCTACCGTACTATATAATGGTACCCAAAAATTTGTGTGTACAAAATGTACAAAGACTTTTAGGGACCATCTTTGTATATGCGAGCGGACCTTGTACAAAACAAACACTGCCCGGAAGCCATTTTCTGTTCATTTAGCTTTCAAAACAATTTTAAAATCTATTTTTGCATAGTTTTATTCTATTTTCAATTAAAAATTTCGATATTTTGCATCAAATGCTACAAGTACATGAAATCAAGCAGTAAATCATGCTTCTAGACGTCTATCCGCCTTGATTTCACAAATTTTTCGGCGCTTTGCGCTAGATTTTTGTTAAAGTCAAAGAAATTTAATGATTTTTTCGCGCAAAGTTGTCTAACATTTTTAAAATTTTTTCGGAAAAATATTGCGTCAGGTGATTTTATGTAAAAGTATACAATGTAAAACACCGAAAAAACGCCATTTTGGGCATTAAGAGCAAATTTTCGGACCTATTTTTGACTTTCTGGAAAAGTTGGGATACCGCCCCCCCTAAGAAAATTCCAGATCCGTCACTGATCCTATATATCTATAAAATGGCAGAATTTGCATTTAGAATGGAAAAATGCCACATTTTTTCGGCGCTTCGCGCCGTTTTGAGTCAATTTTTAGTAATTTTTTGGCGTGAGAAACCCAGAAATCAGCTGAAATACACTACCAAAGATCGAAAACCCTGTTTTGTCACACTAAAATCGTTACTGTACTATAATATAGGCTGTGAGAACTGCTATCGACAACTCGTTAGCATCATTGAAAAAGAAATTATGATTGCTCTAAAACGTTTCGTGTAGTATTTTCATTTGTTTGATTAAAAGTTGCTTGTGCCTTATCCTTTTTCATGTTCTTATCATGACACTTCTTCGTATATAGTGTGCGTTTAAAGCATGATTTGAAACCGGAAAATTGTCCATAAATCACCCGGGAAAAACCAGGGAATTTCATTTTGGGAAACCAGTGGCCACCCTGTAGATGCATGCTCTTGTTGTTTGTTGCGATTAAATTAACTTTCTCATACGGATATGTACATTAATGTAACGTAAGCAGCTGGCTACTTTTACGGAAAAGATATCTTTCTGCATGTATATCGCCCTCTAGTATGTTTTCGCACGTCATCTTATTAGTGGCATATTTTGACCGCGATGTCAAGCGAAAGTGTGTTATGTCTGAACACAATGTTTCTGAGGAAAAAGATAAATTTTAATTTTTTGACACCTTGAATTTTAACTATTATAAATTTCATTAAGAGAAATTAATGAAATTAAAACTTTCTCCAAAAATTCTACATCACATATTTAAGATATTACCCACTCGTATATATAGCAACCGTGAGGGAAAAAATTGCATACTCGATTTTAAGTGTTAGGGGTGTACTACCCCATACATGCGCAGCATGGGAATTCTGGGGGAGTGAAACTATAAAGTGCGTTTTTTGGGCCCAAAAATGTTAGGTACGCGTCAAAAACATCGTTTTCAGCGTTTCTGACGATGCTCTGAGCATGATGACAAAAAAATTTCAAAAAGCCGAAAATTTGGCACTTTTGAGCAAATAGATTGCTAAAAACGCTTTTTTTGAAAATTTCTGGGAGCTTTCGAAAAATCGCCAATTCTGGGGTGAAGAAATTTCTGCAGGTTGTGAAGGTCATCCCACGCATAAATTTGGTTTTGTCGTAAAGTGTGGTATGTTTGAACTTTTTATTTAGCTTTTCGTTCATTCAGTGAATAATGTTTTTAACCGCAACGTAACTTATCTTTTAGTTCGTAGCCGATGGCGTTTTTAAAGCCGAACTTAATAATTTCTTGATGAGGGAGTTGGCCGAAGATGGCTACTCGGGAGTCGAAGTTCGCAAGACACCGACGCGTACCGAGGTCATCATTATGGCCACTCGCACGCAGAACGTGTTGGGTGAGAAAGGACGTCGCATTCGCGAATTGACCTCTCTCGTCCAAAAACGTTTCGGATTCATTGAAGGTTCAGTGGAATTAATTAATAAACTTTTTACGCTAAATTATTCGAAATTTTATTCCTTATATAAATGTGAGCGTTTGGGATTGTTTAGTCCGAAGGTGTTTAAAATCTCCGAAATGAGGGATCAGAAAATTTAGGGTATATACCGGCCTCTTTGTAAACTGATTGCGAAAACGATCGTAATATCCTATTTGGAGATTCTAGTGTTTTTCAGCCCATTTTGACTAGTGCGTTCGCTTTGATTGATGAAAAATTTAGGAATTTATCGAAAAATTATTATTTTCATATACGTTAAATCATGCAGCAAATGTTCGACGACTCAAAGTCGCCTCACAATTACTCGGATCCTGGACCCTAAAGGTACATAATTAGAGATAATCGTAATACTCTCCATGGGAACGTGTGTTATTCATAGGTGGGCGGCACCAACATTCTGGGGGTGCAATATTTTTTAAAGGTAGAAAAATAGCCTTAAAATGGTGGTATGGCGAAAAACGCCATTTTTTAATGTTTCTCATCGAGCACTATCCATTGGTATCAAAAATTGCAAAAGAAAAAAAACAAAAAAAGATTTATTGAATTCTGGGGGTGTTTTGGTTTTTCGGGGGGGGGCGGGGTTGCATATCTCCACACCCAGGTGTAGTGTTTTTCAGTATTTAATTGACTAAATTAATTTTATGAAGTCATTCGCTTCGATAAAATTTGATTGTAGAAAAAACAAATTTGTATCCAAAAATGGAAAAAATTTCTGCTCATTCCAAACAGCATTATTTACTCTAACCTGAATATCAAAGCTATCGTTCATAACACTAGCTAAACGATTGTTTACTTAATATTTTGCTCATGAACGACTCGAGAAAATTAATAATTTGATCTGCCTTACTCAATTTTGCATCCGTATGAAGACAAAGCTTGAGTGTTTCGTGAAATATCGTATTTTAACTTTAAAGAGATTATTCATTTTTCGGTATTTTTAGATTAGGTCCGAAGAAATTTAAGGCGCCTTAATGCTAAAAAAATTTGTTTTTGAATTGCTTCGATAAAGCGGTAAAAGTCCTTTGTAAATCTCGCGTAAGATTTGTTTTTCATCGCTTTTATTTTAGTTATACGCCGAAAAAGTCACTACGAGGGGATTATGCGCTGTTGCTCAATGCGAGTCCTTACGCTACAAATTAATCGGCGGTTTGGCTGTTAGGCGGTAGGTTTTAAAATTAGCGTGTGATTTGCGAAAAGTTTCGATCTTATGATCGTTATGGATAGAACATGTTGAAAACGTTGAAAAATGTGGTTTTTACGAGATATCTTCACGAAGATTCCGAGATATTAAAGAATTTATTTTGGCTTCCCTCTGGACTCATATGTGCCCATAGGGGGTTAAGAGGAGATATTACCTCCATTTCCCCGCTGAAGGGTCAGCCAGACTGGTACTGTCCGGCGAGTTTGAGCTGGCGGAACGTTTTCAGCGTCATTTTTGTGGTCAAAAGCAGTAAGAATGTCAAAATTTAACAGTAGCACTCTTATGTACATACTTTTTAGTCAAAAAGGGGCCCAAAATTGATCAATTTCTGTATGTTTTAGTGTTATGTAAAAGTGATAGAATCCAGTTTAAACAAACTGAAATGGTTCAAAAATGCGATATTACTATGAAACAACATAGGCTATTTTAACCATTTGGTCGTTCCACACATTCCCATAGGGGGAGCTGAGGGGATATTACCCCCACCTCAGGGTCCGAGACTTGAATCACTGTCAGACGATTTTGAGCTATCAAAGATTTTCTGCATAGATTTTTGGGTACAAAAGCAGCGAAGGTGTTTAAAATTTTTCGGCGCTTCGCGCCGACTAGTACATTTCTGTTTTCTTTACTCATAAAATACTTAGAATGAAGTTGAAATGATCTGAAAAGTCAAAATTTTCGATGAATCTTATATTTTTTACTTACAAGAGTGACGAAATTAGTCAGAATGGGACAAAAAGTAGTGAAAAATGTAGTTTTCTCATTAAAACATGCTACATATGTAGGATGTTATAGCCATTTTTCATATTTTACTTGCAAAAAAGGCTCGGACTCTCAATTCAGTGCTCTCAAATTTTGGGGTTTCACCCCCTGAACTTTCGACCTTGGGAAGCTATGTTGTAACGTCAAATATATTCGAAATAATGAAAGAAAAGTGTCTTGGTGGATGAATGAATTGAACAGTCTGCTGTTGAAAGAATTTGCATTTTGAAATTATATTGTACTGGTAGACTTCGTTTGACGCTTTTTCATAGTTTGAGCAATAGGTTTTGGTCCGAAAATGGCCTAAGCGGTATATATGCTTTTTTGAGGGGGTTTGACTTCAAACAAATTTTCACCTACCCCTTTAAAATGCGCGATTTTTCAAAAGTTCCCAGAAAATTCCTGGATGTGCTTTTTCGAGCGTTTTAGCTATCTGTTTGCTCAAAAGTGACAGCGCCAGATACTTATGTTTTGACTATATTTTGTTCAATTTATTCGATTTTTTTAAATTATGCTTAGAAAGATAGAATATAATCAGAAACGCCGAAAACGATGTTTTTAACCCTTACCCTCCATTTTTAGGTCCCAAAAAGGCACTTTAAAATTTCCCCCTAACCCCTCGCCCCCAGAATTCACTCGCTGTGCATGTTTGCTGAGGTGGTATGCCTACTTGATTTGTAAAGCTTAACTATTTTATAGTTTTAAAATAATTTTACATCAAATTTTTCTGAATGCATAATATAGTTTTAAGAAATTAATGAAATTTCGTGTACTTTTTTACAGTGCTTGTTACGGCGTTTTGCGATTTATTATGGAATCGCAGGCGAAAGGCTGCGAAGTCATAGTTTCTGGAAAATTGCGCGGTCAGCGGGCCAAATCCATGAAATTCGTCGACGGTTTGATGGTTCACAGCGGCGACCCGGTCAACGAATATTTGCAAAGGGCGGTGCGACACGTGCAACTTAGACAAGGTTCTGATTTTAACAATGAAATAGTGCCAAATTTTGGCTTGTGGATGATCATTTCCGGCATATATACGAGTCATTTTTGAAGCAACATCAAATTCGAGAATCCGGAAAAGTCATCTCAGTTTGTTCACGAAAAATCAGATCATAGACTTGTGAAAGCAAAAAAGGCTGAAAATTGTTTCTTGTATGTACTCGTGTACAGGGGCGTAACAGGGCGGGGTTCTCGGTCTACCCCCACGGGGGCGGATTGAAGATGGCGGTCGCCCCCCCATTGACCAAAAATATTTGGCGAGATAAAGCATGGATATGCAATTTCCAATGATTTTTGGCCGTCAGTGACCGTAATATCTCAAATTTTTCCGGCGCTACGCGCCGGATTATACCTTTTAATGACATCTATTTACTTTCTTGGGTGACCTGAAAGCCATCATCTGTTCATGTACGTTTCAAAAACAATTTCAACAGCAGAAACAGCTTTTTTTGCATAGTTTTCTTCTATTTTCAATTAAAAATTTCGATGTTTCGCATTAAATGCTATAAATACCGGAAATTAAGTAGTAAATCCTGCTTCAGATGTCTATCCGCCTTAATCTCAAAAATTTTCCGGCGCGCCAACATTCGCTTAAAATCAAAAAGAAATATATTGATTTTTCCGCACAAAATGGTCGAGAAAAAAATTTTTAGGAAAAATATTGCATCCGAAGTGATTTCACGTAAAAGTATACAATGTTAAACATCGAAAAAAACGCTATTTCGCGCGTTAATGGCAAATTTTTGGACTTATTTTTGACTGTTTTTGGAAAAGTTGGGATACTGCCCCCCCCTTGAGGAAAATCCTAGATCCGCCACTGTACCCCCATACACTTGATCTTGGGGATTTAACACCAACCCCTCCCCCAGAATTCACAATTTTTCGAAAGTTTTAAAAAAAATCCGTGAAAAAGGTGCTTTCTTTTCCAAGCGTTTTTAGCTATATTTCTTTTCGCTCAAAAGTGTCTTATTTTTACTGATGTTTTGACTAGAGCTGTGCCGGGGCCAATGTTAGAGTTGATTATAATGTAGAAAATAGATGTTTTGGGCAGATTTACCTTCAAGCTCAATTTCAAGCAAACCACAGATCTTCCTAATTCAAATCTTTATTTCACTATGTCAGATTGGTGCAAATTTCTAGTTAATAATCAAAATTGACATATTTTAAATTGCAATTCATATAGACGAGCATTTCCAGCTTGCTTGGTAGCAGACAGCTACGTCTATCAGAACAAATAGAATAATAAGTCTGAAAAAATGCAAAGTAAAGCACATTGAAAAACGCATCCAAGTCAGAGGAGTTAAATCCATACATGGGCAGCTCAAAAATTTCAGGGGGTCCAACATTTTTCAAAGTCAAAAAGTGCCTGATAATATATGGTAGACCGAAAAAACACCATTTTCTCGCGTCTCTCAATGAGCTATCCATCCATTAGCATCAAAAAACCGCAGAAAAACAGAACATTCTGAAAATCAATTTCTGGGGGTCTAGCGGATTTTTTTGGGGAGAATGAGAATTCTGGGGGTCTGGATCCCCCGGTGCCCATGTTCTGTTATATCTTGTAATCCGAGCAAATATTAACGCTTGACGTGCATATCTACAAGCAAGAATATATGCATAGGTACATATAAGGGGTAGGGCAGGGTCGTATTATGAGTATGGTAAAGCACGCTATTATTGGCCCCGGCCCCGGCAAAAAAGGCGGCCCCGGCACAGCTCTAGTTTTGACTATATTTTGTTCAATTTGTTCGACTTTTTAATTATTTTTTCTCGAAATTTTTGACGTTTTTATGCTTTGGAAAAATAGAGTATCGTCAGAAACGCCGAAACACCATGGTTTTGACGCGTACCCACCATTTTTGGGCCCCAGATAAGGCACTATAAAATTTCATCAACCCCCTTCCCAGAATTCCCTTGCTGTGCATTCTGGCTTCCTTCTCCCCCCTCTTCCGAATGAAAAAATATTTTTATTTCTCACACGTGTCCACCAGAGGAAACAACCAAATTTTCTCGAATTCTACTAAAAAGGCAGCCAATACGGGTTTAGTACACTTCTGAGATACATGGTAATTTCTAACACGAATTTCCAGATTGGAGTCTATATTGAAGTGGATAATGGAATAAATGAAATAAATAAAGAAATAAATAAATAATAAAATAAATAAGAAAAAAAGTAAAAAAAATCATGCGAAAAAAAGTTCGATTTTTAATATTTTTCTCTTCACCAGGTATAGATCTCGTCGGGAAACGATTAAAGATGGCATTATTTTCGTGTATTTCCTAACGGATTTCGAGATTTATATCATCGACAATTTCAAGCTTCCCCCAAATAAAATTCTAGTTGCATGCCCCTGTTCGTATGTATGTCCCAAGATCTAAAAGATCTAAAATGCTTCGATTCACACCTGGGCATGGGGGATTTGGGGGTATGGACACCCCCCCCCCGAGAAAGCAAAATACTCCCCCAGAAACCAACCCCTCAGGATTCAATTTTTGAAATTTTTTATTTTTTTCGCAATTTTTTGATGTTAATAAATGGTGCTCGATGACAAACGTTGGAAAATTTAGCTTTTTTCGCCATACCACCATTTTTACGGCTATTTTTGACTTGAAAGATATTGCATCCCCCTCACCCCTAGAATTTCGGTGCTGCCCACCTACGTATGGTTCGATCCCCAATTTTAGGAGATCAGTGATTTTAGACTGATCTTTTACATGCGTAATAAACGCCGTATATGTAACAGCTAGGGATGCTTTGATTAACCGGAATCGGCTAGAATCGCTTATTTTGCGTGAAATCGAATCGGAATCGGTGATTGTGAGACTTAAGGAATCGGCATCGTCATTTCTGATTCTTCGAGAATCGGAATCGGTCAAACATGGACTAATTTCCGATTCGATTGCAAACTGTGGGAATGAGTAAAAAATCTTATACGTGGGGGATCCCTGTTATATGTATGTTGCAGCCAGTCAAATTTTGTGTTTAACTGACTTGTTCAATGCCCGTGTGTGCTCGTAACTAGACATGCGCGTGAGGGGGTTCCCGGGCTCTCTAAACAACTCCACAGAATGGAAAAATGGAAAATTTTCTGGGGAATTGGGACAAAATGAAGGCCAAAAATAAACAAATCGGAATTTTTCTCTAAAAGTGCTTGAAATTTACCAGTAACTATGAAATGACGTTGTTTTACGCTATTTTAACATTTATACCAGTTGCGAAATCGTTATGGTTAAAAACTCACTCCCCCTCGATCTGCCTTCCAGTGCACGGCCAAATTTGGGGACTCTTTGAGGTGTAAAACCGGAAAAAAATCCTAAAAATGTGCCAAAAATTCAATTCTGGGGGTCTACCGGATTGTCTCGGGGGAGGGGTCGATTCATATGTACATGGGCAGCGAGAAAATTCTAGAAGGGGTTTCATCGCCAAAAATGTTACTAAAAATAGGGCTCTACAGTCATCTGCAGGGGTTCAACTTCTGGGAGTGTACACCCAAACCCCCCCCCCCACCACGCTTATGTGTGGGTCTAACCCCATCCCCCTCCCACACCCATTTGTACTCGTATCTGTTCATTACTATCTTTTGCACTTGAAAATTCACCAATTGTTTAGGCGTTCTCGGAATCAAGGTGCGCATTATGTTACCGCATGATCCGAAAGGACAATTGGGCCCGCGTATTCCTTTGCCTGATCACATTCAAATTGTTGAACCGAAAGATGAACAGGTGAGTCTTTCTGTGCCACTAATTTCTCTCCGCCCGCTTACTTCACCATAGGTGGGCAACACCGAAATTCTAGGAGTGCGAGATTTTTCAAAAGTAAAAAATGGCCTTTAAAAACGGTATTACGACGAAAAACACTTTTTCAGCGTTTCTCATCGAGCACTATCCATTGACATCCAAAAATTGCGAAAAAATTTAAAAATTGAATTGGGGGGTATTTTGTTTTCTCAGGGGTGCATACCCCGAACCCGCCCCCCACGTTCAGGTGTGCTTCTCACTATTTACCCTTTTCTTCTTCCTTTGTCATTTTTATAGAGCATAAAAGCATCAAAAATTCCGAAAAATCAGAGTCTAATAAATTGAACAAAATATAGTCAAAATATGAGTATATGGCGCGAAGCGCCAAAAATTTGACACTTTGAGCAAATAGATAGCTAAAACGGTTAAAAAGTACGTTTTGTGCGTATTTTTAGGAATTTCGGGTCGAAAAATCGCGAATTCTCAGGGAGCTGCAAATTTTTCTGGTGGTTAAACCCACCCCTCTCAGATCACGTATGTGTTCCTTGGTGGTTTTGGGAGTTTTAATGTCCTCACCGGCAAAATGGTGTGACCCCTTCCCTTTGAATTTTCTATTTCCTTAAAGTGTGCCTTTTCAAGCGTTTTTAGCTCAGCTCGATGAGGAAATTCGAAGTGGTGTTTTCTGCCTTTTTCCTTTGAAACTTTTTCGATGATTTTGACTTTTGTTTTTAATGCAGGCAGTAACGACGCCATACAGTGAGCATAAAGACGTTAAAAAACCGGATATGATGGCGCCCGTCGCACCACAGCAAGCCGTTGCGCCGCCGGCGATGCCCCAGGCTCCTGTGATGGGCCAATGGGAAACTGAATGATCTTTGATTACTGCTTGTTATTGCTGTCATTATTTGAAGAAGCGAATAAATACGTAGGAGATACTAAGCGACTTTCGTTGAAACTCAAGCGTCGTGTGTTGTATTTATAGTACTTACATGAAAAAATGATAATTGCAAAGCATAACTTTCTTGCAAGGTGCATGAAATTAATTTGGAATTTATTGTTAAATTAAAATTAAATTCTAATTTGAAAATATCAAATTTTAAGCGGGGCTCTACGCCATCTCATCGTTTATTCCGAGTCCTGATTTATAATCTTCACGCTAAGCGTTTTCTCAGCGAAGTACAGGCCAGCTGAGCTTTACACGGGGTAAATATTTTGGCTCAGAAAAGCTTCGATCAAACACCACGTGTGCATTATGCATGAATGAGCAGTAGCCAGATTCTGGGTGGAATGTCAACACTGGGCAATAGCGTTTCACAAATTCAATCATGGAGTTATCGATTTTTGGTAGGTTTACCGATCCTGGGAGTAAATAGTAACCATACGTGGGGGTATGCACCACACCTGGGCGTGGGGGTATGCACCCCCCCCAGAAACCAAAATACCCCCCCCAGAATTCAATTTTTGAAAATTTTTTTTGTTTTTTTCGTAATGAGAAACGTCGAAAAATGGCGTTTTTATCGCCATACCACCATTTTTAAGGCCATTTTTCGACCTTCAAAAAAATCTTGCACCCCCCCCAGAATTTTCTTGCTGCCCACGTATGGTATGCACCCCGCAGAATTTGATTTTTTGATGCCAATGGATAATGCTCGGTGAGAAACGTTGAAAAATCGTGTTTTCTTCGCCATGTCACCATACGTGGGCAGCAAGAAAATTCTGGAGGGTTGGAAAATTTTTTTGAAGGTCGAAAAATGGCCTTAAAATGGTGGTATGGCGATAAAAACACCATTTTTCGACGTTTCTCATCGAGCACTATCCATTGGCATTAAAAAATTGCGAAGCAAACGAAAAAAATTTTCAAAAATTGAATTCTGGGGGAGGGTATTTTGGTTTCTGGGGGTGCATACTCCCCCCACGCCCAGGTGTGCATGTCATCATTTTTGACCTTTGAAAAATCTTGCACACACCCCTGAGAATTTTTGTGTTGCCAACGTATGGTATGCACCCCCCAGCAGGTCAAATCCTCCCTCCATAATTCAATTTTTTGAAAAACTTTTCGCGATATTTTTATGCCAATGTATGTTGCTCGACGAGAAACGTTGAAAGATGGTTTCTTTCGCCTTACCATTCTTTGAAATTCAGTCTTGCCCGCCCCCAGAACTTTGGTGCTGCCCACCATTGGTAGCAAGAAAGCCGTATGGAGTTCAGGATCCCTGTATTTCATTTTCGCCATCAAGTATTTTCTAAGTTGATCGATAAATACTCGTATGAGTAATATTTAAACTTTTTTTCACTCATTCCAAAAATTCTGGGCTTATGAATTCTACCTACACTGCATGCCTTTGTAGATCCGATCCGACAATAAACCGAGAGCTTGCTAATTCAAAAATATATTTATCGTGATCTGCCAGCTCACGGTAAAGAACTACGCCGTTATGTGAAACAGACTAAAGACGTCCGGAATTAATTGCCGTTTATATACGATTTTTACCAGCCAAACATGCACGTGGCGTGGATCTTAAGATGAGCAGACGATAAATCGAAGATTATCCGTAAAATGTTAGCTTGCGCAAATTTTTAAAGGCATCTTAGCTCAAAAAACTGGCTGATCCTCACAGGCCCTTCGCACACACACCTGGGCCCTCGATAAGTAAAGATACCCCAGAATTCCATTTTTAACTTTTTTGCGCAATTTCTTTAATGCCAATGGCTATTGCTCGATGAGAAACGTTGAAAAATGATGTTTTTCGCCAAGGCCATTTTTGACCTTTGAAAAATCCTGCATCCTCCCCCAAAAAATTTGGTGCCGCCCTATGGTCGTACAGTGCATCTAAGATTTTGACTATTCCAGGAAATTCTCCCATAAACAAAAAATTTGCTTTACTGCTATCGAATAAATAAATACAATTGCAGCAGTCTGTTCCACAAATCGCGTTTCCCTAAACTTCAAATCGCAACGCTAACGCAAGTCTATTAGTGTAAATAGGCAACAAATGCGCTCCGGTAACACAAGGCGTGTTAAATTAGCTATTTAAACAATTAGAAGTTTATACGATTCTTAAAACATGGCGTTACGCGAAACAGACTACGATACGTCTATTTACAACCTTAAAAAATAAAACACCCGTTGTGAAGCAACAAACTTATTAACAATGTTATACAGAACGGGCCAAAAAAGGCTCTACCCAAATGTTAGCGGTCATAACTTTCTGGATATAAAATTTGAAGTCCAATGCCATTAGATGGATAAAGATGTCCTTGTTTTGATCGTGTAAAAAAATTTTGGCCCCCTATCAGCGGTTCGACTCTTTTTGTTTACACACTACATCGATAAAGCTTAATTCCCAAAAGCTAGGTCGGTTATGTCATCAATTTGCCTACCCTTTTGACGACACTTTTTGCATTTAAAGAAGGAGTACCCAGTCTAGTTTTCAGCCAATGTGCTAATACTTTTTTGACTCGAGATATTGCCAAAGAGGGTACCAAATACTCAGTAATAACACACTACGCAGGAACAAGGTGTAAACAAATCGCCATAGCACACGAACGACTGATAAATGACCAAAAAAATTTGCACTGCATCCCCTGCTTGTATTTAACGCAACAGAAATCTAGTTTTTCTTTTTTGTGCATTGATGTTCCACCAGCGCCTATTCTTATGCACTGTACTAGTTTTTAGTTGTACCTCTTTCAAAATAATTTTCTTAAAAAATAACGTACATATTCGGAAATAGTATAAAAAATTGCATTAAATGAATGTAATAAGCGTCAGATTATGTAAAGAACGTGTGAGTTTTCCTTTAATGGTACCCTTTGACTGCAAAAGCATGATCGTAAACGGAGGGCTAAAACCATAGGTGGGCGGCACCAAAATTTTGAGGGGTGCTAGTTTTTCAAAGATCAAAGAATGGTGATATGGCGAAAAAAATACCATTTTTCAACGTTTCTCACCGAGCACTATCCATTGGCATCGAAAAATTGCGAAAAAAACCAAAAAAATTTCAAAACTTAATTCTGGGGGTATTTTGGTTTCTGAGGGAGGGGGGTATTTTGGTTTCTCGGGGAGGGGTGCACACCCCCTAGCCCCCCCCCACGCCCGGGTTTTGGTTAAAACGAGCACTTTTTCTGTCAAACGCAACCAGTTTCAAATTTTTCTGTTTAGATTAGCCCAAGTTATGATACAATGCGTAGCCTTTTTGGCCCACCCTTTATAATCATTTCACAATTTGTGCGTAACATCAAATCGTCTACGTTTCGTTTTATGTTTGCGAACGGACAACCGATTGTTCGACATTTTCCGATTCGTCGGACTGATCGATAAATTCATCCAGTTTGACCAATTCCTTTGATCTCGCCGCCTTAACAGCAGGCTCAACCGTCGCTTGAGCGCTTTTGAGCAAAGGGCCGCTCTTTTTCAACAAATCCAAAAACATTCGCGCCCTTTTTCGGCGTTCGTTTTTTAAAGATTCTTTTTCGCTAGAAGACGCGGCGAGACCGGAAACGCCAGAATTTTCTGAACACACGAGATTTTTTGAATTCTTAATTTATACGAACTTTTAATTTTTTAAAATTTTTTTTTTAACCTTCTATCTTTTAAAATTTTTTATCCTGGGGATAAAATACGTATGTATAACGAATATGGCACCATACATGGGCAGCGACCAAATTCTGGAGGGTCCGATGGGGCAAAATTGCCAAAAATAGCACTAAAAATTCAATTCTGGGAGGGGGATCCGCCAGGTTCTCTAGAGGATGGGGGTCCAGCCAGACCCCAGACTCCCCCCCCACGCCCATGTGTGGATGGAACCTGAAGAAATTTTAAATTTCCTTTCGGATTTCAACTGTCATCAAAGGGGTGTCGTATAAAATGACCACGTGAATAATTTCTCAACATATCCTGACTCGACCGGATCTCGCTGAAAACTGTTTTACTCGTTTTATGCTCAATTCTGGTACACAAAGAGATTCAGTACGAAAAAATAATAATTCTGTGTGGAGCGTCAGAAATTTTTGATATAATAGGAAGTCATCAATACGACAAAAAAGGAACCAAATACAGAAAATATGGGGAAATAAATAAATAAAAAATTAATGAAAAAATTAAATAAATAGAAAAAGGAAGAACGAGGAAGAAATGGAGCATGCTATTAGTATAAAAGAAACCAAAAAGGCGCGAAAAATGGCAAAAAGTATATCCAAAAAATATTATGAGAAATCACATGTTTTATGAAACGAAAGAGTAAATGAAACATGAAGAAGTAAGCAGGATTATTAACCATGTTTACGGAACGTTGGGCTAATCGGATGCCAAGATATGCAAAAACAATAAATTATGTGCGAAGCGCCCAAAAACATCGGGTCCATTAGCCCGAAAGTATGCTAAAAGCTATTCTAGCAAGCTTTCAAATACAGTCGAACCCCTTTAATAAGCACCCTGAGGGGACCAAGGGGCTTTCGTATAGATTAACCGAGTGTGCTTAATAACCGAATTGACAATTATTTATTTATACAACATGTCACATACATACCTGGGCGTGGGGGAAGGGTTTAAATTATGCACACCCCCCCCCGAGAAATCGAAATAATCCCTCAAAATTCAATTTTCAAATTTTTTCTTTTTTCGCAATTTTTGATGCCAATGTATAGTGCTCGATGAGAAACGTTGAAAAATGGTGTTCTTTTCGCCATACCACCATTTGTAAGGCAATTTTTTTACCTTTGAAAAAATCTTACAATTCCCCTCCCCAGAACTTTGGTGCCGCCCACCTATGGTCACATAGCACTTTGATAGCCAAAATACAATAATATGGCGGAACATTAATGTATCTCTCTGAATATTTATGATTTTTAGCTTCAATGCACAGGTGGGCAATGCCGCGCCATCCTCGCCACCGGGTGGCGCTTCAGAAGGCACTTCAATACCTTCAGAACCTTAGCTGAGTGGCGCCAGAAAAAACAGTTTTTATTGGGGGGGTAGAGATTTTTTGGCCCAAAAATAAAAAAGTGAGAAATGATACAACCAACCAACTAACCGGCCAACTAGCCAACCAAAGAAGAAACCAACCACCTACCCAACCAAACAACTAACCAACTGGCCAAACAAGCAACCAACCAACCAGCCTCAACAAAAGGGACCGCGGTGCCTTCAGAAACAAAATCCATTGCCCAGGTATGCTTCAATGTGCACAAAGTTTGCTTACTTTCCAAAACGACGTGTTAACTTACCGGGTTAACTTGATGAAAAAATGAATCGCAGTATTGTCCGGTCACCAGGCACGTAGCTGTGGCGGACTGGGGGGGGGGTCCGGACCGCACATGGGCGTGGGGGGATCTGGGGGGTCTGGACCCCCAGAAACCAAAAGACCCCCCCCAGAAATCAAAAAGACCCCCCCAGAAATCAATTTTTGAAAATTTTTTTCGTTTTTTTCGCAATTTTTTGATGCCAATGGATAGTGCTTGATGAGAAACGTCGAAAAATGGTGTTTTTATCGCCATATCACCATTTTTAAGGCCGTTTTTTGACCTTCAAAAAAATCTTGGACCCCCCCAGAATTTTCTTGCTGCCCACGTATGGTCCGGGCCCCCCCCCCCCCAAAATTGAGAAAACCGGAACAATAGGACTTTTTACACCTTATTTTGTGCTATTTTTTGGCTTAAACCTCCCCCACAAAAATTGGCGTTGGTCCTCCCAAGATAGGAGAACGGAAACTGGTGCCTGCTGGTCACGTGTTTAGAAAACGGCGTCATTAGCACATTGTCATAAAGCCACGGTTCTATGTAAAGCCTTTTTAATCCATTAACCGAGTGCTTATTAAGGGGTTTCAAGCTGCGATAAAGCATACAATTTAGCAGGGGCCACAGGAAAGGGGCGGGATTGTCCACTATGCAAGTGTTTATTCAAGACGTTCGACTTTACGCTTCAAGGATTTTCAATTTTTCCCTCCGGGAGAGCCTTATAGAAAATACTCGTACTTTCATAACTGGGGCGGACTAGCCCCCCTATTTTCCCACAGCTAAACGCCTGACCTTACCGCCCATCTTGTATGCTCTCCATAGGTGGGCGGCACCGAAATTCTGGGGTGGGGGTAAACGCAATATTTTTCAAGTCAAAAATGCTCAAAAAATGGTAGTATGGCCAAAAGAAACTACCCATTTTTCAGCGTTTCTCATCGAGCACTGTCCATTGACACCAGAAGATTGCGAAAAAAGAAAAAAAATTCGAAAAATGAATTCTGGGGATATTTTGGTTTCTCGGGGGGGGCTACTCCATTTGCACTACAATTTTTCATTTACACATGTGTGTACGTACATACGAACATAAAAACAATGTAAGAGTTTTAAAAAAATTATGAAAAATAAACTAAAAATTATACCGTCTAACGGGTGACTATCGTCCAAAAGGTCAAATTGTACGTTTTTAGAAGTCGATGCTTGTTGATCCGATTCGGCCGGTCGCAAATCTTCAACTAAACCCTTTTCGTCTGAAAAAGATCAGGTTAGCTTATATTACCTTTAAAACGCAAGCTGTTATACAGGATAGTCACGTAAATGATCTTGTATTTTCCCTTCACCACACATGCACATAAGGGGTATAAAATCCATAGGTGGGCAGCACCGAAATTCTGAGGGGGGTTAAAAAAATTTTCAAGAGTCAAAAATTGTCTTAAAAGTGGTTGTATGCATACGTGGGCAGCAAGAAATTTCGGGGGGGGTGCAAGATTTTTGTTGAAGGTCAAAAAATGGCCTTAAAAACGGTGGTATGGTGATAAAAACACCATTTTTCGACGTTTTCTCATCAAGCACTATCCATTGGCATCAAAAAATTGCGAAAAAGACGAAAAAAAATTTTCAAAAATTGAATTCTGGGGGGTATTTTGATTTCTGGGGGGGTATTTTGGTTTTCTGGGGGTGCATACCCCCCCCAAACCCACGCCCAGGTGTGGTTGTATGGCGAATAAACACCATTTTTCGACGTTTATCATCGAGCACTATCCAATGGCATCAAAAAATCGCTGGAAAGCAAGAAAAATTTCAAAATTTAAATTCTGGGGGATATTTTGATTTCTGGGGGGAGTATTTCAATTTCTGGGGGTTGCATACCCCCCAACCCCCACGCCCATGTGTGGTATCATCCCCTGACGGGTCAGCCGGACAGGTATATACTGTCCGACACATTTGAGATGATGGAGCGTATCATTTTTGAGATCAAAAGCAGTAAAAATCCCAAAAAATTTCTCCGTTGGTTCGCGTCGGATTCGTATTTTTATGTACTTTTTACTCAAAAAAGGGCGCAAGATTGATCAATTTTTACATTTTTCAGTGTTAAAAGTGACAATTATGTAATGCAGTAAAAATGGACTAAAAATGCTTTACAAATGCGCGATATGGGCTACCATGAAAAAAACCTTTCATACACCATTTTGACCATTTCGATCGTTTAAACAGCAAAAAAAATCGTAAACATCAAATTTACTGTTTTGGATTTTCGGGATTTCACCTCCCCCTTGCCGACCCTGACGTTGTGCAACCTATGCACTTCACCCCCATTTACACATGATCTTGGGGGCAGTCTCACCCCGCAGAATCATTTTTCACCCCCCGCAAAAATTTTTCCAACCCCCCCCAGAATTGGCGATATTTCCAAAAAATTTCCTAAACTTACCTGAAAATTGGTAGAAAAAGTGTTTTTTAAGGGTTTTTGGCTATCTATTTGCTCAAAATCGCCAAATTTTCTCGCGCTTCGCGCCATATATTCATGTTTTAAGCGATATATTGGTCAAGTTATTCGACTTTTTTCGGAATTTTTTCATGATTTCATGCTCTAGAAGGATAGAGTATCGCCAGAAACGCCAAAAAACGATGTTTTTTGAACGCGTAAAGGCCAATTTTTGGGCCCAAAAAAAGGCACTTTGAGGTTTTCAGCCCCCCCAGAATTCCCATACTGTGCATGTATGCCCACATCCACCAATTTTTTCAACTACCCAGAATTTTTAATGTTTCAAAAAATTCGTAAAATTTGTATATCATCTTGAGTGTTTTTAGCGATCTTTTGACTCAAAAGTACCAAATTTTCGGCGCTTCGCGCGCTATACTCACTTTTTACCATATTTTTTCGACTTGGTCGAATTTTTTATATTTTCGCGACTTTTTACTCTTGTGTTTTTAAAGAGAAGGAGCATCGTCATATAAACGCCTAAAATTGCACTCTCGATGCATAATTCAAAATTTTCAAACTCCGAAAAGGTACTTGAGAAAACATTTTTGGTTTCATCACGCAAATCCCAAAGCTGCGTATGAAGATTTTTGATCATAGCTGCCATATGTACATGTAATGCGACGGCTCAAATTTTCGGGAGGGGACTTTGGTCATTTTTAGGGAGGAGTGGGGTAAATGACGTCAATTTTCGGCCAAAATATGGAAAAGGACCAAAAATGGCCAAAAAACGCAAGTTTTCGCAAAAAAATCGGGGGAGAGGGAGAAATGTTTTTCTGACTATGGTAACAACCAACATTGGGTGGGGGATTCCGCTCAAACCCCGTTACATAAATAGTGACTACATATTACTGTATTGGACATATCGCAAAGCAGAAATTCTTGTTTGAAAGAGCAAATATAGGGAAACAAAACCGCATGGTTTCATCGAGTTACCTGGCTAATGCCTTCTTTAGGTGAACACTCTTGTAAACACTACTTTTCGGCCAATAGCAACATAAAAAAGCGTGTTAGATAGTAATTATAATTTGTAATAAATACTTAATAATAATTAATAATTATAATTTGTAATAAACTCCGAGTGCCAATCTACATAAATTTTTTCTGAGAATAGCCATAAAAACGTGTTTACACTCTGCCGCCTTATTCTTGTATTCAGAGTCGACGATTTAATTATTCGGTTTTAGTCTTTTTCATCATCCTACACTATATCACGTGTAACTCAAACTTGAGTTTCTTAGAAGATAAACGTGGTTAGAAAACAACAAATGGTGCACGAAAATTTTGAGGTATGTAAGGTCATGAAGACTGATTAAAAAACGTGTTTTCCGGTATTTTTAATGCACTTTGGGAATTTTTGATTTTTTCCTTCTAAGAGAGCCTTCTGAGAAATTAAAATTTTGGGGTGACGATCATACATAATCTTGGAGGTTTAACCCCCCAAATTTTTCTCTCACACACACACACACACACACACACACACACACACACACACACACACACACACACACACACACACCACTCCCCGAATTAGCGATTTTTTAGAAGTTCCCAACAATTTTCTAAAATTTCTGAAAAAGATGCTTTTCTAAGCGTTTTTAGCCATGCTATTTTGCTCAAAAGTGCCAAATTTTCGGCGCTTCGCGCCACTATACTCAAGTTTTGACTAAACTTTGTTCAATTTATTCCGACTTTTTTGATTTTTTCGACGAAATTTTTTGTTTTTGTGCTCTAGAAAGATAGAGCATCATCAGAAAGGCTGAAAGTGATGTTTTTGACGCGTACCTACCATTTTTGGACCCAAAAACGGCACTTTATAAATTGACCCCCCAGAATTCCTACAGTGGTCGTCATGAAAGACGACGCGCCATCACCCTCAGAATTATAATGGATGGTGCGCGCGAGCGCCGCGTTACGTCCATCATGCGCCATCATCACTTTTTCTATTCAGCGCCATTAACTCATCATCCCGCTAATCTGGCGATGCGACGGCGCAATTTAGCTATTAATAGCACAACAAGAAGGAAGCGCGCCGTGCGCGCTTCCTTGTTGGCGCTATTAATAGCTAAATTGCGTCGTCCGCATCGCCAGATTAACGGGATGATGGAGGTTAATTGCGCTGAATAGAAAAAGAGATGATGGGCATGATGGACGTAAGCGGCGCTCGCGACGCACCATCCATTATATCTGAGGGTGATGGCGCATCACTTCATGGCGACCACTGTATGCTGCATGTATGGTGACGACCATTATATGTACAGCATTAAAATTCTAAGGAGGAAGGCAAAAAATTTTTTGAATTAGTGCCATTTCGGACTAAAGACGATAGGTAAACTTCGAAAACACTGTTTTTTGACGTTTCCGGCAATGCTCGTTCTTTCTTAAACATAAAAACGTTAAAAAAATTTAGGAAAAATTTAAGTAATCGAGTAAATTGAACAAAATATAGGAAAAATGAATATAAGGCGCGAAGCGCCAAAAATTCAAGATTTTTAAGCCAAAAACGCTTGAAAAGAAACACTTTTCACAACTTTTACCAACTTATACGAAAAAGCGATAATTCTGGCAGGGGGTCGCCGCAGCCATTTTGCGGGAGATCAATTGCCATTATAGGGGATCAAGCTCCCACCAAAAACACATATGGTGACCATATATGATTTTGGGGGGGTTTGGGGGTTCCCCCCCGCAGAATCATTTTTCACCCCCCCGCAAAAAATTTTTCAACCCCCAGAATTGGCGATTTTTCAAAAAGTTTCCTAAACTTACCTGAAAATTGGTAGAAAAAGTGTCTTTTTAAGGGTTTTTGGTTAATCTATTTGCTCAAAATCGCCCAAATTTTCGGCGCTTCGCGCCATATATTCATATTTAAGCGATATATTGGTCAATTTATTCGACTTTTTTCGAAATTTTCATAATTTTATGCTCTAGAAAAATAGAGTATCGTCAAACGCGAAGAAACGATGTTTTTTAACGCGTACCGGCCATTTTTGAGCCCAAAAAAGGCACTTTAGGTTTTCACTCCCCCCCAGAATTCCCATGCTGTGCATGTATGATGGTGACGACCATACACGGGCAGCAGTGGCCAGGAGGGGAAGCATAGAATTCAGGAATGGTCATTTAAAAAACTGTTCTATTTTTGTACAGGGTCTGCTTACACAAGTACAAATACGATCCCCATAAGTGAACGTACATTCTGCATACGTATGTAGATTTTAAGGGTAGGTACTATACATAAAAAGGTACAGCAGCACGCTTTGTGCGGTTAACTAGGTTTCTTGACTCTTATTAGAAAAGTTTAGCCAATTCGTGAGTTTCTAGCAATAAAGAACACAAAAATTTAACAAATCTTGGTATTTTCATCGTTTTCAGGTATAATTTTATTGCTTTTGCTTTTTGCCCCTTCTACGCCCATGTGTGGGCCCGATGGGGCCAAATTTCCAAAAATAGAACCGAAAATTCAATTCTGGAGGTTTATCGATTTGGGGGTCTTACAGATTCTGGGGGATTCAGACCCCTTAGCCCACGCCCATGTAGTGGTGGCGACTGACGAGACACCATATACGAGCGTCGGGATGGGGTGCTGGGGTGCTTAGACCTCCGAGAATTCGATAGATCTCCACAGACCCATCAGCCAGTTTTACGCCAATAAGATCCCCAGCATCGGCAGCTGCCCTCTTCTGCAGCTTTCCACCACCTGGGCGTAAGGAGAGGGTGGGGTGGGGGTATGCACCAACACACCCACCCGAGAAACCCAAAAATACCCCCCAGAAACGAAAATACCCCCGCGGGAACCAGAGCCCCCTCCCAGAATTCAATAATCTTCTGTTTTTTTCGCAATTTTTTGATGCCAGTGAAGAAACGTTGATGGTTTTCGCCATACCACCGTTTTTAAGGCTATTTTTGACCTTTGAAAAATATTGCACCCCCTACCCACCCTCATCCCAGAATTTTGGTGCCACCCACCTATGCTTTCCGCCCGTGGGTACGGAACTGATAAGAATACATTTCATGGATGGGAAATAAAAATAAAAAATATCCAAATATGTTTGTAAAATTAAGCCAACCCGACGAATCGAAGGTGCTTTGCTGATTCTGATCGATCGATTGCTGTTTGTCCTTGGGTTTAAGACTAAAGCTAATCGTAACGCCGTCCGTTTTTTCGTAAGGTTTAAGGTCAAGCGATGAAGCGGACTTTTTGACCTCAGCGCAGTTATCCAGCGATTCGGTTTCGCCTGAAAGCTGCGGAGTGTCGGCAGATTCTAAAATTGCAGGTTGTTGCTGAAAAAACAAACAGATATATAGGAATGCTATACAAAAAAATTAAAAAATACCTACATGAAATATATAGATGAGAAAAAGTTTATTTTCAGAAGATAATTTGGGGAGAAGGGCGGCACGTAGAGATTGAAAAATTGCTGGCTTTGACGTAAAATCTACAAATTTTCGCCTCTTCGCGGCCACATATGAAGTATTTTCCATATTTTTGGCTCAAGTGTGAGCAAATAATGAAACTTTTTATAGCATTTTGAGTGAGAAAAAAAATTCTCCAAAAATTTGAATTTTATCATCTTAACGGATAGAGCATGTCGAAAAACGTCGAACATTGCAATATTATGAGCTATCCCGACCAATTTCCCGAGATATAGACCAATTTATATTGGGGCCCGCTCGCCCCCTAGGCCGATTACTGGATACGACCCTGACAGGGGGATGAGGGATCCTCCCACCCGAAATTGGTCGTACCCCCCTCTCCAAACTTCCAAAGCCAAATAATTTTTGACCTCCACATCTAAACAAAAATTGGCCGCTTTTAGGCGTTTTTAGTCGAAAATTGGAGGCCATTTACCCCCCTCCCCTTCCGCTCCAACCCCTATAAAAGTGGCCGGAGGACCCCCACCCAGAATTTCGAGCCGCTACATGTACATACAATTCTCGACACGGAATTTGAAGAATTAGCAGCCCTAGAAAGTTCTCTTAAGGATTGAGTTGCCTACATTACAGAATGTCGTCATGTGTTTCAGCATGCATAGCAATGCAAAACATATGAAGACGTCCTATGTTATAACATAGGCAACTAAATCTTTATCAAAACTTTACTTAAGGAATCTTAATTGTTCAAATTTCGCGGCGAGAACAGTATACATATATGTAGATGCTGGTTCAGACTAGACATGCGCAGCATGATAATTCTGGGGGTGAAACTGTGTTTTTTGTATTCGGCAAAGATTTTTCCCGATGTACAAAGACTTTTGGGTACCGTCTTTGTACATGTACACAGATTTTTTGGGAAGACAAAAACTGCAAAAAAGGTTTGAAACTCGTATGAGTAATTGTAAGTTCTATGAATTTTTATAATGTCATAAATTGCATTCTAAAAGGGAAGATATCAAACTTTTCGCGTTTTGAGACGATTTTTTAAAGATTTTTGCCCTTAGAAACCCAGAAATTAGCTTGAATACACTACGAAAGGTCGAACAACTCTGTTTTGCCACACTAAAATCGCTACTGTACCATATTATAGTACCCGAAAATTTGTGTGTACAAAATCTACAAATACTTTTAGGGACCATCTTTGTACATACATGTACAAACGGACCTTGTAAAAAAAAGAGCTGGGGTCAAATGATTAGGTGTCTTTTTGGGCCTAAAAATGGTATGTAGATACGCGTTTAAAACTCCGAGGGCGTTTCTGACGACGCTCAATCTTTCTGGAGCATAGAAAAAAATTGAAAAAATTTCAAAAAACAATTTGAGAAAGGCGAATAAATTGAACAAGGTACAGTCAAAACATGAGTATAGAGCGCGAAGCGCCGAAAATTTGACATTTTTAAGCAAATAGTAGCCGAAAACGCTCAAAAAGCACCTTTTCGACGAATTTGTAAAAAAAATTTCGGGGAACTTTCGAAAAATCGCGAATTCTGGCGGCGGTGAAAAACCCTAAACTCCTCCCCAGAATCAATCATGTTCAGAAATCCACGCCTATGTGTGGTCGTAGCATAACCTCATCAACGGTCGTCGACGGTTCCGCTTCGCGGCGTTCGTCCGACGCGTCGCGCGTCGCCGCGTCAACGGCGACGCCGTCTTCCGTCGCGGCGGCGGCAGTGACGCCCGCCGCGGCGCCGTCGGCGGCCCACGGCGACGACTTATCCGACGCAGCCGCTGCGACGGCCAAAAGCCCGGCGGCGCCGTAATACGCCACGACGTACTGTTCGTATTGATAGCGTTGTAAGCGCGCCACGTAATACGGATAGTAGGCGTGATGCGCGTCCAAAAACGCGAATCGCGCGTCGCCACCGGAACGCACCATTTCCTCGAATTCGGGTCCGTTTCGCGACACGTATTCGGCCAAGCGATCGACGATCGGTTGAACGTCGGGCGGCGGAGGAATAACGGGGCCGGTCGGGGCGGCGCGCGAATCGCCGAAGACCGACTGTTAGGAAGAAAGGCGTGTAAGAAAAAATAAATCAAGGCTCAATACTACGGAGAGCTATACACAGACAGACATGTAATAGAGGAATGGGGGATCCCCAACCAGTTGGTCGTCCCCCATCCGCTCGAAGCCAGGAAATTTTTACCCTTCCCTTCCCCCAATTTTTGGAAAAACTTGCCATTTTTAGCCGTTTTTGGCCAAAAATTGGTGGTCATTCATGAATCCCCCCTAATAATGGCTGGGGACCTCTCCCATAATTTTAAGCCGTTACATGTATGACCATACATGTAACGGCTCGAAATTTCGGTTGCGAGGTCCATCGCCATTTTTACTGGGGAGGTAAATGACATCCAATTTCTGGCCAAAAAGCACCTAAAAACGGAATTTTTTTCCAAAAATCGGCTTTGAGGAGGAGGAGGACGACTAACTTAGGGCGGGAGGATCTTCCATCCCTCCTCTTACATGTATGTGCAGAAGAAAGGAGCCATACCTGGGCAATGGATTTTCGTTCTGAAGGTACCGGGGTCCCTTTTCTTGAGGTTGGTTGATTGGTTGTTTAGCCGGTTGGTTGGTTGTTTGGTTTATTAGTTGGTTGGTTGGTTGGCCGGTTACTTGGTTGGTTGGTTGGCCAGTAGGTTGGTTGTTTGGCCGATTGGTTGGTTGTTTGTTTAGTTGGCGAGTTGGTTGGTTGGTTGGCTAGTTTATTGGTTGTTTAGCTGGGTGGTTGGTTGTTTAATTGGCTAGTTGGTTGGTTGGTTGGCTATTCGGTTGGTTGGTTGGCTAGTTAGTTGGTTGGTTGGCTAGTTGGTTGGCTAGTTGGTTGGTTGAGCGGTTGGTTACTTGGTTGGTTGGTTGGTTGTTAGTTTGGCCAGTTGGTTAGTTGTTTGGTTAAGTAGGTGGTTGGTTGGTTGTTTGGTTGGCTAGTTAGCCGATTGATTGGTTGGTTGGTTGGTTGTTTGGCCGCTTGGTTGGTTGGTTGTTTGGTTGGCTAGTTGGCTGGTTGGTTGGTCGGTTAGATGATTGGTTGGCTGGCTAGTTGATTGGTTGTATCATTATCTCACTTTTTTATTTCGGGTCAAAAATTCTACCCCCCAATCGAAAGCTGTTTTTTCTGGCGCCACCCAGCTGAAGTTCTGAAGGTACCGAAGTGCCTTCTGGCGCCACCTAGTGGCGTGGGTGGCGCGGCATTGCCCACCTATGAAAGGACCATATCTTGGAAGGGGACATACAAGTGTCAGGCGGAGGGCGTAAGGAGCATCCCCACCTAAGATTCGTTGTCCTCCATATCCCCCAAAGTCAGGAAATTGCGGACCCCGAGTTTTGGCGAAAACTTGTGTTTTGTGTTTTTTAGTCATTTTACGGTGTTTTTCGCCATTTTTGTCCAAAAATTGGACGTCATTTACCTCCCCCACTAAACTTAGCCGGGAACCCCAAAACCGAAATTTCGAGCCGTTACATGTATTGGTTGGGACGGGGTTTCACCATTCCAACCCCCGCTAAAATATACCCAACCTCAGAATTCGCGATTTTTCAAATAAAACGTGAAAAAGCATTTGTTCAACGCATTTTAGCAATATTTCAGTCTGAGGCGCCAATTTTTTAAACAAGCCGTTTTTGACTACATTTCATTGAATTTTTCTTGACATTTTGTGTTTTTATCGTCTAGAAAGATGGTTCATCGTCAGAGTGACCAAAAATAATGTTTTTAACGCGTTCATATCGTTTTTAGAGTTCTAATAGGCCCTTTAGAAAAATTTCTGCTTTCACACCCTAGAATTTCTACGCTTAACAAGCGCAGGCACGACCGCATTTTATGCATAGATGCTAGGGATGCAACAGGTACTTGAACCCGAAACCGGAATACTCGGGTACCCGAACAAAATTCATGACATTGAACCCGAAACCGAATAAAGTGAACTTGACTACCCGAAGCCGAACCCGAATAAAATCATTATAACTACCCGAAGCCGAATGTTTATGGATTTTATTCGGGTTTATCCGGTATTTTTAAGCTCTAAAATCCCACAATTGTATGTCAAAGATTCAAAATTTTCCGGCTTTTTGCGCCGTTTTCAGCTTGCTCGACCCTAAAACGCTAATTTCATGTATATAGTTATCAAGTGCACATTAATGACTGTGTAATTAAGTGGTATATTTCAATCGATTCACGTGAATTTTTAATCTTTTTATTTCATAAAACGATAGCCAAACGATATCGTATAAAACGCTGAACACCACGGTTTTTTTTTTGTATTCGGCAAAGATTTTTCCCGATGTACAAAGACTTTTCGGGACCGTCTTTGTACATGTACAAAGATTTTGGGAAGACAAAAATTGCAAAAAGAGGTCTATAATTCGAAAAAATTTCGGCGCTTCGCGCCGAAATGAGTAATTGTGTGTTCTATATATCTTTATAATGGCAGAAATTGCATTTCAAAAGTAAAAATGTCAAATTTTTCGGCGCTTCGCGCCGTTTTAAGACGATTCTTAGTGATTTTTGCCATTAGAGACCCAGAAATTAGCTAAAACACACTACGAAAAGTCGAAGAACTCTGTTTTTACGATACTAAAATTGCTGCTGTACCATATTATAGTACCCAAAAATTTTGTGTGTACAAAATGTACAAAGATTTTTAGGAAGACAAAAACTGTAAAAAGGTGTAAAATTCCCAAAATTTTCGGCGCTTCGCGCTGAACTGATAAATTATTTGTCCTATATAGCTTTAAAATGGCAGAATTTGCATTTAGAATGGAAAAATGTCAATATTTTTCGGCGCTTCGCGCCGTTTTCAGAAAATTTTTAGTAATTTTTAGCGTCATAAACCCAGAAATTAGCTAAAATACACTACCTAAGATCGAAAACCCTGTTTTATTACACTAAAATCGCTACTGTACTATATTATAGTACACAAAAATTTGCATGTGCACAATGTACAAAGACTTTTGGGGACCATCTTTGTACATGTACAAACGGACATTGTACAAAAAAAACACTGCTGAACACTGCTTCTTTAGTCATAAGTAAACTTGGTTTCTATCAAATTAAACTTCACGGATAATAGTTTTTCGGCAGTTTCTCCATGCAAGCGATTTCGCGTGACAATACACTAAGCGCTACCCAGTCTTTTTTGTACTCGGCAAAGATTTTTCCCGATGTACAAAGACTTTTCGGGACCATCTTTATACGTGTACAAAGATTTTTGGGAAGACAAAATTGCAAAAAAGGTCTAAAATTCGCAAAAATTTTCGGCTCTTCGCACCGAAATGAGTAATTGTGTGTTCTATATATCTTTATGATGGCAGAAATTGCATTTCGAAAGAAAAAATGTCAAATTTTTCGGCGCTCCGCGCCGTTTTTGACGATTCTTAGTGATTTGTGCCCTTAAAGACCCAGACATCAGCTAAAATACACTACCAAAAGTCGAACAACTCTGTTTTTACCACACTAAAATCGCAACTGTACCATATTATAGTACCCAAAAATTTGTGTGTACAAAATGTACACAAAATGATTCATTGTTTGTCGTACATATATATCTTTAAAATGGCAGAATTTGCATTTAGAATAAAAATGTCAAATTTTTCGGCGCTTCGCGCCGTTTTGAGACAATTTTTAGTAATGTTTGGCGTCAGAAACTCATAAATTAGCTAGAATACACTACTAAAGATCGAAAACCCTGTTTTATCACACTAAAATCGCTACTGTACTATATTATAGTACACAAAAATTTGCATGTACAAAATGTACAGACTTTTAGGGACCATCTTTGTACGTATACAAACGGACCTTGTACAAAAAAAACACTGACGCTACCTCTCATTTACATTAGCGTTCTTGCTCACTGAGAGGAGGAAGGAAAATCACTGGAAACTTGAGTGAAACATATTGAATAATTAGGCACTAGGCATCAAAAATAAAAATTGTAACATCTGGCTTACATGTACCTAAGAAATTCGCTATACACTGGTATTCCTATATACTTACTGAAATACCCGAACCCGAAACCCGATCGGGTATTGATTTTGATACCCGAACCCGAATAAACTTGGATGAACAACTCGAACTCGAATACACCAAAATTCACTAACCGTTGCATCCCTAATAGGTGCGCAAGGTCAAATTTTCTGGGGGAGCCAAAAATTGCAAGATAGCTATGCGCTTCGTAAAAACGGCTCTACATTCCTTTTGGGGTCAGAAAATTAGCTATATAGCCTTTTTGGACTAAGAATAGCTATTTAACCCTTTTTGAAGTCGAAAAATTAGCTACATATGTATCATTTTGAAACTCAGAAAAGACAACAAAATAGCATTTCTGAGCTCAAAAAAGACTACAGCTACTTTTCTGAGCCCAAAAAGGCTATATAGCTAATTTTCTAAACCCAAAAAAGGCTATATAGCAATGGTTTTTCGGCCAAAATCGCTGTATGGCCATCAGTTTTTCAAAGCTCATGGGCAGCACCATAATTCTGGGGGTGCAAGATTTTTCAAAGGTCAAAAAATGGCCTTAAAAATGAGGGTATGGCGAAAAAACACAATTTTTCAACGTTTCTCATCGAGCACTATCCATTGGCATCAAAAAATTGCGGTAAAAAACCAAAAAATTTAAAATTGAATTATATGGGGGTATTTTGGTTTCTCGGGGTTGCATACCCCCAAACCTCCCACGCCCAGGTGTGGTAATAGCCCCTCACCTTCATGCTCTTGCATGATTTGATGTATGTATATAAGATGAGATTGATCCGATCGCTACCGTCATTCGTCTTGCAGGAAAAGCATTGACAGGAAACCAACACTGTATTCAATCATCTCAAATTGAGGTACTTCCAGCAGACCCTTAGATTGTGTATATACGATAAGCGGACATACATTTGGGTTTACGGAGTGGATACTGATTGCCCAGAAGAAACTTTCTAATGAAAATAAGACGAAATAGAAGCCTAAACTGAACTAGTTTGGCAGGAACAGAAGAGATTAAAATTATCTCAAAACCGTGAATGATCTTGGGGGTTTAGGGGGTTCCACCCCGCAAAAAAATTTCTTCACCCCCTCCCCCAGCATTGGCGATTTTTTGAAAGTTCCCATAATTTTTCTAAAATTCAGTAGAAAAGATCTTTTTAACCATTTTTAGCTATCTATTTGCTCAAAAATAACAAATTTTCGGCGCTTTCCGCCATTATACTTATGTATGTTTTGACTATATTTTGTTCAATTTGTTACGACTTTTTTCGAAATTTTTATGCTTTCATGCTCTATAAAGCTAAAGCATCATCAGAAACGCTGAAAAACGACGTTCTTGACGCGTACCTACCATTTTTGGACCCCCCAGAATTCCCATGCTGTGCATGTGTGCTCAAAACTGTAAACAAGATTGGATCTTGGGTCATTCTAACTTTTTCAGACAATACTGAAAATAATATACTTCAACAAAGCTCTCCGAGTGCCCCCAGATCCACAGTATGTTGTGCATAAATGTAACAAGGCGGGTGGGAGTTCCCCAACCCAAAGTCTATTATCCCCCAATCCACCTAAGCCAGAAAAGTTTTGACCCCCCCCCCACCATTTTTGGAAAAAAATCGAATTTTTTGGCCGTTTTTAGGCATTTTTGGCTGTTTTGACCATTTTGGCCAAAAATTGGAGGTTTTTACCCCCCGCAAAATTTTGAGCAGTTAAATGTATGATGTTGTGAATTCGAGGTATATATTTGACAGAAGGACGTGGGATCCCCAGCCAAAGTCGATCGTTCCCTGAAGTCAGAAAATTTTGACCTCCCCACTCGATTTTCGGCCAAATCTTACGTTTTTTTGGCAATTTTTAAGCGTTTTTTGCCAATTTCGACCAAAAATTAAAAATCATTCACCCCTCCCAGCACCAACGCTTACATCAATTTTGCTCAACACCTCCAGATTTGGTTCGCTGGTGGTCTTGTTCGGAAAATGAGCCAACAGCTTGTTGTACAATGCGGAATAGATATCTTTGCCTTCTCCCAATTTATAAGAGCTGGGCTGTAACCTAAGAGGCTGAAAATTTTGACTGCTATGAGATACAGAAGTCGGATTTTGGCGCGACGCCAACAAGCTTGGATGCAAATAATCGCCATCTTCATCTGAGTCGCTCTCTGCGCTTTCTGAAGACAAAAATCGATCGTCCAAATTCGTTAACAAAATATTACGAAGAAATCATTTAAAAAAATCTACATAATGAAAAATTTAAAATTACCATTAAAAATCATAGGTTCTCTACTATCCCTGAATTTTAAAACAAAAACTTATATTTTAATTTTTTTCATATGCATTAAATGTCTTTTTCGACCGAAAATACGTTGCCATTTACCCAAGCCAAAACGCAACTCAAAACTTCGAGCCTTTTCGTGTAATGCGATGAATATTCAAGTATAAAAGCAAAAAAGTTGCATACTATTAATTTCATTGTAAACTGTCTTGTTTACCCTGCTTTCAGTCAGTTTCCGCTTTTTAAATCAAAAGCTATTAATTACTGAAGCAGCGTCTAAATTAGATATTTTATTATTTCTAAATTTAGGACATAATAACTTGAAATATGCACGGAATAGTGGAAGAAATGTGCCGGAATGACAGAATTTTTAGTTCAATGCTAGAAAAATAACTATTCAATTGAAATTATGCTATTAGACGTCGTTTCACGTTTTTTCATGGTCCCTGCAATAGGTTTTGGTCCAAATTGGTCAGAAGGCACACGTGGGCGTGGAGAATGGGTTAACCACCTCCAGAAGTTCGAATACCCCGAAAAAAACAGAATATCCCCACAGAATTCAATTTTTGAAAATTTATTTGTTTTTCTATCGCAATTTTTGATGCCACAGGGTAGTGCTCGGTGAGAAACGTTGAAAAATTGTGTTTTTCGCCAAACCACCATTTTTAACGCCATTTTTGACCTTTGAAAAATCTTGCACCCCCCAGAATTCTCTTGCTGCCCACGTATGTCAGAAGGGCATGCTAAGGTATGCTTTTCGAGAGTCCTGATAGGGGAAAAGCCTCTCGAACCCCTTACAGTGTGCATGTATTACATTCTTGTTTTTTCCCTTAAGTCGATAATAGCAAGCAAAAAAGTGTCATCATTCTTAACCAAAAAAGATAATTACTGATTTTCTACAACTTCTTTTCTGATTTGACATCGTTCACAACGTTGAAAAAAACAAGGAAATTCTGAGATGTCAGCCGGAGAAATTTTTAAAGTGCTTTTTGGGCTAAAAACGATGGGTAAACGCCAAACAACACTGTTTTTGGTGTTTAAAACAATGCTTCGGAAAAATTTGAGTAAATGGAAGAAAAATGGTCAAAAAATTATTACGGAGCGAAGCGCCTAGAACTTGACACTTTTAAAAAAACACACTTTCTATCATTTTTTCGGAAAAAGTGACTATCTTGGGGATCGCAGCCATCTCACAGAAATCAGTAGCCCTTCTGGGGGAGGTCAAATCCCCCAAGAATACTTATGATAACTTACCATGATTCTCGGATTTTTCCGCCACTTTTTTAGACTTTTTCACCGGGACGGCGTCAAAATTGGGCGAATATCTCTTTTCGCGAATCATTTTCAAAACGTGCTTGTAATATTTGTGGAGCGGATTCTCGAAGTCCAAAAATCTGAACCGCTTATTCGACTTTTGTTTCGCGTTCACGATTATCTCCATTTGCGGACCTTTTTCGCACACAAATACGGCCGTCTTTTCAATTACCGTATTTTGAACGTGTGACGTAGGCTTGAAAATTGAAAGGATTTTTTTGAGGGCCGCATTCAACAAAAAATTTTGAACTTACGAGTAAGAAGCAGAAGAAGGCCAAAAGGCTGTCAGCCGGATAGTAGTCAATATAATAATCATCAATACATTCTTTATAGTAATTCCTAATGGATTACTCCGCACATCTTTTGTACGTCTGTCGGACCCCACATTCATATTAATATAATATCTGTCAATATTATACTCCGCGTGTCCTGTGCACGTCTGTCGATTCAAGGTTCAATAGTTCAAAGATCAATAACCCTTCGGTCAATATTATACTCGGCCCACCAAACGGACTGACCATATGTTCTTTTATAGTCACCAGGTCGGACTGAGCTGTCTTCTGCGAACTGTGTAGCCAATATGTTTACGTGCGTACACCTATATAAAACCGGTGCTATTGGGTGAACCCAATAGCCTTTATCAGCGCCGACTCCTCAATTAACAGCTTAACGTGCTGAGCTCGGAACGGTTCACTCCGAGTGTAATGTCTCTGCGTTATATGCGTTGAATCCGTGTTCTAACATGCGCATCAGATGCCAATGGATTACTGTAGTAGCATATGGTGTTCTTACGTGACAGTACATACAATATCCCGAAAAATTTTGTATTTTTCGAGCAACAGGCGGAAATTTTTTTTTGAACTTTTCTTAATTTGCCACTTGAACTTACGTTACTTTTCTTGAAACCATGTACATTGAAATTAGATTCACAGCATGCGAAGGAACAACAAAAAAATGATTTTAAGAGTTTGCATATGTACAGCATAAGGCATAGGCATTTATGATATTGCGGCGTTTGAGGGTGGTTATTCACCTCCTACGGAAACGTTTTCAACCTCCGGAAACGTTTTCAACCTCCGGAAACGTTTCCAACCTCCGGAAACGTTTCCAACCTCCGGAAACGTTTTCAGCCCTCAGAAAATTTTCCACTCTTTTTTCTCAAATTTTCCCCCAAATTCGCTTGCTCGAAGGTGTCAACTTTTCATCCACATACCTACTCATTTTTTAACTATATTTGCTTCAGTTTATTCGACAATTTTTAAATATTCATTCTTGTACGATCTACAAGGAGAGAGCATCGTCAGAAACACAAAAAAAATACTGTTTTCGACGCGTCGCCACCACTTTTGAGCCCAAAAAAGGCAATTTATAAAAATTCTTTGCTTTCACCTCCTCGGAATACTCAATCTAGGAGAATTCTCCCGCGCCTGGCAACCTTGCTCTTCCTCCCTCCTCTCCTTCATCACCTCAATTGAATGAGCACGAGAGTTCAAGCGCAGCACCCGGTATATGTAGAAAACATATCTACCGTAATACCTATAAGTTTAATAAGTTTTACATGCGTTTGTGAATCTATTATCTTTGATTTCCCGTCTTAAAAATGACGGACTACCCCTCCAAATTTTTTGAGCTGTTATACGCCCAGACATGTAAGAGGGGATTTAAGGGATCCCCACCCAAAGTTGGTCGTCCCCCATCCCGCCGGAGTCAGAAAATTCTTAACCCTCCTTGATTTTTGGAAAAACTCGCGATTTTTGGCCTAAAAATTGAAGGTCATTTATCCCCCACCTGAAAATAGCTGTCGACTCGTCTCCCATAATTTTGAGCCATTACATGTATGTACATGCAAGTATTGTACACAGAAGCGTACATGCAGTATTTTTAAGAGGAAAGGCGGTCCGAGAATCGGTGACTCTACATTTCGGGATATCTTCGGTGGTAGACAGAACGGAACGCATTTTTTGACGTTCCCGAACACGGTCTATGCATTGAGCTCATATGATTATTTTTTCAAAAAAATTTTATTTTCTACGAATAAACTATGAAAAATGAAGTTTTTTGGCCGCGCTTGAGCCACCCACGGCGCGAAGCGCCCTAAATTTTCAGATTTTTCCATAAAAGATAATAATTTTCATTATTTTCCATGCATTATTCTACCCTTCCTGAATTATTTTTGGGCTAGGGGAACGGCCGTCCCCTGCGCGCGCCCATGGTTGTGCATACATATGAAATACTAAAATCGGCACTTACAACGATCATGTCGGGGGGAACCCTTAGTTCCGGGGCTGGGACGAACGATTCGTCGTCGCTGCCGCTAGCCGACTGCTCGTCATCTTCTTTTCCATTCGGGAGCGACTCTTGCTCAGTGCTACTGTAATCAAACGGTATGGCAGCTTTGGCAGTCTTGGCAGCGCCTGTTTTTATCAATTTATCATTTTCATTATTCTTCATCATTTTGAAAATATCACTACTATACTGCATTTTCTACTTTTAGAATAACTTATTTACATTGCAATTATTATGTTTACATATATTAAAATTATTCATCCTTCTATTTTCATTCTTATTTTTTTATTATTCTCCAAAGTTCGATTTTGTCATTCGTGTACAGTGTTAGCCACTAAATTTGAACAATTAACAGTCCTTAAAGGTCTCTTAAGGATTTGTGACCTACATATGTATGTTATAAGACAGGACGTCGTCGGATGTTTGGCATTGCTGTGCTAAAGCATATGACGATGTCCTACATGTTATTACTTGAACAACTCAATCCTTAGGAGAACTTTATGGATTGCTTTATAATTGATCAAATTTTCTGGCGAGAACTGATTCTGAGAAGCTGAAATGATCTAAAAAGTCAACTAAATGATCTAGAGTCAAAATTCTCGATGAACTTTCATATTTTTCATCGAATACGATGACAAAACAAGTTAAATGGGCTAAAAAGCTTTTGCAGCGTAACTTCATTACAGAACTTTATTCAGCAGGATATTTTGATCATTTTAGCATGAGACTCGCAAAAAAGGTCCGGAACCTAAATTTACTGGTGGTCAAGAATAATTAATGTCATTCGTCCCTCAAATTTTGACCTGAATCTAAGCTTGAGTTGCTTTGCAATACATACGTATCTCCTGCAATTTTAAAAATTGACAAAATAAGTTGTTATGGTTAAGACATATAAAGCTAATTACTAATAATCAAATTATCATTAATTAATCATTTTTTTGTTTGTTTACTCAACTATTTTATTAGTAAAGCGGTTGACTTTAGTGCGGCGACTTTTGACGAATTAAACTGTAATTTCATAATTATTTTTTACAATATTAATTAACACACTTTCGATTGCTTTTAGATCCCGATATCTTTCCTCGTCGCACAGATGTTCAACTTCCTGTTCTTCAAGGGTCATACTAACGGGCGAAGACGAGACGAAAGATGCAGAAACCAAGTCGGATGCGCTCGTGAGGAAAAGGCGACAATCGTATCTGAAAATCAATTTTCCTTTGCAGCTACAAAGTAAAAACTACATTTTATTTCAATATATACGAGGTTTAAACAGAGAAGTTATAACGCAATATATGGATATTTCATTGTAAACTTACGCACTCTTTAGCCAAACGCACGCGCAGCGATGACGTCATCAAAAAAACGGGGCTCCGGTTTTCAACCAGAACCCCGCAAGCCTGAAAAATAAAAGAATATTTAAATCCTGATACTGAAATGTGCGATAAGTTTATATAGGGCATAGAAAATTATTAAAAATATAAGTCGTACAGCTTGCTTACGGCTAACAAAAATTAATTAACAGCTTTGAATCATCCGAAAGAGATATTATAATTAAATTCATAATTCGATCCAAAAAAGTAAAAATTTCAAGTTTTAATCTACACTTCTCGCCACCAAATACGTTTTGTACGAACGCTTTTTCACGACCTTATCGTCGGAGACCTAAATATGCTGACATGCTTACCGTTTACAACTCCGCGCGCGCTCTTAAATAGACGCAAGATGATAGCGTGTGTGTGCGCGCATTATGTACATGCACAATATGATATGCATATGAATTGCACGAGTATAATCAATATTAATGTGCCCTACGCGCGCCGAGTCGTAAACAGTTCGACCTGATCGTTTAGGTCGCATTTTCTTAAAACTTACCAGCGCTTCGCACTGTTTGGGTTACCTTTTCTTGAAGTAAAAGCATGTCAGTATACTCTTTAGGTCTCCGGCGATTAGGTCGTGAAGAAGCGTTCCTAAATAAACTCAACCGGTTCTTTATTGTTCAAATTTCGTGGCGAGCATTTGAGTAGGTTACAAGGAAAAATAAAGTAAAAATAATTGCTAATACCTATTAAACAACGCAAAATGAATCAAGAATCTGATACATGAAATGCCACAATGCAGCAATCATAAATTCAATTTTTGAACCATTAAATTTAATTTACATTGCTTTGTAACATTGCCTATTCCTGCTCAATTCACGATAAAGACCGATTTTTCGAAATTACCCAATTTTTCTAGCAGTATCAAGTCGCTTGCGAACGTTATTAATCTCACAGTCATATGACCACCTCATCGCAAAACATAAGAATACAGGAAAGTAAGACCCCGAGTTTGGAGACGGGTAATAAGGGATTTCGAGCTTTTATATTATTTTTTCATTCTTTGAAACAATAAAACCATCTCCCCAGATTAACACTTTTTGTTCTATTCACCTATTATTATTTTCACCTACGAAGCGCCTAACATTAGGTTAAATGATCTAGAAGATTAAAACATATGGAGAAACCTACAGTTAGAAGCGACATAGCACAATAGAAATGGGCTAAAAATGCTTGAAACAACCATCTCACCGCAGAATCAAAAGCAATTAAATAAATCAAAACTATACTTTATTCACATTTTTTGATGACATCTGCTATTACGATTTTCATCATTTTCGGTGCTGATTTCGCTATAGTTCCACAAGAACTTTTTTCATGTGCATATCTGACTGTAATCCGTTGCAAACTTTTACATCAGTTTACGACTATAAATTCATCCCAATATGGTTGTATTATTAAAATATGGCCAGATATTGAAGACTACTCGTGGTTGCTTATAAAATAACGAAATTTCTGCAAAAAGGTTCATAAGAAAATAATTTAAACAAACTTGAACAGCCAAACAGTCCATGAAAGCGTCACCTTGCTTCCTAAGGTTACGAATGCAATTCAACTTGAACAAGTATCCGAATGACTGACTTCTTTATCATGGTGGATAACCGGAAGTTTTGTGCCGAACCATTTATCATAGATAATTTATCAAGACATTAATTTTTTTGTGCCTCTTCACTTGATGATAGACTGGCCTTAGAAGATGAAGGGAAAAAAGGACTGCATGCTTAAATAGAATATTAAAGCTGAAAAACGATTTTTTTTGTGTCGGGACCATTAAAAGAAAGTGTAAAGGACTTTTGAATAAATATTCTAAATTTTAATCCATGCCTTAATCCAATATCGCACATCAAATTTACATGTGTTAATTCGTGAATTATTTGTTTGCCATAGTCAAATGCTAAAAATTCGTTCACATTTGTTAGACTCGCATTTTTATATGTAGCCGACAACCTTTTTTCTGATGCCATATTATTCACATATCTAGAAGACTAACCGCACATTTGCTGAAAAAAGAACAATTAAACGGATACGTCTAATTACTTGAAGAAATGTTGCACTATACTCACTTTCTAGCAAATCGAAAGAGGCAGCGTTCATCTTGCCTTCAATCTGCTCGCTTCTAGACGCTAAAACCTTAGACATTTAGCCTGATGTAAGCGGCCAGCCATATGAGTGCCCGAGTTCGTTGGTATTCAACAGCACTCTCATTATAATACACAATAGTAGTATAGTAGTAGCTAATACGCATTTCTCGACGGCAGTACATGATGACGTCACGAATCAAATCGACTTAAAATGATCTCTCGTGAATAATCAAGTCAGCAGTCCTTCTAGTCCAATGGCGTTAAAAAATGGAGGGTCCATCTAATTACCATTGAGGGAGGAAGAATTAATCCTAGTGTAAGTTATACAATGAAAACTTATCTAGATAAAATGAGAAGACGATAAATTAAGTTAGTGTTTCTACGTTTCATTTGGTTATCTAAGCATGAAACTTTTCAGAGGCTAGGCAAATTCGTGAAAATAAGTCAATGCAATGAGCCATAGCAGACTGTTCATTAAGAGCAGCTACTTCATAACGATTTTGCCTCGAAAGCTTAGACCTATGAATTCGAACGAAATAAGTATGGTAAATGCTCCAATGATGTAAGAGCATCGTCTTATACTATGACTCGTTTAAACGGATTCTGTACATACCTATCGATCGTAGTTTCTGGATCGAATGACAGTGCAATCAACTGATCAACGTCGGGTATTCTCGAATCATCTCGAAAAATTGTACAAGGGTATCCAAAAACCAGCAAATCATCGTAAGATGGTGCCTGCTGAGCATCACCTGACTTCGAAATCAGTTTTCGAAACGCCGACATGATTTAAAATCGATAAATAACGCTTTTGCCCTATGAAATCTGAATAAGAGCGGGGTTCAATCATTTGTGAAATTAAATCGTATTAGGTACCTTAATGAATCGCCTCCTTGAATCATACTCGTATTCTTTTAATTCTGCGTCTAGATATGTTTATTAGGGTAAACGTACTTTCTTGTGAATCTAGCTTGACACGACGGTAAGCTATCCTGATAAGCTAAATAATGTTATTTCACTTGAGATCCCTAGATACAATTCTAAAATACAAAAAAACCAGAGCTTCTCAAATAAGACGAAGTAGAATTATATGATTAAACGTTACTGTAGCATTCAAGTGACCTGTCTGGCTTAAGGGTTTTTCGGCGTCACCAATATTTGCGCGACCGCTAATGGTCAAAGCGAGCGTTAATGCGGAGCCTTTCATTTGCGAGAGCATCGAAAAAGTGCAAAAAAGTTATTTGCTATTTATATCAATAAATGTACCTGCTTTCTTAAAAGAAATGCAAAAAACAAATTAGCACAAAGGGCTGAAAAATTCTGAAACCTTTACAACGCTAACTCATATTTACAAACAAATCGTAACGAGCTACCTGCTGCTGAGACGATTGGACTGTTTAGCACCACACGTGGACATGGGTGGAATGGGGGGTATGCGCACCATACGTGGGCAGCAAGAAAATTCTGGGGGGAGGGGTGCAAGATTTTTTGAAGGTCAAAAAATGGCCTTAAAAATGGTGGTATGGCGATAAAAACACCATTTTCGACGTTTCTCATCAAGCACTATCCATTGGCATCAAAAAATTGCGAATAAAACGAAAAAAAATTTTCAAAAATTGAATTCTGGGGGGTATTTTGATTTCTGGGGGGTGCATACCCCCCATACCCCCCATGCCCAGGTGTAATGCGCAAGCCGAATACTCCAGGATTCAATTAACTTTTTTTCGCAATTTTTTTATGCCAATGAATAGTGCTCGATGAGAAACGTTAAAGGTTTTTCCGCCATACCACCATTTTAAGATATTCTTTGACCTTCGAAAAATCTTGCACCCCTCCGCACAATTTTGGTGCTGCCCACCTATGTTAAACACTACTCAACTCAGAACTCTGGAACTCAAGCAATTCATCGAGTGGAATGTTGATGCGAATCGTCGTAAAATTAATAGCATTCATGATTCTTTTTAAGCCAAACTCGGACCTTACAAACATGAACAGTAGATACAAAAATGACTATACACAGCGCGAAGAGCCATAAATTTCTCACACTGCCAATCTTGTCACTCACAATCTTTGCTATTGCTGTTCTGCAAAAAAACGAAAGAATGGTTGCCAGACACAACAAAAACATCTAACCGAAATGTGAGTGGTTTGGTAGGCAAAATGATGCCCTAAAAGATAAAAATTGCTCATTTTATCAAGGCAGAACTATTTTCAATTCTTTTAAAACCAATTGAGTACGTAGTTACGTAGATGGGTACAAAAAACGAATCATTTGCTTTAAATTGCCATTTTCTGTATCAATGGAGGTTCTAAATTAAGTTTCATATAAGAACGGCATTGATGAGACGCTCTCTAAATACTTGATAATAGCATACAGAAAATACGCCGTTCATTGCTATCATTCGACTTCATGTAATTTGTAAAGCTAATGATTAGCAAAATACAGTCAAGCCCAATTGTATATAGCCAGAGCAGGAACACATTACTCCCGAAAAATGAGAGCGACAGCTCGAGCAATCTGCTAACGAGATGCTCAGCTAAAGCGTGGCCAAAACTGACCGCATCGTCGCCATATAGTCATCAAACTTTATCAACAGCTTATGTGAACAACACAGCCGGTTCGCATAGAATCAGCCAGATAACAAACATAAGATACGTAGCTTTTTCATGCCAAAATCATTTAAAAAACGCTATAACAGTCAGAATAGTACAAAATCTGTCGTACGCACGAGTAATTCGCGACCTAGACGATTAGAGATTAACCTACAGTACAGCAATGGCATGAACAAAATTCCGATTTAAATTTGATACTAATTAACCTTGCCACTGCCCCATTAGACTTTCCCGCTTTAAAAGGCACACCTAAAACTCTGACCCAATCACGCGAATCTTTAATAGGCAGGTACTTAGTTTACACGATGGGCATTAATTTAGGTCAACACGATTTAAATCTAGCTACGTTACTAATTGAAACATCCTTTTAACATGAGCAGTAACTATAGTCCGTTTCATTAAGCTTACAGGTTTTCTTAAATTGTGTAGTATATCGAGTCATATCATACGGAGAAGTATGCCTTGTTAAGTCACATTACTGCATCAAAATTTCACACCCTTAGGAAGCCCGATTCTTGCGATAAGTAAATAAGAAAACCACTAAATGAAAACAACTATAATTTACTTAAAGCAGAGTGCTCGAATAAGTAGCTTGAAAAAATTGGTGAATTATAAGCAATGAATTAGAAGTGAAAAATTGGATAACCTTCAGATGAATAATGTATATACAAGAACATTGACAAGAGCAACAACGCATAGAAATAATGTTGCATTTGATACCAATCTTTAGAGATGCTTATATATCCGATTTAAGGATCCGTCATAAAGCGAGTTTTCGAGACTGCCGAAATCCACACGTGTTCAAAATCAATCAGATGATCTTTTACGCAACTTATTTATCGTCTTTCATTTTAATATCGCATGGCAATGCCTACTGGTTCACCTACAGTATTAAATTACTATAGCATGAGAATCAGATTCGTAGGCCGCGAGATACCCAAAAAATCGATTAAGTCAATGTATCTTTGAAAAATACGATAAACATTCGCATTGATAGGTTTCCACGTAATATAATAATAATAATAATGATAAATAATATTAGAATCAATAATACTAATAATAATGCTATTAATAATATGCATTATGCACCTATGTAACCAAATCTGCATTAAGAAAGGAAACGGCATTGTATTAAATTTTATTTCCTAAAATCGTTAACCGTTGTCAAATTGAAGTATTATCATACACAAACAAAACGCACTGACGCGATGAAGATGATTAAGAGTAATAAACGCGATAAAAATAATTCATGGTACGACCGAATGACGGATGAACGTTAAAGAACAGACACCATTGTACAAAAAGCGGTCATTTGCAATTAACGTCGATCCATTCTTCCTTCTGAGAGAAAAAATAATGAAATAGCATGAGAACAAGTCGAAAATCGTACAAAAAAAATTAAGGTATCAGCTAAAAATTTTCGGATTGAAAAAGCATTTAATGAAACAGCTAAAAATTTTGGAGAGTAAACTAATCGGTCATTTATAAGATACACCTTCTATTTTTAGGGAACCATTGGGAGGGATAAAGATATCAGCAATTTAAATGGATGAAAGAGGGTTGAACGATCGACTCTGAGTGCAAGGTCTCCATCACACATGGGTATGTCTGGCTGGACCCCCCACCATAAAGAAGCGCAGCATAGCCAGTCTGGGAAGGGTCAAAAATTGAGCTTTTTGGAGCCCAAATGACTAAAAAACTGGTTTAAACGCTAAAATAGCGTTTAAATTATAGTAACGTTATTACAAAGTTTCCAATCAATTTGAAGCACTTTTCGAGAAAAATTTTAATTTTTCATTCGTTTTTGGCCTTCATTTTGCCTCATTTTCCCCACAAAATTTTCCATTTTGCCATTCTATGGGGTAAGGACCATACATGATCTTGGGGGTTTGCGGGGAGGGGGTTTCACCCATACGTGGGCAGCAAGAAATTTCTGGGGGGGGTGCAAGATTTTTTTGAAGGTCAAAAAATGGCCTTAAAAATGGTGGTATGGTGATAAAAACACCATTTTTCGACGCTTATCATAAGGCACTATCCATTGGCATCAAAAAATTGCGAAAAAAGCGAAAAAAAATTTCAAAAATTGAATTCTGGGGGGGGGGGGTATTTTGATTTCTGGGGGGGGGTATTTTGGTTTCTGGGGGGTGCATACCCCCAAACCCCCCCACGCCCAGGTGTGGTTTCACCCCCGCAGAATCATTTTTCACCCCCCCCAGAATTGGCGACTTTTCAAGTTTCCTAAACTTACCTGAAAATTGGTAGAAAAAGTGTCTTTTTAAGGGTTTTTGGCTATCTATTTGCTCAAAATCGCCTAATATTCATGTATTAAGCGATATATTGGTCAATTTATTCGACTTTTTACGAAATTTTTTAATGATTTCATGCTCTAAAAGGATAGAGCATCGTCAGAAACGCCAAAAAACGATGTTTTTAACGCGTACCGGCCATTTGTGGGCCCAAAAAAGGCACTTTAGGTTTTCACCCCCCCTCCCCAGAATTCTTATACTGTGCATGTATGGTAAGGACCATACGTGGGCAGCAAGAAAATTCTGGGAGGGGAGTGCAAGATTTTTCAAAGGTCAAAAAATGGCCGTAAAAATTTTTGTAGGGCGGAAAAAACACCATTTTTCAACGTTTCTCATCGAGCACTATCCATTGCATCAAAAACTTGCGGAAAAAACGAAAACAATTTTTCAAAAATTGATTTCTGGGGGTATTTTAGTTTCTCGGGGGAGGTGTGGTCCGGTCACTGATCTGGACCCCCAACACACCACGTGCATGTCTGCCCAAACCCCGTAAAATCCGGCGAACTCCCCCTCCTCAAATCGAAGACTCCCAGAATTAAATTTTTGGTACTATTTTAGGCAATTTCGCCTCATCGGACCCCCAAGAATTTGGCTGCGTCCATGTGTGTTTCCAATATTTTCTTATATTTTTAATTATCACAAATATTATAACCAGCATTATGCAATGCACTTTTCTTTCAAACGCGTTTTCCAAATACAAAAATGTTATAAGAAAAAATAGCTCCGTCAATTTTGCAATTTGAGTTCAAAATCAGGCTGCAATCTTAAAAGATTGATCCTTCGTCTTACAGGCTATTTTTGGCCAACTATAAATAAAATCGTCTAGAATTGACCCTAAAACGCAGTTTTTCCGTTCAGGAGTTGGACGGGAAAGGGTAAAGATCTGCAGCTTTTTGGGAAGGGAGACGGAGCCAGACCTGAGCGTGGGGGGTTTGGGAGTATGCACCCCCCAGAAACCAAAATACCCCCAGAATTCAAATTTTGAATTTTTTTCGTTTTTTCGCAATGACCTTTGAAGAATCTTGCAACCCCCCCCCCAATTTTGATGCCGCCCACCATTTTTTACCACTCTCCACGTATAAATGCCAAGCTCAAATTCTCAGTTTAGGAAGAGATAGTAAACATGGCCTTTAATTTTGGCCACAAATCGCAAAAACTCCTAAAAATGAGCAAAGGAATCAAGCTATAGCACAAAAATAGAAGTGGAAAACGAAAATGCTTTGAGGTATTGGGGACGGTCGACTTTCAACCCTAGACAAGCACAACATAGCAATTCTAACGAAAGGAGGGGAATTTCAAAATGCATTTTTGGGCTTATTGAAAGGATGATATGCATCAAAAACAAAATTTTTCGGCATTTCTTAGGAAAACAACTTAGTTTTTTTTTGTATGAGCCGTCTTCTGTACATGTACAAAGATCCCCGGAAAGTCTTTGTACGAGCGAAAATTTTTTTTCGTGCGCCATAACGTGCAGATATTCAATTGAATGTATACATTTTTACATACTACTAGATTGTTATCCATGACCCGCACGCTTCGCAAAAAGGTGTAACTTTGTCCTAAATTCAGCTGGTTATATTGGGGTTCGGCCCGAAACGCCAAAAATTTCGCTGAGACTTAGGTTGAAATTACAACACAAAATTCGACTCAGCAAGTTAAAATGACTTGTGTTACTACAATTATAAACAATAAGCGGTTGCAACGTGTGCTGACTGAATCTCATAATAGACACGAATTGGCATGCGAATTTAATGCAACGCAAAGATAAAAGAGTCGATTTTATCTGTAAAACGGCGAGAAAACAGTGCAAAGTTGTTTGATAGTTCTTTTTTCTGCATAAAATCTTTATAAAACAGTGGAAATAGATGTAAAAGATGCTTCAATCTGGTACAAAGATGCTTACAGATAGATTTCGGAGTGTTTAATGCCCGCGCCTGGAGCTAAATAGAATGTAATTATGATACTCGACGCGAAGCGCCGAAAATTTTTAGAAATTTTGCTTAAAAATACTCCAAAAAACGTTAAAATCACTATTACTTTGCCCCAAAAAGTCTTTGTACATTGTACAAAGATGGCTCCGAAAATCTTTGTACGAGCCTCAAAATCTTTGTCTCGTACAAAAAAAAAACAAGTGCTTAGGAAGCTATTTTTCTAGAGCGAAGAAACATCAAAAAATTTCAAAAAAATGCTAGAAAAAAACTCAATTAAATTGAACAAAATATGGTTCAAAAATAAGTATATGGCGCGATCGTCGAAAATTTGGCCTATTTGAGCAAACGGATAGCTAAAACTGCATAAAACAGCACCTTTTCAGGAATAATTCTAAAAATCGCAAATTTTGATGGGCGATGAGAAGAATTTCTAACGGACGAGAGGTGAAAATCTTTCTGGGAGTAGGAACTTCCCAACCCCATTCAAAAAATCAAGCACAAAGATACCCGTTCCTTTTCTTTGATGTACATATGATCTAATTGTTCGACTTACAATCGCCTTTTTCGTCGTCACTTTGCTCTTGTTCATCAACTTGGCTATGTGATCTCGATCGGCTCCGCTCAACCTGGGCTTCTCCGCCGTTAACGGTTTCTGCCTCCTTTTCACCGCCGTTCTCACCACTAAACAAGACTATGCACCGTCGTGTGAATCAATTTTCACAAAATATATGGCTCTGTCTACAGTTATTTTCGTATGGTATAAATATTTGTTTGCTGTATTACTATGTAAATTTATTATGCCTGTGTTCAGGGCCGTATCCAGGGGGTGGGGCGCCCACCACTCGGAAATAAGAAATAATTTTTGAAACACACAAGAGTACCCCAAAAACATGAAAAATTCTTAAGGTAGGTCTAAAACACCACCAAAACAGGTTTCCATCGTACTTTTGAGCTAGTAAACTCAAAATGTTTCGGCGCTTCGCGCCGAATTTATCTTTTATGTATAGTTTTTGTCTTCTAGTCCGCCCTAAACCGCTCAAATTTGAATTAAACGCGTAGAACATGTCAAATTTTTTCGGAGCTTGACGCCGTCATTTTCTGTATTGTATTTCTTTGTAACTGACAAAGATTCATTACAAAGACAGAAGTTAGGAAATTTTGTGCAGATTGTTCAAACGATAGATTTGTGTAATTTGAGTATAGAATAAAGTGGAAAAATTTTAATTTTTCTCGAAATTTTTCCCACCTGTGCATAGAGCTCGTTGAGATATGCTCAAAAATGCCTTTATTTTTTGCCCTACTCCTAATTGTTCTCGAGATATTTGACTTCAAAATTTTCGGTCCCTTCCCGAAATAAAATCCTGGATACGGGCCTGCCTGTTTTCAAGCCTGGGCAATAGCCCATCCAGCCCGTCCATGGAACGGGCTGATACAATAGCTGGATGGGCAGAAGGGTCCCTTTGAATGGGCTGATTTCAAAAAATGTGAGAAAACAGTGGAAAATCAAAGGAAATTGCCATTTTTAACCCATTTTCAGCCCAACTAGGGGTCAAGCAACCTTTAAGAGTCCGTGGTTGGACGGGCTGAAGCTGTGGCTAGTGCCCAGGTAAGCCTGTATTATGTGTTATACATATTATTATACATATCATTCTAATGCATTATTTTTTATTCATATTTGGTTACGTGTGCAACACGATTCGTACTATTTAGTATGTAAGTATGCAGTTCTCGCCACGAAATATGAACAATCAACAGTTCCCTAAAGTTCTCCTAAGGATTTACTGCCTATGTTATAACGCAGGACGTCGTTTATGTTTTGCATTGTTGAGCTAAAAACATGAGACGACGTCGTATGTTAAGTGTGTAAAAGGTATAATATAGATAACTTAATCATTGAGACATTTAAGGGATGTTAATTGTTAATATTCCGTGGCGAGAGATATATAGATAGGTTTACAATGAAAATATTGAATGCTGCAAACGATTTAAAGCTTATCGTCCACACCTTATAAAAAAGAATGTCGTACTTTTCGACAAATCAAATATCACAGACATATTGCATCTTATTTATTATACGTTATATATACATATTATATATCATATATTATATCAATTCTTCACAAAATATCTTGCGCAATGACAAGTAATGTACATACCTGCGAGATCGTCGCTCTTTTCTCACAGGCGTTCGGCTTTTTGAACGGCTACGAGAGCTAAATGCATGCAAAGGTATTAAGAGCAACAATACGGCGAAAACACACTCTGGAAGCACTCATTATAAGTAAGATATAAGTGTTTCGAGATAGATTTCAATACTACGCACGTGCATACAGGAGATAAGTCTTGCTGAGGTAAAAAAAGAACAAAAAGTTATAGCAAAAGTTAAAAACGAGTATATTATATGTAAGGTTGCTGAGAAAGATGTGTCTACATCAGGAGACTACGGAAAGTGTCTACATCAGGAGACTACGAAATCCCCAGTTTATTCACAAATTCTTCCTAAACTTTTAATATTTGCTGGTATTACACATTGGGAAAAGCCGAAATATATATTTAGACCGTTTCCAAATTTCAGGCCCCTCCTATGTATGATATACAACTGAAGATAAATAGAAGTCAGACGACTGAATGTAGGATATAATTCGTGTTATATCACAGTTGAATAAAAGTACCGTTTCTTCCGTTTTTCTTCAACCAGACGTATTTTCCTGCCTTCTAATTCAATGCCATCAAGTTTGTCAAAAGCCCTATCTACTTCACGCGAGCTCTCAAATTCGACGAATCTGAAAATTTGCAGCTTAGCTGATTTCGCATTCAACGATTTCGCATATTGGTAGCACAAGTGGGCAATAAGCGAATTCTGAAAGCGGGTCTGGATAGGGCAAAATTGAAAACAAAAAATCGCAAAAAAAGCGCCAGAAATTCAATGCCAGGAACCTGCCGGATTCTCAGAGGGTTGTTCGGCCATATTTCCCAAGGTCGGAAGTTCAGGGAGGGGTGAAATCCCAAAATTTAGGACCACTAAATTTAGAGTCTAGCCTTTTTGCAGAACAAATATGAAAAATGGCTAAAACATCCGATATAGCATATTTTAATGAGAAAGACTGCATTTTTAACTACTTTTCGTCCCATTCTGACTAGTTTCGTCACTCTGGTAAGTAAAAAATATGAGAATTCATCGGAAATTTTGACTTTTCAAATCATTTTAAGTTCATTCTAGGTATTTTATGGGTAAACAAAACAGAAATAAATTAGTCGGCGCGAAGCGCCGAAAACATTTTAATATCTTAGCTGCTTTTGTACCCAAAAATCATGCAGAAAATTTTTGATAGCTCAAAATCGTCCGACAGTGATTCAAGTCTCGGACCCTGAGGTGGGTGTAATACCCCCTCACCCCCTATGGGATTGTGTGGGTTGAGCTTCTAAGAATTTAAACCCCCAAGCCCTCACTTTGTCACTGGAGGCAGTGATTTAGCTTGAACAACACACATTAAAAAATTCTCGCGAGTCAACAGAAATTATACGAACTGAGTTCAGTATTTTTTGTACAAGGTCGCTTTGTACGTGTGCACAGATGGTCCCATAAGTTTTTGTGCACTTTGTACATTGCAATTTTTTGGGTAATACAGAAAGGCATAATAGCGCTTTCAGTGAAGTATAAGAGGGTTTTTCGACATTTAGTAGTGTATTTCAGCCAATGTCTGGGTTCCAAACGGCAAAAAATACTAAAATGCGTCTCAACACGGTGCTAAGCACCAAAAATTTACACTTTCCCTTTCTTAATGCAAATTCTGCCATTATATGGGTACATGTACGAATAGGAAAGACAAGTATTATTTCGGCGTCGAAAACTTTTGGGAATTTTAAACCTTTTTTATAGTTTTGTCTTCCCGAATATCTTTGTACATGTACAAAGACGACCCCTAATAGTCTTTGTACATCCGGAAAGATCTTCCCAAAATACAAAAAAACGTGTCCGAGTTCTTTGGAAACAACGATGCCTTATACCTCCTCGTTATTATGTGTAAATTGTTGTTTTTTATACCACACAAATGGACAACTGAAGAATGAGCGAATCCCGGTTCAACAAACTCGGCTGTCGCCTTTGAGTTAAATTAATTTGTTATTGTAAGAGATATCAAGTTGTTTTTCAAGCTTTCTAAGATTTTAGGCTTTCTAAGATTGCCTTTTTGCAAACTTTGAACAAAAGAGTAAAGATTATAGAAGATTATAAGACTATAAAAGGCTATAGAACTAAAAGCAAGTTACTTTCGCGCAAGCTGGCGATAATTCGAAGATTTGTTTGCTTGTTTAATTGCTAGTCGAAAATTGGAAACTCGCTCACCTACTCCGTTATAGATAATCTCTACTTTTATGCGGAATTTCGACCTCTACGTACATGTATTCTCCTAAATAAAAAGTTCATTATTCTTGTATTTTGTCAAAATTCGAGCGAAAAATTTGGTTCGATATAATTCGTTATTAAAATTAATGCATTATGCGGGTCCATCCAACCGAAACCAATCACGAAGAGGGGTTAATAAACTGATTGTATCCATGCATCGTATAACGACGTGCTATAACACATCACGCACCCTTCGTTTTTATGTTTCTCATTCGCCGAAGCGCGTACAACGTCACCAGCTTTGCGAAACAATTCTTTCAAGTCCTGGAATGAAATTTTTGCTAAAACAAAGCAGAATGTGAAGATTTGACGCTTTGATAAACAGATATGCGAGAACACTGGATCATATGCACACAAGGGCATAGAGAAATGAGAGGGTTTTACCCATACATGTAACAGGGAAATATTTGATCCCCACCACGATCATTCAGCCCCCCCTCTAAAATTGGCCAGCTACCTCCATCCAAATTTTGAACTGTTACATGTGTAGTTTTAACCCTCGATAATGTTCAAAAACCAGGTACTGTCGGAAAATTTTGGGAGGCGCAAGATCTTGCTATGAAATGTTCGAAGTTAATTTAGAGACTTTAGCTCATTTGCTCATATTCTGAATCAGCTTGACCATTAATGCAGAAACGCATGATAAGATCCTATTCCAACCTAATGGAGACCATACATTTAATAACCGCTAGAAGATTTCATTTATAACTTATTCCTTCTTCGATTTTTGGCAAAAAACGCAGAAAACCGCTTAAACATGGCATTTAAAAAAGCAAGTCAAGTCTGAGGAAAGGGGTAAAGGTCTCACCTTATGGGAGCAAGGATGATCAACTACGGGTATGGAGAGCACACATGCACGTGGGGGTGGGGGTATTACCCCCGGGTACTTTTCGGCGATTTTGAGCCGATGGAACGTGTTTTTGCATCATTTTTTAGGTCAAAAGCAGTAAAAATGTCAAAATTTTTCAGGCGCTTCGCACCAGATTAGTATTTTTATGTACTTTTTACTCAAAAAGCGCGCAAAATTGATCAAATTTGCATTTTTAGTGTTAAAAAAGATATAATGCAGTCAAAATGGACTAAAAATGCTTTAAAATGCGATATTACCACGAAAAAACCTTTTATAGGCTATTTTGACCATTTTGATCGTTTAAACAGCAAAAAACTCGTGAACATTAACTTAAGTGTTTTGGATTTTCAGGATTTCACCCCCCCCCCGGCCGACCCTTGACCTTGCGCACCTACGATGAAGAGGCCCCAATCTACCCTGCCTAGATGTTTGGAAAAGACCACCAAGCTTCTTCTAAACTTTACTAACCACAACTTTTTGTTATCTTAAGTCACCGTAATAAGAAAAACCATAAACGGACAAGAAATGCACTTTTAAAAATTATCATTTGCCTCTCACTGCTACTAGCATCCTAATAAATCAAGATTGACATAATTAAGTCAAACGGCTAAAAACTGAACAATAGATGTTCAACGTCTTGCTTTAGACTTCATGATTACACGCGATCGATAAGCTATATGTATGTATAAGCAAACGATCATTTCACATTGCTTGATCTCATATGTAATTGCGTCTAAATCATGTCCTATTCAAGACTATTTTACCACTGCTTAAGTAAATCTACATAAGCTATATTACGCAAATTTAAGCTGATGTGCTTTGAATTTTAGGAACGATGTCATCACAGTTTTAATTTAAAAAATCCAAGTGATATGCAACGGCTTGAAATTTTGGAAGTCCTCGGCCATTGTTAGGGGTGTATATAAATTAGCTGCAATTTTTGACCAGAGACGACCAAAAAACACCTGAAAATGACCAAAAAATTCAATCTTTTAAAAAAATTGTGGGGGGGGGGGGATTTTTTGGCTTTGGGGGATGGGGGACGACCAACTTTGGGCGACGGGATCTTCCCATCCCCCTGTTACACGTATGGACACGCAAACCTCTTTTCATCGGCAGTATACAATAAGAAACATATTAAATGAATTAGGTCGACATTTCCCTTAGAATTGAGGCAAATGACGCCAAGCACGGTCAACTAAGAAATACTAAAGTAATAAGCCTTTTATGAAATATTATCAAAAACTGACTATTTGCATATTAAAGTTAAGAAACACATAAAAACCATTTTAAAAACTGGTTTTATGAGCAAGTTGCAAGCGTAATGCATGCGAAATTTCAGAGAAAAAAAACCCTTCTTTTTTGAATGTTCCGCATAATTTTAAAACATATTTTCTCTACCACGTCAGAGTGAACTGCGATCTGAATTGACTTTTTGAGCTGTATTGATCAGTTGACGCGAAACATTATGAATTGAAGGCTTTGAATTGAACTGATGCGGCTGAACGCATTGAGTAATTGCTGACTGATGACTGATCAGTTTAAGTGAACGGTGTTGGGAGGATTTTCAAGCGCAACATGAGCTGATTCGCTTGATTGAACTGATTGACTGAAAGCTGATTTTGATTTGACATTGACTTGACTGAATCAACTGATTGATTGACTTATGATTGTTATTGCTCGGACTGGAGCTAGGTTTTACAACAAACATGAATCAGTTACATAAAAATAAGGAGGTGAGAGTACGAAACTACAAAAATAGAAAAATCGTATGTACAGTAAAAATATAGGTAGGTAAGCTGAATAAATAATACATACCTTCGACGTAACACGGCTAGACAAATTTTCGACTATAATTCTATAACGCTTTGGTCTTCGGCTAAATCAAAAAAAATAAGGAAATTGATACGGCCGCCCTCTGATGTTGAGTAACATACATGCATACGGTCAAGAGCTGTGGGAGGAGTAAACCGAGTTTCATAATGTCAAATTTAGATAGGTACTTACTTATTTTGTCAATTTGCCATATTTCATTCTTCATGAATATTTGTGGTCAAATTTGAATGAAAGCAAATAGCAATAAGGATAATGGAATGACCTTGAATGCAAGATTGTAAGATAAGTACGAAATAATACAAGGAAAGTGTCTGAATGACAGAAGTGATAAGTCTGGTGTTATAAAAATAATTATATGTAATTGAAATAATGCTATTAGACGTCGTTTTATGATTTTTCACGGTTTGAGCAATAGCTTTTGGTTCAACATGGCCTGAGGGGGTATGCTTTCAAAAGTCATGGTAGGGAGGGAAGATACCTCCCTCACAACCCTCCCACTGTGTATTTATGTTGAGTAACCACTGATAGGTGATAAAAATTTGGAAATTGACGCTTACGGTGAGGCCGATCGAACGCGAGGAGGTGGAACATAATTGTACCGATCACGGCCGTGTGGCGTACCGCGAGCTATATCAATGGTCAGGCTAGAAATAAATGTTTGAATGGAAGAAGAAAACTAATCATGAAATCAGCGCATGCAAAAACCTGTGAATTGTAAAACAAATATTATTGCAGGCATTAGAATAAATTGTAGGTTGTAGGTTACACGTTTTCAAAGCACGTAAAAAAGGTGATATCCAGGAGTAACGAGCCACAAAAATGGGTAAATAAGCAAAGAAAAATGGTAATGATAGTAATAATTGCAATATCTACATGTACTTCCTTACCTAAATCATTTCCAATACCGTGATGAACTCTGCTACAGAACAAGCGATAAGCATAAATAACTAACGCCGGCGAGGGCCGTACCCCCACTCCCCTCCGAAACGAACTTTGATGATGATTTTCCATTTACACCCGCCCCAATTTTAGGCGCTTCGCGCCAAAATTCACAATCATTAATTGTTATATATTTAGTGCCAGACGAGCAGGTAAAATACTCTATATTCAATGTTTAAACATCCTAAAGCAGATTTTGCATCTATATCTTCTGTTTTTTAGGGTTTTACGCAGAAAATGAGACCCGTACAAGAAGTGGCACTTATACGGAATGGTAACTGCTGTTGTGCAAAGTATAGTCGCAACCACTGTTTTCTTTTTGCACAAAAACCGATTTATTTTTGTACTATCTAAAATCGGCCAAACAGTGCCTATACTTCGTGTACAAATATGTATAAAGATCGCTCCAAAAATCTTAATACGAACCTCAAAATCTTTGTCCCGTAAAAAAAGAAAAACAATGGTCGCAAACGCAACGCTTATTGATTTTTTTCAAACTTTTTGCTTTTTCCTAGGCTAAGGCTTAGATTTATGTGGGTGGGTAGCAATATTTTTTTGTGTTCGGTAAAGATTTTTCCCGATGTTCGAAGACTTTTAGAGACCGTCTTTGCACATGTACAAAGATTTTTGGGAAGATCAAAAACTGCAAAAAGAGGGTTAAAACTTGCAAGTTTTCGGCGCATACGCGCCAATAATGAGTAATTGTGCGTTTTATATGTTTATAATGTCAAAGGTTGCATTTTAAAAAGGGAATGTCAAGTTTTTCGGCGCTCCGTGCCGTTCCGAGACCAATTATTAGTGATTGTTCCTTCAGAAACCCAGATCAGCTAAAATATATGACCAAAGGTCGAACAACTGTTTTTGTCACACTAAAATCGCTACTGTACCATATCATAGTACCAAAAATTTGTGTGTACAAAATATACAAAGA